>BSBN01000320.1:16000000-16322845 GCA_027924645.1 Cunninghamia lanceolata
TTCAAGACTGAAGACTAAAGAAAAAAATCAATACAGAAATATAATAGCACAGTCTTTCTTCAGTCTAATTCCAACAGTATGCTTGTATTCAAAAAGTATGTCAAATATGGAAAAATGGAAATTACAATAATCTAATAGCAATAATCTGTCTCCATTTCTGTTGCTTCTACCTTAACATATATCAAATCAAGCAATGAGATATATATCTGTTCTAACTATTAGTTTATCTATGAGATATCATCGATCTCTTATTTTAACAACTGTTTAATTGCAAAGTAAAATCATGCAAAATGAAATAGGTTTTAGTGGTACAGAAGTCCCACTAATTCTAAAGTCTTTAACTTAAATAACAATTGGGCAGCGAGGCCCTAAAATGTAGGTTTTTAATAAGTCTTTCAGAACTCATGCAAAATCAATAAAAGAGGAATTAGATCCCTAGCAGTCAACTAGAGTCTTCGTCGGATCATTCTGGTGTTGGTTGAGTAAACTCCAGAGCACTACAGTTGCCTCCAGAGATGTAGATTGATAGTAGTGTCAGAGACTCTGCACTGTCACCAAGAGCTCCGGAGACTCTGTGCTGTTACCAGGAGCTCCAGAGATGATCCACCCTTGGCTCCCCTACTTCAAAATACCTCCAACACATTGGGAAAATGTTGGAGTCTGGTGTAGTATCCTTCATGTCAGCTCCTGAGATTATTAGGACCATCTCTGGAGATGCTCAAAATTGCCTTTGCCTGTACAACTGCACCTGTAGATGCAAAAAGAGAGACTTTTCTGCAAATTTTCATTAGTTTGTTGTACATTAGTCCTTCAATCAAAAATCATGACCTTCAACAATTCATCTCTCATTAATGTAATTAAAACAATCTTATCAATCTATTATGGTGCAATTACCAAGAAAACAAAATAAAAGGGATGGAAAAAGGAAGTAAAAAGGTGTATTATTTTGGGTGCTACCTGGCACTCATCATCCCCCCAAACTTAAAGGTTAGTAGGTCCTCCTGCACTTCATATCTTGGACTTGTTGAGGTGGAATATTCTATCAGTCAAATTGATCTCTTTTTCATATGTGGACCAAGTAGTGTGGTTTGTATTGCTACTCCCCCTAAACTGCTCAACCTATTTCAGCCATTCTTGAAATTTGGCATCTTCCATCTGTTCCACCCATATGGATAGTGGCTCAATAATGAGAGGAGGTTTGAAGCAGCCACTTATCCAATCCTGTTTGTAGTTATCCATCAATTTGGACACTACTCTGGCTTTCCTCATAAATAACCTGAGGTTGGCAGGGGACACTACTTCTTTCATCTTTTGCTCCGTAGTTAGAGTATTCCACCTTTTCTTCACTATTGGGAGCATCTAATTGGATGAGTTGTGCATGAGGAGACCAAATTCAATAGTACACTCATGTAGGTGTTTCTGATATAAGGGCAAAATTTTGTTCTACCTTTTGGGGAGTAAGTTTTTACCCTGAAATAAATCTCAAAACCCATGGGGTTTGGGCATTCTCTCTCGAGGAAGAGGCTTGTTTCTGCATCTTTCTTTGTGTAAGATTCCATCCTTTCATTCCAAATATGATGATTTCTCATCAATGAAATAAATTCCTTGAGTTGGCGTTCTCCCACAAAGTAGTTGATAAAGAAAGTATAATCTTTAATGCATAAACCATGCAAATACAGTTCACATAGGAAATCCTTATCTTTATCAGAACTTTTCATGTATACCTCCATGAAGTCTGCCTCTGTTTGTATATTCTTAGTTAAATTAGACAAGACCAATGATATCTTCCTCTAGAGGATTCGTTCTTGCAAAAACAGAGCATAACTGTCACTGGGAGGTCTGCAAGATATGATCTCAGCAGAGAGAGTGGCCACCTTGATAACCTTCTCCTCTAAGGCCTGTACTTTTTCTGACATGGAAGTCACTACCCTTTCCAGCTGCAGCATTGGCTTGGATTCCTCATATTCCTGGCATCTCCTTCCCCAGTGAAACAGGGCCCTAGGGATGTATATTGGGAGCACCCCTAGGTATGCATCTGTTCCATGGTAGCAGCTGGATTGGTTAGCTCATGAAGCAACTCTTCCTGATCATCTATTTTGTTTTTGGCCCATGTCAGTTGCTTAGCTTGACTATGCATCTTTTCAATTAGTGCTACAATTAATGTGAGACCATTGTCTCTAGCTTTAACAATATCAGAGGTATTATGTGTTGCTTCCTTTTCCTTCTCTCTAATTTTAGCATTTTTCTTTTGACTGATCCTCTGTTTCTCTTTAAGCTCATTTGTCAGTTCCTTAATTACCTGCTTCTATTCTATTTCTTTTTCTTTCATGACCTTCTTGAGGTCAGTGATGATTAGGTTCTTCCCCCATAGTAGTCTCTTTAGATTATCAATTTCTTCCATCAGTTGTTGTTCTCTGGGGACCTCTACATCCTCTTGATCAAAGGGTGAGAGTAACTTCCTATTTCTCCCCCTTCTATTCTTTCCTCATCAGGGGTCTCTATGTCTTCCTGGCCCACATTGTCAGGTACTTCCCCCTGCTCATCCTCATCATCCCCTGAGGTCTCCTTTTCCTGAGCTTCCTCTTGGCTTACTTTTGCAAATGTTGGGGCTGATGAAGGTCTAGCTTCCTCCATGGAAGTTCTAAAGCCTATGAGGACCTCAGCTAAGAGAGTAGTGTCCTATTCAGCCTATGTAGGTTGTCTCTTCCTCTTGCTTCTTCGGAGTACTGGTGGAGTCAGTGTCTCTGGAGTTGGTTCATTACCCTCAAAATCTGAAGAAATGGTTAGGGTTTCTTTCTCTGTTGTCTCTGGAGCTTGAGTGTGTTGTGGCTCTAGAGTCTCAGACCTTGGATGAGCAAGAGACTCTAGAGTAGTTCCCTCAACTACTCTTCTTTGTATTCTTCTTCTAATCAAAGGGGCTTCATCTGACTCATCAGACTCTTCCTCAACCCTTTGATTCCTGTTGGACTTAGGTGTTTTTAGAGTCCATTTTGTTTTCTCTTTTCACCATGTTTCTTTCTTATGCCTTTTGTGGCCAGAAGTCTGGGTCGAGGTTGGTGTTATTTCCTCTTCCATGATGATAGCTCCCCTTGTTTACTTGGTTGGAGTAGACTCCTCAGCTAAGGTTATATTTCATTTTGCTAAGTGAGTCATATGGAAATGTTGTTCTATAATTGGTTCTTATAGCTGTTCTGTGGCAATTGAGGCTTCTCCCAAAACTTCTTTCCCTTTCTTTTTCTTCTCAGTAGTAGGGGTAGAAGTTGTTGTATCCTCTATTGTTTGTTTCTTTCCCTTACCCTTCTCTTTGGCTAGGGAGAAAGTAGAAGGCACTACTTCCTCAACCTGTTGAGTAGAGGAAGTCTCTTCTGCACCCTGTGCCTTGCTTGGTGTCCTGGCCTGAGATTTGTCACCTAGGAATGATTGCCATAAGGCCTCTCCATCAGCTTGGGACAAGAAATGGTGTTTTACAATCAAGAAAATGAGCCCATGGTGTTTTCTAGGACCCTTCCCCTATTGATACTTATCTTCTGAGGCTACAATAGCATAGTACAGAAAGTTTGGGAGGTTGATGCTAAATTCTAGATGGGCATGTCCATGCCTTAATAAAATTAGCATCTTCATGATGGGTCCTAAAACCAGAGAGAATTGCCCATCACATGTAAAATATTCCATTAACCACATAGATAAAGATTGCCATGGTTGTGTGAGTGAGGTCTTAACAATTCCCTTGACTTTTTTTTTAACTTAAGTGCAACTAGAATTCAGGTTCACCTTCTACTGAGAAATTTTTAATCAAATCAATGTACATGGTTTTGAGATGATAGAATCTCTCACCTTATTCTGGTAGCCCTGAAATATGGCTGATAATGGTGTCTTAGACACTGATTGGGACCCCTCATACTATAGTTTGGTTATTCTTTACGTGGCACAAGAAATCATCTACAATGTCCTCCTGAAATCCTTCAAATTTCTCTAGAAATTCTAACCACCCAGCATTTCTTAAGATATCTGCTGCAGCTTGGTCTTGCAGTAGTCCTGTTACATTTTTAGGTTTGAATTTCTTTTTCACTCCCATCTTCCTATATTATTGCACCCCTTATGAATCAACCTTCCCTTGTCCTTCTCTGTAGTTATTTTTCTTTGTTCTTTTCCTCTACTCTTTTGGAAGACTATGGCTGAAAAATCTTAAAGATTACCTCTGAGGTTTTGGAAAGCTCTGTAATTTTTTAAACTGGGGACTTGATATCCATTAATGGCAATTGCTTGGATTACGAGAGGGTTAATCGAATTCAATTAATTTAAATTAATGGCTTAGTCATAATCACAGGGAATGATATGACACTCCAGAGTGAGGTCGATAGTGTGGCAATTAAGGCGACATGCATAGGTCGAAAAGGGAAATAATGGCAAGGGTACGTGTCAAAGTAGCTACACCTAAAAATAGAAATGACAAGACAAGTAATAATTAACTAACTTGAGCGAATTACCTGTATCACTTTTTGTGATGATATCTCGATGTACTTGGTTGCTATGCCATGGCTTTGATGAGCTGTGGTGTGACTTGACATGTGTGTAGCCCCTGCATTGCTTGGAATGGTGTCAACATAGTCAGTGTCATGTGGTCTGAAATCTTTCCTCATGAGTAGATTTGAAAATGATGTGTTATCAGATGATGTCATGAGGAGTAGCCAGGATGATGTGCGCAGGCAGCAGCAACTTCCTTTTTGATTGTGGATGATGAGGCATGCTGACCTCATCACTCTCTCTTTTCAAAAGTGGAGGATGAGTCATGCTGACCTCATCATGTGTTGTCCCCACGTTGATGCTTAGAGAGGTGGGTCCCCCCCTTTATTCTTTGAGATGGTTCCATTATTGGTGAAGTGTCGGAGGTGCTCCTAGACTACTCCGAAGATGTGTTCCAATGACTCCTAGGTGCCTAGTTAGCTCCAAAGATCATCTACTAAAATCATGAAAGAAGGGAACCACCATTTATTAGTTTTCAATCCCCTTGGCAAGAAAGACAACCATTTACTGGTTTTCCATCTTCCTCTTTTTTTTTTTTTGAGAAAGGCCGCCATTTGCTAGTTTTCAACCTTTCTTCTTTTTTTTTTCCAGATATTGTCCTTGAATTTCTTCAACTTGTGTCAGAGGTTGTGACCCCTGTCACCAAGCACAAGTCCTTGGTAAATTCTTCCTTGGTAGCTAGTCTTGTATAGAGCCAAATTTTGTGGCCATTTACTAAGAATGTGTCTTCACCTCCATCAATGGGTGCTAGCAAAATTGTTCCATTCTCATAGACTCCCTTGATTTAGTAAGGTCCCATCAAATGAGTTTGTAACTTCCCCTTGAACTCCTTAAACTTAGAATCATATAGGAGATCCCAATCCCCTTGTTGAAATGTTCTCTTCTTGATGGATTGGTCATGTCACTGTTTCCTTTAATATTGAAGAAGTTCTATTTGTTGTATGGCCTCTGTCCTAATTTCATCTAGCTCATTGAGTTGAAGAATCCTATTCTGTTGTGCTATAGACAATGGTAGGCCAATATCCAATGAGATCTTCAGTGTTTGCAATTCAAATTCTATGGATAGAATGGGTTTCTTTCCATAAACCAGTTCATATGGTGAGAACTTGGTTGTGGACTTCCAGGTGGTATTGTAGGCCCAAACTGCTTCATGTAACCTGCTCGCCCAATCCTTTCTATTCATAGCCACTATTCTTGTCAGGATATTTTTGAGCTCCCTATTAGTCACCTCTACCTTCCCATTAGCTTAGGGGCTTTAAGGTGAGAACTTTCTATGTTTAACTTGGTATAGATCTGTGAAAGCTTGAATTACCTGAGAAATGAATTATAGTCCTCTATCTAAAACTATTGATCTTAGAGCTCCAAACCTCAAGAAGATTCTATAATAGAGAAAATTAGCAACTTTTTCTTCCCTTGCAAACTGCAATGCCTGAACTTCTGCCCATTTAGTTACATTGTTTGTGCAGACCAAAATATATTCTTTGCATGAAGATGGTGGAGAAATTGGTCCCACAAAATCTAGACCCCATTGTTCAAATGGTTCCAACACTACTTGAGGGTGCAGTGAAATTTCCTAGGTAAAGGTTTGTTGACCCACTCTTTGGCACTGATCACACTACTGCACATATTTCTTGGTGTCTTTATGAAGGAGGGCCAATAGTAACTAGCTCCTATAATTTTGTGAATGGTTCTTTGTGATGAATAATGTCCACCAGAGGGTTCATCATGACATGCTCTCAAGACATCAAAAATTTCATCAGCTCTCAAGCACCTGTGTAAAATAAAGTCAGGACCACACTTAAATAGTAAACCATTTAACCATTTGTAAGATAAGCTTTCTTTTACCAATCGCTTCTTTTGTTTTTAGGTGAAATGAGATGGAAACAAGCTTGTAGCTAAGAAATTAGCTATGTCAGCAAGCCAAGGTGTAGTAGAGGAAACAACAAAGAGATGTTCATTTGGGAATTTGTCTTCCACTAGTTGGTTTTCTCCACTTGTATGCAACCTTGACAAAAAGTCAACAACCAAATTGAATTTCCTTGGGTTGTCAACTATGGTAATGTTAAATTCCTGCAATAGTAACAACCATCTAATTATCCTTACACCTACTACAGGTTTGTTCATTAAGTATTTGATAGCTGCATGATCCGTATGCACAAATATCTTGTATCTTGTGATATAATGCCTAAATTTGTTAATAGCATATATGACTACCAAGAATTCCTTTTCGGTTGTGGTATAGTTTTTTTTTCTGCTGGAGTAAGGTTCTTACTAATGTAGTAGATGGCATGCATACCTTCTCCCTCTTCTTTCTGTCTTAGGACTGCCCCAATGGACTCATTTGAAGCATCAATTTGTATGTGAACTGGAAAAGTCCAATTGGGTCCCCTCAAAATAGGTGTGACAATAAGTTTCTCTTTAATGGTTTAAATGTTGATTGTCAATCCTCTGTCCATGAGAAGTCAACATCTTTGGTAAGTAGGGAAAACATAGGAGCAGCTATTATGCTGAAATTCTCTATAAATCTCCTATAGTATCATGCATGACCTAGAAAGCTTCTAACATCCATTTGGTTTTTAGGTGAGGGTAACTATTTTATCACTTCTATTTTATTCTAGTCTACTTTGATCTCTTTTGCTAAGATGTGATGTCCAAGTACAATTCCCTCCTCTACCATCAAAGCATTTTTCATGGCTCAAGGACAGTTGATTTTTTTCACAATATTGTAGCACCTTATCTAGGTTTGTGAGAGATTCCTCAAAGGTGTCTCTATACATACTAAACTCATCCATATAGACTTCCATACACTCATTATCCAATTCAACAAAAATGGCTAAAACAACCCTATGAAATGTAGCTGGAGCGTTACATAGTGTAGTGCCCCTCATTTTTCTTCTGTCAGATTGATAGTTACTCTACTAGGACTAGACATTATGACATGTTGTAGACTCACTGTTATGATGTTAGTTGATGATATCTAGTTGATGATAGACCTACTGCTATGATGACATTTGATGATGCTTTAATTACTGGTGTTTATGTTTATACTATGACTAGTTTATGGACATACTAGATGTTGTGGATTAATTTAATTTTGAGCTTAATGTGTAATCTGATCATGGTTGTGATTCTATTATAGGTGATTACTTGTATTGATCGTTATGTAATTGATTGGTCTATTTTGATTGTTTAGTAACTGATTGTGATGCGTAATGTAGTTACTTGTTTGATATGTTCTGTGAAAGGAACAATAACGCATTACTCATGCATGAGCACCCTACTATACTGCGATTTCCTTTCACGGTGTGTATGATTGTGTGATTATATATCTTTATGTTTGACTGTGTAGTTTGCTGTAGGTATCAGGCATCGACTCCACCTGAATTAACAGGTCTGAGCGTGCCTTAACCAATGGAATTTGTCTCCACCTGAATTAACAGGTATGAGTGTGCCTTAACCAATGGAATTTGTTGAATGGAGTTAACATAAGGTCCCCTAGTTGTCATCATCCTTGAAGAGGATGAGTCTTCAATATTCCATCCAGTTGTTGTCATCAGTTTGGGCAGGATTGTCTATCTCCATTGTTGTGGTCTTGTTCTTTGATTGTGTATAATGGTCAGGTATTGTTGGCATTTGGGTTATTTAATTAGAAGTGTTGGCTTTATGATCTGGGTTATTACTACAATAAAATGAATTTATTCACAAGCTATAGTTAAATAAATAATAATGAGGAGATAAATTAATATCTTAAGGTGGAATTATGAGTTGGTTATTAATTATAAATAATTTAATTGGTTTGTAAATTGATAAAATTAATATGAAAATGAAATACATAAACAAATATATGTTTTGGTTCACATGTTATAAAAAAATAAGGTTATAAATAATTATAATATATAATAAAATAAATATGTATTCATAATTATGACTTAAATAAAATATATCTATAGTTTAATATTAAAATAAATAAAGATAAAAATTATATTGAAACTTAATAAATTAATAAAGAGTTGTTATATAGTTGGCATTGGGTCATGTGTCATGCCTCCTAAAAAGGAGGAGGAAGGATCTAGAAGAAAGGGGGATTTTTCTCTCTAAAAAAAAACCAATTTTGCAGGATTGGTTGGGGGAGGAAGTTGGTAGCTGCAAGTGGGGATCTGGGAGTAACATCAATCCATTAGGATCCAGGTTCCATTATCATCTTCCATGTTTATCTTTGATTGCATGAATTTGTCTTTAAACCTATTAATTACATTTGCTTGATTGTTTCTAAAGTTTGTTTTTAAAAAAACAAGTACAATTTTGTGCATAACTTGAAAGACGATTGATCCTGTGCTTTGGTTAGGTGTCTTGACATTGCAACCTTTTTGCCAGTGAGAATAGCCATCATTTACCTTATGATTGCATTCATTTGAAAGTTTCAGATCTAGCTTTATTCTTGCATATTGCATTTGCTTAAATGTTTCTAAGGCCTTTCTATAGATTTGTTTTGTGCCTAGTCTACAATCATTGCATTCCATTTCATATTTCTTGTCTAGCAAAGCGATTGCAACTGCGAAATCTAACAAATTTTCTCTATCTCTCGTCCATCTCCATAACCGTTTGAACCTCACCATACCTGCCCAGTTCTGCATAGATGTTTGAGAGAAGAACACAGGTTGCGTAACATTTCTAGGATCCAAATTAAAAAATAAAGTGTCACTGTAAATACTCTTAGCCTATATTATATGTGATCTAGAGGCACCTTGACCGTAGATTTAAATGGCATATTAATCAAAGTTTAGGGTGTCCTCAAGGTAGTCAATGGTAGGAAGGTCAGCCTTACACACATAATGATCAACTTTAGGTATATTGCATTTAGGGTTACAAATGTGGATTAATTAATTTCCTGTGCCAAATGGACGTTGGCAGAGGTTGTAGATTTGGCTTTCCTCCTATTGTTGCATTTGCTTAAGAGTTGCATAGGTGGTCTCAACAAACCCAAATTGTACATAGCCTACAATTATTCCTTGGATGCATCCAAACTTGGCATGCATGTCTACCAGAGCATCTCCAACTATAATATCTGAAAAGATCCCTCTTCCATTATGTGTCGATGGGTATCCATAACCTATTCCAGAGCCACATCTTGGCGTGAGCAGAATGGGATGTTGGCAAAGGTTGCGATTCTAGCTTTTGTCCTACCCATTTGCGATTGCTTAATAGTTTCTAAAGTCTATCAAACAAATCCATTTTGTACATATCCTGCAATCATTGCATTCCATGGGATGACTTCTCCTTGAGGTGTTCTATCTTACAATTCGCTGCCCTGTCTATGCCTTCACATTTATTTTTGTCTGAAAGTTTCTAAAGCCTTTTCAACATTTCCGCTTAGGTGATGAAGCTTGCCAGTGTCTAAACTCATTCATCCACCTTTTCCTTCATTATGCATGCCATGCGTCTATCATAATGAGGATTGCATTCTGTTTATGCATTTATCATAATTTATATTCTCAACATACCTCATATCTGAAATGAGAATTGCTTTCCATTATGCGTTTTATTTCAGGATAAGTTAAAGCACATTAATATGCAAATCTAAAAAAATGCTATAATGGTGTTCTAAGGGTAGTTAGGTACAAATTTATGGCATGTTGGTAAAACAGTTTATGGATTTCTTCCCAGTTCATTTTAGTGATGGTATGTTGGGAGTCGACATAGGCCAAGGTTATGCTTATTGCTGTGAGATTCATAAGTGGCTAATTGGTAACATTGTTGTAGTTATGCTTTGAACAAAGGGAACTAAATATCTGGCTCTGCTCCATATTGATTTGATAAGAAAGCTATCTTCTGTCAATTGCGTTATGTGGTTTATTTTAATTGATTACTCTCAAAATCTCTTTTGTATCTCGTGGTTTTTATAGAGGTTGTATTTCTTTACCATGGAACTTAATATTTGATTCCTACCCCACTTTATTTAAATGATTGTAAAGTATATCTCTATGGGCTATTTTTCACTTTCAGTTGAAGTGTCTCCTATAAAATGTTCCAAAAAGTTAGATTTGTAGATAATAGAATTGAACTTTATTTATTTAATGTCTTTGGATGAAAAATATTTACTATCCAATGATCCAAGGTATTTATTATTAATATTATTATTATTATTATCATTATTTCAAAGTAATAGTTGTCATCCCCAAACCATTTGGGGAGTGTTTGGGTGAAAGTCTAACCAAAATTGCATAAACTACACGATGGAGAAAACCCTTGGGAATAAATAGGTATTAAATAAATCATCAAGTGAAAATGTATTTATATGAATGTATAAAAATTGTATTGGTTACTAAAATCAAGTATAGATTAAATATTATAGTTAAGTCATTTGGTTTATTTGAATCAAGTTATTGAAATTTATAGGATTAAATTATTGGGTTTATTAAACTTAATATGAAAATGGAATAAAATAAGGAAATTTTGTGATATTGATTGAATAAATGAAATTTGATATGATTCAATATTAGTGTTGATGAATTTAATTTAATTTGGTATTGAATTTATTACATTTTCTTATAATGTTTTGTTAGGTTGAAATTTGATCAATGGGTTAGGAATCAGGTATATAAATAATGTAATGGAAATTTGATTTATAAGTATTGCATTAGATAATTGGTTTATTGTGAGTCTAATTATAAAATGTAAGTGAAGTTTGTGTAAGTTGGATCATAGGTCGTAATAGGGCTATGTGTAAGTTGACAAGGTTTAGTTTCCAGAGGCATAGGATATTGTGTCTTGTTTTCATGTTCATGCTATGTTGTAAATGCATCATAATTGATAATAATGTATTTCATGAATGTTGTTGTTTGTTAAATTGTATTGAGCATGTAATAAATTATTATTGGACGTTGACAATGGGGAGACAACGGTAATCGTAAAGAGGAGTAAGTTGTTTATGGGTTGCTTCACTTGGAAGCTATGGGCAATGTATTGTGAAATTGTCCTTGTGATTAAGTTGATATGCAAGAAGGTTAATGCCTTGCATTGTTCATGTATACTTGTTGTTATGATGATAATTGTTATGCTTAATGGATAGGGTTTTCTAGATGCAGGAAGGGGAGTGGCTTTCAATGTGGGGCCAAGGCCCAAAGTGGCTAGCCAGGATAACCCATTGAAAGTTGGTGGCTCAATGATAACCTAGTTAATGAATTAGGGGGTTGGGTAATTGTTCACATTAAACAAGATAATTGGATACCTCACCCATGCCTGTAGTGCTTGTTTAGACTAAGGATGGGGTGAGAAGGTGTGGTTGGCAAAATCAACTTCCTTCTCCTCACAAAAGGAATGTTGGTTCCGCATGTGTCACCATATGGGGCTGGCGTCTAGTGAGAGACTGTCAGGATAACCATAGATGGGGGCTAGCATCTAGTGAGAGACCGTCATGATAACCCATGTTAGGACCATGCATTGACACTCTCCCTACTGTAGTCTAACATTCCCTAGTTGTGCTCTCCCCATTTGTTGTGTGATTGCCTCTGGAAGTAATGTTGAGTTACTTGTGATATTGACCTATGTTGTTGGAGTCATGTGTAGTCCTTATTCCTTCTAGTCTACTGTCTACCTGACTGGTTGTTGTAGTGGGACCTTATGTTATCTCCTAGCACGGGGGGTGGACCTTAAGGTTCCACATGGTCGAGTGAATGTGCTTTATCTCCATTGGTTTTCCCTTGCCTTTGTTTGTGTACGAGGAAGATGTATCCATGTGACAGATTTTAGATCTTGTACCAGTTTGAGGAGACAATTATTTATGCTCATGTACTAGTCTTATGTATCAGTTAAGACATAATGTATATATTCATATGTAATCAGAAAGATGATATTGTAAACAATGTAATGATGTACTCATATGTAAGGGGAATTGTATATGTACTTGTAGTTCTATTTATTTGATTCTATTGATTACTTATTTGATGTTAAGATATAGAAATGTGTGTATTTATCCATTTAATGTGATAGATTTAGAATGAATTATTGTTGTCAGTTAATCCATGATGTATGTTAGATCATGTTAATAATTTTGTTAGTGATGTAGTCATGGAACCGTGGAGAATAATACTTAGTTTATTGATATGTATAGATAAGTTAAATGTTACTTTGTTATCTCTTCCATTTAAAAAAAAATGTCCTATTTGTATAGTATAATTGTGTTGTTCTCTGGAGTTCCATGGCGAGGCATTACACATAGTCCAAATGGAAGAACTATATATATGCAAAAGTTCCCCAAGAACAAGTGAAAGTGGTCTTGTCCTGGTCCTCAGGTGCTACTTGAATCTAATTATACCCACTAAACCCATCTAAAAATGAGAAGTACTTTTTCCCTGCAAGGTTGTCTAGCACTTGGTCGATGAATGGTAAGGGAAAATAATCCTTCTTTGAGGCTTTGTTGAGTTCTCTATAGTAAATACACACTCTCCACTTCCTATTCTTTTTAGGTACTATGACTAGGGGTGAAACCCATTGACTATCTGAGATAGGATATGTGAACCCTACTTGCAGCAATTTCTCTATCTCAGTCTTAACAATATCTTTCAAGGCAGGATTTAATCTCCTCTGGGGTTGTCTGACAAGTTTGACATCTTCAGTGTATATATAATGAATACAGATCTCAGGAGGGATGCCTTTCATATCTTAGTATTCTCAAGCAAAAGCTGTTGAAAGGGAGACTAGGAGTTTAAGAAGTGCTTCTTCCTATTTTTCTACTAATTGGGTGTTGATATTCAATGTTTTCCCAGGTAAAATGATGACCTGCTTTGTAATCTGATCCATAGATGTCCCTACCCCATATCCTAGAGTCATAGTGTTAAGAGGACATAAATGTGGAAGCAACATATGGAATGTGGCCAAGTCTCTATAAAAGGTTTTTCCACAAGGAATAATGTTTGCAAGGGTACAATGGGTAGCAGTAAGGAATTCTTTTTTTGAGTATTGGGCTAATTCTATTATATCTTTGTCAAGAAGAATGTGGGTGATGTCTTCTATTGTGTCATAGTTTATTTCTTCTTCTAACTCACCCAAATGTTCCTTGATGGTAACCATAGCTACTAAGGCACTGTTTCCCATGTTATTAGGCTCATCTACCCACACTTTTCCTAAGTAATGTATTGATGGTTTAGTTGGAAGGTATAAGGAGATTTTATTCAAATCTATCTCATTGGAAATGACCATGTTTCATGTTTAACAATCAATAGATGCTGTTGCTATAGCCAGCCATGGTCTTCCTAAGATCAAGGGGTAAGCATTTCACTGGTTTCTAGGTTCTAATATCAAAAAATCTACTAGAAATTCCCATGATTCCACCATGATTGGGACAATGGTTAATACTCCCTTTGGAATAACTACTAATTGGTTAGCCAGTTAGAGAATTGTAGATGTAGCCTGGACACCAGTCAAAGCTAATTTGTCTAGGGTGTGCATTGTCATCACATTTATTGCTGGTCCCAAATCAACCAAAACATTAGATATTTATACCCCTGAAATATAGAAAGTTATGACAGGGTTCCCATGGTCTGCATATTTTGGGAGAAGCGTTTCTCCCACAAGAAGGTCCACTACTTTCCCTTGCACCTAAATGGTAGCAGGGAAGTTTTTCTTCCTGCCCTGGGTTTTAACACAATGTTGTTTGATGAATTGGTTTAGTTTAGGAACATCCCTGATTGCTTGTAAGAGTGGAATTTCAATATTTAGCTGTCTAATTTCTTGTAGTAGTTCTGATTCCATGGTAGGTTGGATTTGTTTTTGTAGGACAATTTTCTGAGGGACATGCTATTTGAGCCATTCTAGGTAAGGTGCTGGTTTTTCTATCTCCGGAGTAGCGCCAAAGTTCTTTACAGAAGTGGCTCCAGAGTTGTTCTATGGAGCTGTTCCTTTAGGAGGAACTCTGAAGTTACCTAAGGGTTGTTCTTCTAGCACAGTTTCGATAGTAATCTCCTCATGGTGTTGAGTGGATAGATTTTCAGGTTCCACATCATTAGTTACTTCAACTATAAGTGGGGGAGATGGTCTTGGAAGTGCTTTCCCAGAACATAGCTAGAGGTTATTGAGATAACTAGCATTGACACTAGCCATATTTTCTTACTCTATCATGTAAATAGTTGCTCCCTATTTATTTCTTGGATTTGCTATAGGTTGGGCTGGTAAAGGTGGCTGACTAACTAACGCATTTTGTGATCATCCTTGTGTGTTGGGGGTCCAGTTAGTAATGCTTGTTGTTGAGGTTGGAAATGTCTAGGTTGTCCTTGTATTGTTGATTATAACCCTATTAAGAACCCCACTAAGGCTACATGTTTTGTGATCCAAATTGTTGTGGGAATTGTTGTGGCCATTGTTGATTTCCCTAGGGCTAGTTTTGCTAATGCTAATTTTTCCATTGCTGGTGTGACCAATCTTGTGGCCCCCAAGGGGAAATGTTTTGAGGCCCCTGCCACATTGGATTCCATTGATTATTTCCTCAGTTTGAAGGACCCCTATAGGAAGCCTGATTTTGGTACTGATTATAAGGGAAATTGCCAGTCTATTTTTTTCCTACATAATTCAACTCCTCCTCTACTATGGAATTCTTCTTAGTCAACCTTTTTAAGGCTAGGATTTGATCACACTGACTGGTAGGGTGCTCCCTACCACATATCTGACAGATTTTTGATTTGTCTAAAGGGCACTTTCTCAACAGGTTTTTTTTCCTACATCTAGAACAATATATGGAGAGAGGTTCAACTATTCTACTTTGTTTAGTTGTTCTAGTCTTTGCCTAAATCCCATCTAATTTGGTATTAAGTTGGACCAAATATCTATCTTAAGATTTGTAATCTCCTCCATTAACTGTCCAATTTCATTCTTTCCTTTAAAAGATCTGGGCGTTCTCATTCTATCTTGGGTTCTCATGTAGTTTGTGCAAAATTCTTCTATAGCAAGCATATCCATTTTGTTAATGTTCCCTCTCCCCATTAGATCTAGTGCCTATTTTGATTCTTTGTTTAATCCTTTTACAAACAGTCTTCTGGCCAAGGGGTGAGCCACAAGATTGCCATATCTCCTCAAGGCAAAGTTGAACCTATCCAGATAGTCCTCTAAGCTTTCATCCTCTCTTTGTTTAATTTTGAATAGCTTCTCCTTTTTATCACTGACCCTAGAGTAATCCTAGTACTTGCCCAGGAATTTAGTTTCCATTTGATCCCATGAGTGAATGGAGTCTTGGGATAAGCCCATGAACCACCTCATAGCAGAATCTTTCAGGGTTGATGGGAAAAGTTTGAGTTTTAGATTGTTTGATTCGTAGTCATAGGTCTGGCATACAACCTTAAACTCGAACATAAATTGATCTAGATCCTCAGAAGCAAGACCCCTAAAATTTGGTAAGTGTGAATATGAAATGTTATTCATAGGGGCAGTATCTCCACAAGAAAGGACAATAGGGTATGAGAAGGTCCTAGGAGCTTGATTATCTTCCTCATCATGATTATCATCCATGTCTGGTGTTTCTTCTCTTTGAGATTCAGTGTGGGGTTCTGAGGAAGAGGATTTTGGTAACGGATCTACCTGATATCTTTCTTGCCATTCTTGGATATACTCAGAGAGTGAAGGACTTTAAGGATTTGAGGGAATGTCAAGTTGGGGTGTAGCTTCCAAGGTAGGTTCTAAGTGTTCCTCTTAAACAAGATCTTGTGCCACCCTACTGCTTTCTCCTATAGTTTGCTGCTGGGATATTCATTTTATGTATCTACCTTTTGAATCCCTAGGTCTAACCATACATATTCAATTTAACCTAAAAAGGAATGCTAACTAAGTTTTTTTCATTAACACAAGATTCCTTAGCAACAGTGCCAAAAATGACAAGGGTTGTTGGACCTTGGCATTTAATCATGTTTTCCTATTTCAAATCCAGGGTTTTGTCATAGGCTATCTACAATAAGGGGTTCCATAGTTACCAGTCCATTAACTACTTCTACTGATCTGATTGTTTCAAAGATTAATATTGTTAATTTGTTTGCTGTGAAAGGAAATTCTAAAAACACTAAATCAATGCTCAAACAATAAATTGATGAAATTGACCTATTCTAATCCACACAACTAAAAATATGCATTAACTAGAAACAACTATTAACAGAAATAAATCTATCTTTATGAAATTAGTAAACTTATCTTCCTAATAGAATCTGAAACAAGACAATGAAACAAAGAGATATTAGCCTCCTGTCTTGATGGTGGGAGTGGGCCCTTGCTCCTTGCCTTCAGAACAGAAGACTAAAGAAAAAACTCAGTATAAAAATATAATAACACAATCTTTCTTTAGTCTAATTCCATCAGTATGCTTGTATTAAAAAAGTATGTCGAATCTGGAAAAATAAAAATTACAATAATCTAATAACAATAATCTATCTCCATTTCTATTGCTTCTACCTTAAGATATATCAGATCAAGCGATGATATATCTATCTATTCTAACTATTAGTTTATCTATGAGATATCATTAATCTCTTATTTTAACAATTGTTTAATTACAGAGTAAAATCATGCAATCTAAAATAGGTTTTAGTGGTACAGAAGTTCCATTAATTCTAGAGTCTTTAACTTAAATAACAACTAGGCAGTGAGGCCTTAAAATGTAGGTTTTTAACAAGTCTTTCAGAACTCATACAAAACCAATAAAAGAGGAAATAGATCCCTAGCAATCAACTAGAGTCTTTGTTGGATCATTCTGGTATTGGCTGAGTAAACTCCGGAGCACTGCAATTGTCTCCAGAGATGTAGACTGATAGTGGCACCAGAGACTTTGTACTATCGCCAGGAGCTCCAGAGATTGTGTTCTATCACCAGGAGCTTCAGAGACGCACCCATGACTCATGTATGGCTCTAGAGATGATCCACCCTTGGCTCCCCTGCTTCAAAATACCTCCAACACATTGGGAAAATGTTGGAGTTTGGTGTAGTATCCTTCATGTCAGCTTTGGAGATTATTAGGACCATCTCCAGAGATGCTCAAAATTGCCTTTGCCCATACAACTACACCTGTAAATGCAAAAAGAGACACTTTTCTACACATTTTGATTAGTTTTCTACACATTAGTCCTTTAATCAAAAATCATGACCTTCAACAATTCATCTCTCATTAATGTAATTAAAACAAATCTTATCAGTCTATTATGGTGCAATTACCGGGACAACAGAATAAAAGGGATGGAAAAAGGAAGTAAAAAGGTGTATTATTTTGGGTACTACTTGGCACTCATCACCTACCCTACTACAAGGTTTGACCCTCTTTCCCTCTATGTTCTAGTCAATCTCCAGATTCGGATGTCTTCCCCAACCCCTCCTAACCATTTATAGCCCTTAGAACCACCTGTAGGATCCTGTCCTAGTGGGTTGGCCCCTGTCACTTCTTGATCCCCCATGGGTGACCCATGGTCCCCCAAGGGTGACCCATGATCCCAAGGGGTGACCACCCCTATCAAAAGGGGTGACCTAGTCATATTTTGAACATGAATTCCTCTTCAATTCAGGCCCAAATTAGCTCTATTTTGACTCTAGTTTGCATGTAAATTCAACCCTAACTAAGCCTAGTCTATTCTTATCCCACTCTTCACTCCCAATAATCCATAATTAACCCCCATTGATCTATTCTTATCTCACCTTCTTCTCATGCTAACTTTCATTCCTCCATTAGTGATAAGCTATCAAGCTTAGTTCACTATCCAATCAACCTAGTTCTCTGATCAATCAAGCATGTTAACTCTTCAATCAAAGGAGTTAACTTCTCAATCAATCTCACCTCTTGTGAGATCTTAAACACTATAAATACCCCCTCCTATATGAATTATGGGAGGTAAATCCATTGTTGTATCCATTTGATAATCTTTGCTTTTGCTCTCCACTAGCATCTTAATGCTCATGCAAGACTTGTGTGCCTTTTATTTTATGTTTAGGATAGTTTTCTAATCTTTCTAAAGCTTCCATAGCATTGATATGATCTCAATTTTCTTCCAATCCATATCCATTGTGCTCAAATAGTATTTTCATAGCACTCATAGCTCTCCTCAAGCTCATTCGTTTTCAATTTCAGCTCTAAAAGCTCGATCCATTTTGAATCAATTGTTCCCTTCATCCCTGTTGCCAAGAGGAAGGCCCCGCTATTGTAGAGGAGAAAGAGGTTGCCAAACACAATAATTTATGAGGATAGTACAAAGCTCATGCGCCAAAGGATCTAGGTTCTTTTCATGTTTTTCATAGCTAATTAAATCACATTTTGCTCTTGGAGAAAGTAGTCATTGTATTGCAATTTCCTTGATAGGATTTATTTCAAGTTGATTAGATTAGCATCATTTAAATTAGTTTCATTGAAATTCATAGATTAGATTTCATTCAATTATTTTCAATTCCTAGTTTAGATTCAAAATCATCTCGAAAAAGATAAAAATATAGCTTAGATCGCATTTGGGAAAATTCATGTTAAATTACATTCATATTTCAATTCCTAGTTAATTAAATCATTTTATTATTCATTCAAAAAAAGAACAAAAACATCATTTTTCATTCATTTAGTTTGTAGACATCAAAATCCAGAAAATATTAGAAAATGTGCAAAACCCTTGATTTCATCACGAGGTCAATTTCAAAACATAGTCGAAAACTCCTTGATATCATCACAAGGTTGATTCATAGAAAACCTTTGGTCACATCTCAAAATTTAAGTTAAACAAAGATCAACCCTTGGTCAACTTTAGTCAATTCTCTCTTATCCAAGCATACGAATGTGCTCAGGAGTTAGAGGTGAGTGGGTTAGAGCTATCCTTGAGGAAATAGTGTCAATAAACCCAAGACCACAACACACTTAATAGACACAAGAAGAACAAGAACATACCCTTAGGGTCATACAACAAGTGAACATCATACAACAAATCATACAAACTAATGAAGAAAGGTTACAACGTTCTATACTCGCCAAAATTGACACCCATCTAGGCATTGGAACGTTAGGAATCTAAATAGGAGATCGACAACTAGTGACCCTTTAGGTCATAGGGTTATCTCCATTATAGAACAAACATTGACACATACCAAGCCCCAAGATAGGCTAACCATTCTTCATGACATTTTGCTTCCATGTGAACAGAACCACCCCTGGGTTAAACCTCCACTCAATTGGATTTTTCCATGAGAGAGAGAGAGAGTGACTTGGAGGTTTCCATCAACAAGGAGATGGTTCATGTGTTGTATCTAAGATGACTCAATCACGTTTTTGCCTGAGTCACATTTTGAGGAGTACATATTTTGGTAAACCTAATGTGAAAAGAAAAAGCCTTTTTGGTTGAGCTTTCTCAATTTTACACTGATTCTACCTTCCACTATTTTCATTTTCATCTTCATCCTCATCCTCACCGTCTCCATCATTCATTCCATTTATTCCATGATGTCTACAACACCCTTGGATATGATGGAATCAGGAGAAAATCAAGGGATTGTTCCTTCAAAGGAACCAGAAATGCTATCTTTTGATAGGTGCATGCCATCCAAGTCTTTGGCACCTATAACAAACTACTTTGACTATGAAGACTTTGACTATGAAGACAACAGGAGAGAACCTCATTGTTCTATCACATTCAACAATCATGCATGGGAATAAGGAATGATCATCTAACCAACTTACTCTAGAGCACCTAGAATGCTTGTGTGATTATAAATCCATTGGGTAGATCAACCCTTGACAAGTGACATAGTATAACACACCTAGATAATGAGATAACACACTTAGAAAAGCAATTGAAAGAGGCTAGGGAGGATCGAGATGCCTTACCTGTCATTTTCCATGAAGAACAAAGAGAAAACACTTCAAGAGAACAAGTGGTTGGAACAAATCTCAGAAACCCACAAAGTAGTGAAGCACAAAGAACAGGAATAGATACTCCTTCATATATCATAGTGACATTTGTCCAATGAATTAGGAACCTAGAGGCAAAGAAACCTCCACAAGATAAGAGAATCAAGTTAAATGAAAATTTGCACAACATGAGAATCAAACAAAACTTGGGGATATCTCAAAACCCCCTTATCTAAGCTTCTATTCACATAATAGAAGCAATGATATGTTTCCAAGTGGAGCCCATCCAACACAGAACTATCAAGCCACTTACCCCATTATACCAAGATAGCAAGCACAAATCCAACAAACTTTGCCAAGAGGGTTGATACTCTCAACCCTACAATCTCATAATGTGTTCTTAGGGACTTACTTAGAATACTTAAAAGAACATCTAGACCACACAATCAGTAACATGATACTACCAAGACCTCTCCCAAACCTACCAAAGTTCTAAGGCAAAGGAGATACCATTTCACACATCAAGGTGTATACCACAACTATAAGAGAATTCCTCCTGTGGGATGGAGTTGTGACAAGAATCTTCCTAAATACACTTGAAGGGATCATGTTAGATTGGTACTATTGATTGCCTAAAGCTTGAATCCACTCCTTTTTCCAACTCATAGGTGAGTTTGTCATGACTTTTGACATGAACAAACCCATTAAGACTAGAATACATGAATTCCTAACAATGAAACAAGATGTGAATGAGCCAGTGGAACATTTCATCACATGATAGAGAAAAGTTCTCTATTCATTGACAAGTGCCCCAAATATGGACCATAGAGAACTATGTGACCTCTTCTTGCATGCCCTTAATAGGGACACCTAAGAAGAAGTCCAAAAACTACCTTACAAGTCTTATGAGGAAGCTAGAGAGTGTGTTGTGAATCAACCAAGCCACCATTGATAGCGGGTGAAAAAGTTATGGTCCAAATAGAAGCGTAACAATTTAAAAGAAAAAAAACTAGGAAGGCACCCTTTCTAGGGCTGTAATATATAGTCAATATCTAAACAAAAATGTCAACGCCATCAGAAACCACATAAACAATCAAGGACCTAACCAAAGATCGTAAAAAAATGTTTAGAGATGGATCACACTCCCTATGAACCCAATCGCTATTGCTTATTTCACAATACCAATGGACATGAAACAAAGACTTTCCATGCTTTCAATAAAACCATTTCAAATTTATCCAATGAGCAATGTCAAAAGTTCATGACCTTTATCCAATCTCAAAAGAAAGACAAACCAACGTACAAACCTCAAAACACCCCTGACCAAAACACCTTAAGTCATGTGGAGATAGACCAAACTTAAGAGATGTACATCATCCAAAGATCAAACCAGACAGATCATGTTGTCACCAACACCACTTTCACACAAATGATAAACCTACTCAAAAATCACCTACCCATTGAAAAGACTTTCTAGAAGTCTTGGAAATAGGATGTCATGTTCAAGAAAAATAAGGCATTTTGGCTTTAAATCTTGCAAAATTATTGGATGACGTTGCATCCCAAAAGAGAGGTTCCCCCCTTTACCTACAATTTCAAATCCAATAGATTAATATTAAATGCATCATCATAGATGCAGGAGCTAGAGTTAATCTTCTACCACTTTCTCTCCTCCAAAAAATGGGTTACGATAAAACACGTATTGTTGATAATTGAGAGGGGGGATGAATCAGTTATCTTAATTAATTTAACTTTCTGTTCTTCTTTAACAACTAGTGCAGCATCAAAAAAAATAAGCATCCATAACCATGAAAGCAGAAATAAAACCAATACACATAACACAATGATTTTGACATGGAAAACCCTGTTAAGGGAAAAACCACGGGGTGACTAACCCAAGATTGTATTCTCTGTTAAAAGAATAGAAGTACAAAATGGCACTTGCCAATTAGGGCTCATTGCCCGAGCACACTGCTCATAAGAGGCTCACTACCTACAAGTGACTCACTGTCTACAAGTTATAAAGAAGGTAACAAGATACTTGAACTAATGAGAAGCATCCACACATGCTGAGGTTCAGTTCCGGTTAGGCTTAATACACTGATCTACTGCACTTCATTCTTCCTCTTCTTTGGTACTACTGTCCTGTTACATACCGAACCTGTATTACTGTTTCCACACTGCTCTCTTCTTTTCTTTGCACTTCACAATACACCACACACACTTTCTCATTGAAATCCATCTGGTATATATATATATATTCGTACAAAGGATATTAGTAACTTTCTAGTCGGCATCCAGAATACTCAATATTTTCCCAACCTCTGGTTTGTCGGCTAAATCCTTACTTACCAAGTGATGCGTATCAAGGAGATGCTTATAGAAGTCATCAATCATGTCGGCCAATCATGAATGATACCTCAGGGGACTTGATCACCATCAATATCTCATCCAGATTAAGGTCTGATGCTTTGCCGGTCAGTTTTTCCTCAGTCTACTCTACCAAATAGGAACCCAACACTTAGGTGTTCATATCTTTTCACTCTTTCATCACCAGAGGTTCAATCTCCGGAATGTGTTAGTCATGGTACTCCTCTTGTCTTCCCCAAGTCTGCACTTTACTAAGATATTTCCTCTGAGAGATCTGGACCTAACTGTCAAACCTTGCTGCATGCTCTGTTCTTGGTCACCAGACCAAAATACTCTTCAATCTGACTTCTGGTATAGACACACCATGTCCTGCAGATGTGTGGGATGGACTTTGTTTCCATCAATGACAACACTCATGAAGTCACACAGTGTCTCTTGTCAACAATCTCCCCCTTTGGCATTGATGGCAACACTTAGTGAAAAATGACTAAGTGTCCCACTACACTCCCCCTTAGCTGATGCTCTGTTCTAATGTACACTTTACTGGAGCTCCCCCTTAGCTAGATTCCACATTTTTCACTGCTACTCACTCCCCCTTTGAAATCAATGGCAAAGGGTAGAATCTGCACACCAAAAATTCCTAAAAATCCAACTGTACTTAGCCGTATAAGTATATATACATGTTGTACATACATAAACTAAAATATATCTGCAAAAGTTGTCTTCAATTGGATGAATTATGTTGCCCAACTATGCTTCATCCTGTCCAAAATTGAGATGTGACCACTCAACAGGAATGCAAAAGCTTCTGCCCTCTTTAGATCTGTCAAATCACTGGTCCGAGCTGTAGTCTGAGCATCAGATAGGGCCTCATGCATGGCCTCTAATTTAGGGATAATTATCCCTCTAAGTTCACTTAACCTGCTTATTCTATTTTTCTTCTCCTTCTCAAGCTTCTTCATTTCATTTATGATTGCAATAGTCTGACACTATTAGTTTATTATGGATGAGGTGAGAGGATCAAAATTCTGAGATAAGCTTAACAATTTGTCCTCTTGCTCTTTCACTTTCTTCTCAATATCCTTTGTCACTTTAGACCAGGATAAACAAAATTTATACTTCTCTGCCATCTTTAAGAGAATTTTCTAAGCTCTTTATCGTAATATCCATATTTCTCCTATCATTGGTTATTTATCCTTGTACTTCATAGAATCTCTTTCCCAAAACTCCTTCTAGACCTTTTCTTCTGCTGACTTCTCTAAGAAATCAAAATGTGTATGAACAGAATTTACAAGAGACTTTAGATTACCAGATGTGGAGGCTGAAGGATCCTTTTGGAAGGATGGCATGATTTTCTCTAGCACACCGGATGTAATTTCTATTAGCTCACAATCTTCCATGTGAGACTTCAGAAGTTTTTCTTTTGCCTTTGCTTGAGCAAAGGATGCTATCTTCATAGTTTGAACCGGGGAGAGGGAATCAAAATTGAATGGTCCTTGAAGTAGCTCCGGTTCATCCAGTTCCATC
This sequence comes from Cunninghamia lanceolata, assembly GCA_027924645.1. Classification (NCBI taxonomy): domain Eukaryota; kingdom Viridiplantae; phylum Streptophyta; class Pinopsida; order Cupressales; family Cupressaceae; genus Cunninghamia; species Cunninghamia lanceolata. The sequence continues at coordinate 16,024,263 of BSBN01000320.1, forward strand.
ATTTCTTTTGTCAGGAAGTCCTTGATAGCTTCTGTAGTGTCTCTTGCCAGAGACAGAGTTTCCTTTCCTTCTGTGACCTCAACACTGTCACTTGTGGTCTTCTCTATTTGACCTTCTTCTCTTCCCTTCACTTCTTCTTCTTGATTGATGCTCTCTTCTTTTCTATATTTTCCTTCAATTTTGGAGTTTGAAGGGGGATCCGGAAGAGAGGTATCTTCTTGTCCATGAACTTCCTCTTCCGGAACAGAGGAATCTAAGTCCTTCACTTTCTCTTTACTTATCTCTTCTACAACTGTCTCAATAGATTCTCCTGTGTCATCCATGGCAGAGGGTTCATCACCTAAGTCCTCTATAACAAGAATATTGAATCTTTTATAGGCATTCCTGAGGATCTCTTCAGTCTCTTTAGCCACCTGATCAGTCTCTCTGAGCATAAGGTTATTCATTCTGGCTTTGCTCCGGAACTCGTCCTTGCAATCTTTGAAGATCATGTTTATTTGCTTTGGAGTGATAGAGGGATAAAGTTGGATAGCAATCTGCTCCCAGATTTCTAGGTCTTTTGACATGGCATTGTTCTTTCTTATTTCAAGTTCCTTTTCTAGACTTTTAGGAATCAGAGATATAATTTCAATGAATGCTTTGTTGTAGATGTTTAAATACCTGACTGTGGCTTCTTGCAGGATCTTTTGATCAGTTTCACTATAATCATCATAAAACTCAGTCATGGGTTTCAAGTTCCCATCCACAGTGACTGATTTGATGATATCATCAATGCAGAGAGTAGGCTTTTCAAAAAATTCTTCTACCTTTTCTTCCTTGCCTTGACTGGTAGAGGGGTCACTGGATGTTTTCTTCTTCTTCTTCATTTTCTTGACTTCCTTATCGGTTTCAGTTTCTTCATCATCCTTCTGACCTGTATAGGATCTTGTTGCCTTTCTTTGTTCTTTTCTCTCCCTTTCTAGATGTCTAACCTTCCGGTTTTGATGCCTTTTGGCTCTTAGAGGTGGGAGGTGTAGAGCTCTTGGAGGATCTGGTCTAGGAAGGGGCTTGCACCGGATCACTTTCCTTTTCTGCATCTTGTTTCTCTTTCTCTGCCCTTTCCATCTTCTATCTATTTGCATCAACTGCCTCCTTTGATATTCCATATTTCTTGGCAAATTCTTCCACTTCTCTTCTCACTTTTCTCTTGATTTTAGGCTGTCTTAGTTCAACATGAATTTTCACACTCAATTCTTGAAAGGTTCCAAACCTTTCTGCCTTAGGATCCTTGGGTTGACTTAGCATGTGTTAAACATGTAGCTCTACCATTTTCTCATCTACTTCATACCCCATTGGCATGATCCAGACTGTCCTTGGCTCCACTACCTCCATTAGGCATTGATCAATGTCTACCATAAAGCACACTGTATCCTTGTATTTCTCAACTAATGATTGGGGGATTCTTTCTCTGGCCTGCATCAAGCTTTGGAAGTTTTTGAAGTAACCCCATAGTGCTATATTTTGTGTCTTGGCATCACCAATCCTATACAAATAATCCCTGATTTGTATGGCAACAGGTCTGTCATTTTGCCATACCCAACCACTAGATCTGGGTAGCTCATTCATGTAATAAAAAAATAGACAGAGTATCAACCCACCGTATTTGAAAGAATTCTTCTTATCCTTCTTTATCTTCTACAGATTCTCCAAAATTTGGTTCAAAAGGAGCTCACAGAGATCATAGTCAACATTCTTTCTTAACATCTCATAAGTAGTATAAATTGTTGTTTTGGATACAGAATTCTCTCTTCTTGAGTGATATATCTTGTAGCCAATTATCATGGCGGCAAACTTGATATCCAGATTTGTGATATCCTCAATTGTCATCGCTCTTTTATCAAATTTAGATCCGGTAGCCTCACTCATAGTTTGGTTTTTGACTGATTTGAGAGTAGGTAACCCACCGGATGAGTGCAATCCAGTCACTGCCCTAATGGCATCCTTTGTGATCTTAAATGGCCTCATCAACCATATGAAGTTGTCATGGACTCTGCTTAGAATATACCGGACCCATTCATCTTCTGCAAAATAGGGGAAATGAATGCACTGTCCAAAATGCTTGTCCCTGATGGCTTTGTACTGAGGTTTGAGTTCAAATGATTCATCTATTAGCTGCTTATGATATATGTCCATCAACTTGGATTCCCTGAATTCCTCAATATTCGCATGAATGTATGCCCTAACGTCTTCAACATGCAAAACCCCATGCAGAATGCTAGAAAATGCACCTAGGGGATCAACTTCTAGGGATTTATAAGGATTTTTTCTAAATTTTAGGCACGGCCTATCAGTGATCTTCACAACATTCAGAGTAGCCATCTTTCAAAGATTCAGGGAGGGGATTTCAAGAGTAGAAAATACCTTTTGCACTTCTAGGGTTCACGCTATGAGCCGGATCGGATTGTTGGAAGAATCGACTTCTGCGGTTGATCTTTGAGAGGATTGAGACAATTTGTTGTAGAGCTCCTTTTCTCTTTTTCTTGAATGCAAATGTGCAAATGATGAACAAAAGAACCCTTTTATTTGTGCAAACCCTAATTCCATTTTGCAATAAAAGCACAACTTAAGTTATTCTGGTTGCTTTATCATGAGAGAGTTCTTTCCGGATCACTTAGATGTACTTAGAGCTATTTTTAGTGATGAATTTTAATGTATCTACTTTCCTCAAATCATCCCCTTTATCCATAGATCAATATATTTCAGTTTAGAATCACATCGGATCAAACTGTGAAAATCTATCTTATACTGGAAAACTGTCAAACCAGATCAATCTTGGAAGATTAGACTCTTCAAATCTTCTTACGAATCTTTCATATCTTTACCAAGGCTTCTTTAGATGTTTCTCTGAGAACCCTTTAATCCGCAACTTTCCTTGTGCCAATTTCAGGCACCAATTATTTGGCTGGGGAAATTTGTTTTCCTTCTTGACTCCCCCTGAGCTAGAGCTCATCTTATTTAGTTTTCGGAAGGAATATCAACACCAGATTCTGGTGCGGATCCATCCTCAACATTTTATGTACTCCTCTTCACCCAAATCTTGTTCATCTCCCTTTGAATTTCATCCGCATTCACTTTTCCTTTTCCTTTGTCTTGGTTTTGATTATGATGCATCAGACCCTTTTTGTCCTGATTCTTACTCCTGTAGAATTTGGCAATATGACCGGATCTATTGCAATTGTAGCAAACAATATTTCTTTGCATATTTGACTGATATCCTCTTGATCTGTACTGATTAGCCATATGTCCCATTCTATTGCAAGCAAAGCATCTTCCGTTGAACAAATTGTTTATTTGCATATTTCTACACTCATGAGATTTGTGACCATACCTTTTGCAATTAAAACACTATCCAGAGAAGGATGAATTAGTCTGATTCATTCTTCTTCTGCACTGATTTGCTTTATGACCAAAGTTATTACAATTGTGGTAGTATCCATTGAAGGATGGATATCTTTGAGCATTTGGTTGCTTTTTCGGAGGTCTTCTAGGCCCGTTCCTTGGATTTCCTGATCCAGAGTTCTTCTGACCAGATCTGGAGCTTTCACCTTTCTCATATCCCAAGCCTTGCTTGTCATCTACCCTCTTTTGGCTTTCAAGAAGAACTTCAAGCTGAGCAGAGCTTATCTTGAATTTCTCTTTGTATTCATTTGTTGTTTGAAGATCCCTTTTTAGGGTGTCAATCTGATTCTCAAATTGTTCTTCATTATTTCTAGCTTCTTCAAGATCAGATTCCAAATGCCTGATTATTCTATCCATTTTGTGGCAGTCTTCTGACTTCTCCTTGAGAGATTATTTTAGATTATCTTCAGTCTTTCTTTTCTCTTCAATTTCTTGGGTGAATTTCATAATCCCTGATTCTATTTCATGTCTTACCATAATGACCTCTTTTGATAGCTTCTGACATAATTTGTTCTTCTCATTCAGATCTTCATTAGTATCATTGGCTTCACTTTGACTTGCTAATTGCTGAAGAAGTTCCTTTCTCTTTTTCATAGAGATACTCAGTTTCTCCTTTAGTTTATTTATGAAATCATCAGCTTGTTTGAGTCTTTCCCTCAAGTTGTTGACTTCAGAGTGAGATTGCTCAAGATCATCAAGGGCAGACTGAAGTTGTTCCCTCATACCATACATATCCATTGGAATTACCAGATCTTCCTCAGGCTGTTAGGCTTTGTTTGGAGGAATTTAGCTCTGATACCAATTGTTGATAACTGAGAGGGGGGGTGAATCGGATATCTTAATTAATTTATGTTTTTGTTCTTCTTTAACAACTAGTGTAGCATCAAAATAAATAAGCATCCATAACCATGACAGCAAAAATAAAACCAATACACATAACACAATGATTTTGACATGGAAAACCCTGTTAAGGGAAAAACCACGGGGTGACTAACCCAAGATTGTATTCTCTGTTAAAAGAATAGAAGTACAAAATGGTACTTGCCAATTAGGGCTCACTGGCTACAAGAGACTCACTATCTACAAGTTATAAAGAAGGTAACAAGATACATGAACTGATGAGAAGCATCCACACATGCTGAGGTTCAGTTTCGGTTAGGCTTAATACACTGATCTAATGCACTTCATTCTTCCTCTTCTTTGGTGCTGTTGTCCTATTACATACCAGACTTGTATTATTGTTTCCACACCGCTCTCTACTTTTCTTCGCACTTCACAATACACCACACACAATTTCTCATCAAAATCCATCTGGTATATATATATATATATATATATATATCCATACAAAGGATTTCAGTAACTTTCTAGTCGACACTTGGAATACTCAATATTTTCCCAACCTCTGGTCTGTCGGCTGAATCCTTTCTTACCAAGTGATGTGTATCAAGGAGATGCTTATAGAAGTCATCAATCATGTCAGCCAATCATTAATGATACCTTAGGAAACTTGATCACCATCAATATCTCATCCAAATTAAGGTCTGATGCTCTGTCGGTCAGTTCTTCCTTAGTCTACTCCGCCAAATAGGAACCCAACACTTAGGTGTTCATATCTTTTCACTCTTTCATCATCGGAGGTTCAATCTCTGGAATGTGTTAGTCAAGGTACTACTCTTGTCTTCCCCAAGCCCGTACTTTACTGAGATACTTCCTTTGAGAGATCCGGACCTAACTGTCAGACCTTGCTACATGCTCTATTCTTGGTCACTGGACCAAAATACTCTTCAATTTGACTTCCGGTATAGACACACCATGTCCTACGAATGTGTGGGATGGACTTTGTTGCCATCAATGACAACACTCATGAAGTCACACAGTGTCTCTTGCCAACATGTATTACACAAGAAACCTTGACCCTCAAATTGTACGATAATTAGAACATCCGAACCATTGGTGAAATTAGTTTACCAATCACTTTAGGTCCAAAGACACTTTCAACAAAGTTCCATGTGATATATGCTAAAGCTATGTAAAATATGATCTTGGGAATACCCTAGGTTCATGGGATGAGGGCAGTCACCTCAACCTTATTTCAAGAAATCCACTTTGGTCATGAGGGACATGATTACATTATCAAAGGAGATCCAGACCCCTTTAGTGTCTATAGAATGGAACAAGAGAAAAAAGGGAAAGAGACTAAAACCAAAGAATAAATTATCGACAAAGGAGAAATGTCCCAAGAAATTGCAAACATTATCAAAATTTCATCCAACAAATCAAGTATGACAAAACAATTCCCTTTTTGACCCACAATTGATAAAATCATATGCCCCTTTCAGTGTGGTAGTTATTCCTTGCGAGCAAGAATTTAGTATAAATACAATTATAGATTAAAATTCTTCAAATTCACACAATTGAGATCATCAAGGAAGAATTGAAAGAACCAAAATTAATTTACGAACAAGGAGAAACTTCTATGTCCTTAAACATAGGAAATCTGTGGAATCTTCAATTTGAAGGAGCAAGTTGCAAAACTAGAGCAAGAGCCAAAATAGTTCTCAGCTCACCAACATGCAAAATACCATCTTTCACTTTCAGGATAGACTTCTTTTGCACCAACAACATCGCAAAACTTATGAAGCTTTATCCTTGGGAATCATGCTAGCCATCAACCTGAGAATTAAAAACATTACAATCTTCAGAGACTCCCAACTAATAATCAACCAAGTTTCAGAGAATTATGAAACAAAATTAGAATGATTATGACCATATAAAGACATCATCTAAAAATTAATCCAATTCTTTGATTATTTCTCAATGAAGGCTATACCTAGGAAAGAGAATCTGATAGCAAATTCAATGGCTACCTCAGCTACTATGTTCACGCCTCACACTCAATTACATAATTTAGAATTCATCATTTTAGTATGTGGAGGCCCATTTTTAGAAAGTGACAGCTTACCAAACATTCTAAGCTATGCAGAAGACAAGACAAAAATACCAACCAAAGATTATGCTAAAAAAGACAAATCCATTTTAGAATACCTACATGCATATGATGGTCTTTGAGAGTCTATCATAAAAATGGATACATGCTCCTTCCTCATCCGGATGATTATTTTGGAGGTGGGTTAGAAATATTGCAAGTAGATAAAAATTCAAAATTACCACCAGCTCCTCAAAAATATGGACACCCCTCTCTAACTAGAGATACCATTGATCTCAACATAGGAGCCTCTGAAAAACTAAGGATGTTGAAATTGGGGGCAGATTTGAATGATGAACAATTAGAAGAGTACACAAAATTCCTCATTGAGTTCTTTTTGATGTTTTCACTTGGACATATGCAGACATACCTGTATTAGATCCAAAAATTGTAGTACACAACCTAGTAATGAAACCATATGCAAAACTAATCAAACAAAAGCTGAGACCCATAAAACCCCAAGTTATAGAAATGGTAAAAGATGAGTTGAAGAAGTTATTAAATGTGGGATTCATTAAACCAATGGAATATTTGGATTGGGTATCAAACATTGTCCTGGTCTTGAAGAAAAATGGGAAAATTCAAATATGTCTCGATTTTAGAGACATTAATCAAGCTTGCCCTAAAGATGACTTCCCTTTGCCATCCTTCGATCAAATTGTAGACTCCAATGCAAGATATGAAATGCTTTCCCTTATGGATGGATTCTCAGGCTATAACTAGATAAAGATTGTAGAGGCCGACCAAAACAAAATAGCATTTACTACCCCTTGGGGAATTTCTAATAAATAGGAATGTCATTTGGTCTAAAAAACATAAGGGCCACTTATCAAAGATCCATAACTCACATTTTCCACAATCGCATCCATAAAATAGTAGAAACTTACGTAGATGATCTTCTAGCCAAATCTAAACAATAATCAACACACATCAAAGACCTTCGCAAGATTTTCACATGATAATGTGAGTACAAGGTAAGGCTCAATCTAGAAAAGTGTGTTTTTGGGGTGACAACAGGAAAGTTGTTGGGTTTCATAATTTCTCAAAGAGGAATTAACGTAGACCCTACCAAAGTAAAAGTAGTGTTAGATGCCACTCCACCAACAAGTGAAACTATAGTGAGGACTTTCTTGGGACAACTGGGTACGATACGATGTTTTATACCATACATGACTTTCAAAATTCATCACATCAATCAACTATTAAAGAATGCCTTCGAACAAGAGAAAAAGTTCCTCTTAACTCTACAAATGCTTATGCCACCCAGACATGATAAACCTTTTATCCTCTACTTTAGAGCTATAGAAATCTCAATAGCTTATATGCTGGCTCAAGAAGACAATAATGGATCTTGAGAGAGAGGGTGATATATTTTATCAATCAAATTTTATAAGAATACAAGAAAAACTACACTCAAGCTGAAAAATAATGTTTGGCTATAGTGTTTTCTATGAGGAGACTCTGCCACTACATGTTGAATCAAGAAACGAGAGTCATCATACGATCAGAACAACTAAGAACCTTCTTAAATCAACGTATGTTTTCTAGAAGAGCAGGGTGGTTCCTAACATTGTTGAGTGAATTTGAGTTAACTTATGTCAACCAGAAATCTATCAAAAGACAAATAATCACCGATCAGTTGGTAGATAATCTAGTTCCCCAAGAGGAACCAATAAATGAAGATTTCCCAAATGAGAAAATATGTGTAATCAACCTCAAAAGATATGTTTCTTCATATTGGTATAGAGATATTGTCAATTACTTGACAAACAAGGTTTATCTTGAAAACATGACCCCTTTGGGAAAGAGACATTTACATGTCCTCGCCGCAAGGTATGTCCTGATTGGTGATGTTTTATACCAAAGGGAATTAAACTGAATCCTACTTCGTTGCGTAGACAAAGAAGAAGCACACAAAATTTTAGAAGAATGCCATAGTGGAATCTATGGAGGACACTTTGGTGGTCATGCTACTACAAGGAAAATACATCAACTAGGTTACTTTTGGCCTTTCTTGGAAGGAGATGCAGTTAAATTTGTCAAAATATACCCAAAATGTTAGATCTATGCACATTTTCATCATACACTAATAAGAGACTTACAACCAATAGTCACTCTTTGGCATTTTTCCACATGGGGACTCGATTTAGTCAGAGAAATCTCCCCATCTTCAACAAATGGACATATGTTTATCATCATAGAAACATAATACTTCATGAAATGAGTGGAAGTAATGCCCTTAACTACAGTATCAGGAGCAGTAATCACTAAATTCATTTTGAATCAGATCATATATAGGTTTAGAATCCCTCAAGTGATAGTGTCACAACTAATGCCTCATCATTTAAGAATCCACAAGTTCAGGAGTTATGTGAAAAATTCCACACCAATGATAAATCCACATCAATGTACTATCCTTAAGGGAACAGACAAGCAGAAGAAACCAATAAGACACTAAAAGTAATTTTGGTAAATATAATGAAGATTCTAAAAGAGATTGGCACTTGCAACTATACCCCACTCTTTGGGCTTATAGGACTACAATACATATGCCTATTGGGACAACACCATATGCCCTCACTTTTGGATAAGAAGTAGTCTTTCCCTTAGAGGTTGAATTACCAAGTTTAAAGATATCTTTGCAAGGATTGTTAGATAACGAAGAATATCATGCAGTTAGAGTAGTAGAACTAGAAATGATGGATGAAAGAACATTAAGAGATATGCAGAGACATGACTTCTATCTTGCATGAATCAAGAAGCAATACAATAAGAAAGTTGTTCCTAGGCCTTTCCAAGTTGGGAATCTAGTACATAGAATTGACAACCTAATTGACAAAAGAGCTGGAGAAGGACATAAATTCAGGCCAAACTAGATAGGCTTATACATGGTCAAAGAAGATGTCAAAAATAGTGTGTATCTTTTATGCACTATGGGAGGTGAAGAATTTGGTGAGACAGTTAATTCCTTCCACCTCAAGAAATATTATGTTTTAAAATCATAAAAATCATAAAAATAGAAAACTCCAAAAAATAAATAAATCCAAAAAAGTCAAAAAAATTATTAAATCATGAAAATTCAAAAATGTTGCATTCTTCATTTTGTTTTGCCATGCATTTTGTGAGTGACATGCTCTTGTTTGATTTTTGTCTTAGTAAGGAGTCTAAGGTTTCTTAGGTATAATTTTCCCCTTTGAGCCTTTGAGATCCCTTATAGTCATGATTACCACTTATCACTACTCCCCTATTTACATTTCCCAATGGTTCTAAATAAAGCAGGTAGCTCTTAGCTTCACACTGATCCTAGTCTTAATGACTCATGATTTTAAGTCTAAGCAAAGTCAGTCCTCAAACCTATAATACTCAATAGAAGCTTGCAAGTTGACCTTCCCCATTCCTCCTTAGTAAAAGTGAAGTCTAACTTGATAGTGAAAAGTTTTGGTGGCACTCATCCTCTTATATTTCTTGGCCAAAAATGTCAGCGGGATCATAACTTTGTAGGAAGCAATCAAAAAATATGAGTGAATACAAAAAGAGTGTGAGAAATCATAGGAAAGAATCATTAGAAAAACATAATACCAAAGCATCAAAAGTGAAAAAGCACCAAAAAAATACCAAGCAAAAGTAAGAGATTCAAGTGAGGCATTGCAAAATACAAAAATATACAAAAAAAAGAAAGATACAAAAAAGAGTGAAAAAGAGAAGATTGCTGATGTCTGTACTTTCAAGTGGAGATAAATCTAAGCTCAAAGCTATGAGAGTAACATCTATCAGATAAAATTAAAAAAGGTACAAAGCACACACATGCACTAGCTAAGAAAACCCAAGAGTCTAGCTATCTTTAGGGCCATATTCTACTCCAGAGCCTTTCCTTTACCCTAGGTCTATCTTGTTGGTCATCTTTGATCTAAGTCTAGAAGGTGCTATTAAAATTTGTTACTCATCTAAGTTGAAAGCTTGCCAAATTGTTTCGTCTAGATAAGGATCAACATTTAGCCTTTTGCAAAGCCAAAATTAGAAGCATTCCATCTCCTCCCCATTCCTACTTGAGTCCCTAATCCCATCCCAACGATCAATAGGTCTCCTTATACCATGTTAACTCACAATCCCCTAGGCCAAAAATCTTACTTAAGAGTAGTCACATTGTTTGTTCCACATGCATACATACCAAAATTTGAAATAATCAAAAGCAATAATTTCATCTCATAGCTCATGGTATCACATAAAAATAGAAATATGTTACATTCGTAATTGCATATGTCTTTGCATCCATGCATATCATACATCATATATTCCAAAAAAATACCAAAAACATTGCATTATCATTGTGTTTTTAAAAACCAAAAATTTAAAAATTCCAAGCATGCAAGAAAGATAGAGGATGGGGGCATGTGACATTAAACTTAAGTCAAGTCACATAAGTCTGAATTCAAGAACAAAAGTGCACTCAAGCATGCAAGTCTCCCCATACAAGGGGTCAAAATAGAAATCCAAGACTCTCTAGAACCTTAAGGACAATTCTAACCAATTGAGCCTTCAAGGCTCCGGCTCCTAGGCCTCCTATGACTACTGGTGGCATCAAAACCTCTATGAGTCCTATTGGAATGAGAAGAAACCCTGCTAGGAGCACATGAAGGACCATTTGTATCGATCTGTGAAGCCTTCTTATGAACCCAAAGCTTAGCCATCTCTCGAAGAACAACATTCTTAGCATCAAGTGCAAAAATCCTAGCTCTCAGGGAAATGATCTCCTGACCTGCATAATACAAAGGAGAAAGAATATCATTGTGAAAACTAGCTCAAGAAAGAAGATGAGAATCAATAAGAAGAGACTCCCATGGATGACCCATGGTAGGGAGTAGAACATCCAAAGAAGAATCACGAAAGATCTCCCTCCATCCCTCACTAGTACCTAAGAATAAGTAAGAAGAGGAAGTGGCAGACATCAGTTAGTTCTTAAAAGGAAGGGGCTAACCAAAAAGAATAGAAGACAAGATTCTTACAAGGATCCCCTACTTGCCATGTAGGATCATTAGGAAAAGGACTATGTGTAGGAGGCATAGTTGCCTCCTCATTAGAAGGAATCTCTCTACCTCCTCCAGTACTGACCTCATCAAACTCCTCTCTCTTAGGATCATAATCCTCATTTGAGGAGTCCTCAAACTCCTCCTTAATGAAAACCAACCCCTGAGTAGAGGAAGGCCTTGCAAGTCTTTGTCCTAGTCCACAAACAAGCCTTGTAATCAGAACACCAAGAGTCAAAATAGTCCAGAAGGATGCTTTGTGTTGTACATCCACCATCTCCTAAGAAGATCTATATCATGTATAAGCTAAGGGCAAGTCCTTTGTATAGTCCTCGCTGAACTACTGAAATACCTAAGTGACACAATGGGACTCAACCAACCCATTCCTATCTTGTAAATGAAGTACACCTCAACAATAATCTTGAATATGGAATTCATTTGGCCATCGATCCTCCATATCAGTATAAGGATCACAAATAAAATTTGCATTAGTCAAGGTAGCTACAACATGAGTAGAAGTATCAAAGGTACCCATATGGCCCCATCGCATAGCTCTCAGTAGTCTAGGGTCTAGGAGAGACACATCTCTTTGATATAGTATAATGTGCTCATAAATCCACAACATAATCAGAGAAGGATGAATGAAGGCAAGAGCCCCTCACCTTGAAATATGATACAAGTCTCAATAGACCATGGTTAGGGTATCAATCCCCCATGAAAAAATTGTACCATGCTCAAGCCTCTGAATGATTAGTGCCCATCACCATCTAAGTCTCATTGATCCCTTATCCCCCGATAACCTAGAACTGATCAATCCAACAAGAACCTTTCACAAAGGAGAAATGTCAAGGTCAAGAACTAAAATGAGCTAAACTCCTAATATGTCGACTGTATGGGTAACCCCCATAATAGTAGCATAAGACTATCACTCTCACTCAGAATCAATCTCAGGGAGCTGAAGTTGCTTTCCTCTCATAGGAACACCTAGTATGCAATACACGTCATAAAAAGTGATGGTCCACTCTCCTGATACCTAAGGAAATCAAAAAGTGTTCCTGTTAGCATCCAAGTATGTAAGAATGTCACAACAAATATATGAAGGAGGATGAAGCATCAAAATTTGACCAATAAGATCCAACCCCATCCTCCTAAGGATAAAACGATCCCTAGAAGACAAAGCCCCATAAGCTTCGGTAAACCAAGCCTGGTTGTGTGTCACATTCCATCGAATGCATCCATCCTATCACACACAAGGATTGATAAGTTAGATCCCAATAAATAGAAAATTTCACAAAAAAACATAAAACATGACAAAGATTAAAAAAAGAATATATCGTTAGAAAATTGTAATAAACAGAATAGGTTAGTAGAGAAAAATAAAAAAATCAAGCGTTAGAAACATTGAATCATAGAAAACATCGTCTAAAAGCATTCTAGGTGGGTTGACCCTTTCACCAAGGCAAATCTACCTAGGCAACCCATGGTCCCTCAATGGGGCAACCAGCCTTGTCACAAGGGGTGACCCTATCCCATGCCTTGGGAGGGTAAAATCACCTCAAAAACTACCAAAAAGAACTGAATTTTGACAAATAAAAAGTTGAAAAACAACTAAAATAGTAAAACTAACACAATATAATGACAAGGATACAAAATGACAGATTCATTTGACCAAAATTGACAAAATCAAAACTAGAGTTATAGGAGTGATTTTTCTAATTTTAGAAAAACCAATGCTCAGAAAAAGGAAGGTTAGATGACATCTTTGCAACCCCCTCACCAAAATATCTCTGTTGACTGCTTTTGTGCATGATTATGTCATCTCTTGACTTTGTTTCTACCAATTTATCCTCTCTCCTCTTCTCTAGTTTAGTTCATTTTTATGCATTTAGGAGTAATTTTGCATTTGTAGTGCTCTTGTGCTCTTTTTGCATGCTTTCATTCTTTCAAGTCCCCATGGAGAAGTGAAGTTACTCAGGTGTACCTACGACTCACATATCAATGGTGCATTCACTTGTTTCAATTTCAATTCTCACTTTAAATATTTTTAGATATCAAACTAATGCCTATTATTGTAGGTACGATTGTAGGATAATGACAATAGGTGATGCCTAATTCAGGAACGTTACCTACTTTTCATGTAGACTACCATCCTTGAGGGGCAAATATGTAAGCACTAAAAACATGCATGAGCCTACATGATTATCTAATGATGAGATATAATCCTAAACACATACATGTAAGCATGTAGTTATACCTTCTCAATAGCATTTGTCTTCGTGACATGTGGATCAAGGTTCCCCATCTTAATTGTGTTTCCCTAGTCCCCTAGCTAACCCTCTTAGTCTTTGTGTCTTCACCTTTCACTCCTTGTCGACATTCCACTTTTGTTGCTTTCCAACCTTGTAGATTTAGGCCCTTAGTGTAGAATCATGGGAAATACATTTTCCCTGAGCTCCTTTCATCCATTTCAACATTTTAGAGGCCTCTAATTGGTCTCCTAGATCACCCCCCTTCATCATTTTTGGCACCCATATCTTCCTTTATAGGTCACCCCTATTATTTCTTGATCCCCCGTTTGACCCATGGTCCACCCAGAGGGTGATCCCTGGTCCTTAGGGGTGACCTTCCCTACTACAAGGGGTGACCCTCTTTCCCTCTATCTTCTATTCAATCTTTTGATTCAGATGTCTCCCTCGGCCCCTTTAACCATTGCTAGCCCTCAGAACCACCTGTAGGACCTTGTCCTAGTGGGTCACCCTATGTCACTTCTTGATCCTCTTGGGTGACCCATGGTCCCCCTAGGGGGTGGCCCCTAATCCCCAAGGGAAACCATCTCTATCAAAAGGGGTGACCTAGTCATATTTTTAACACGAATTCCTCTTAAGTTTGGACCTAAATTAGCTCCATTTTGACTCTAGTTTGCATGCAAATTCAACCCTAACTAAGCCTAGTCTACTCTTAGCCCATTATTCACTCCCAATAATCCATAATTATCCCCCATTGATCTATTCTTATCTCACCTTCTTCTCATGGTAACTCTCATTCCTTCATGAGTGATAATCTATCAAGCTTAGTTCACTGTCCAATCAACCTAGTTCTCTGATCAATCAAGCCTGTTAACTCTTCAATCAAAGGAGTTAACTTCTCAATAAATCCTACCTCTTGTGAGTTATTAAACACTATAAATACCCCCTCCTATATGCATTATTGGAGGCAAATCCATTGTTGCAACCATTTGATAAGCTTTGCTTTTGCTAACCACTAGTATCTTAATGCTCATGAAGGACTTGTGTGCCTTTATTTTATGTTTAGGATAGTTTTCCAAGATTTCTAAAGATTCTATAGCATTGCTTTTCTCTTGATTTGATTCCAATCCATAGCCATTGTGATCAAATAGTGTTATCATAGCATTCATATCTCTCCCCAAGCTCATTCATTTTCAATTTCAGCTCTCAAAGCTTGAGCCATTTTGAATCAATTGCTCCCTTTGTCCTTGTCACCAAGAGGAAGGCCCCGCTACTACAGAGGAAAAAGAGGTTTCCATATACAAGGATTTCTGAGGATAGTCCAAAGCTCATGTGTCAAAGGATTCAGGTTCTTTTCATGATTTTGTAGCTAATTAAATCACATTTTGCTCTTGGAGAAAGTAATCATTGTATTGCAATTTCCTTGATAGGATTTGTTTCAAGATGATTAGATTAGCATCATTTAAATTAGTTTCATTTCAATTCATTGATTAGATTTTATTCAAGTATTTTTAATTCCTATTTTATATTTAAAATCACCTCAAAGAACATAAAAATATAGCTTAGATTGCATTTGGGAAAATTCATGGTAAATTGCATTCATATTTCAATTCTTAGTTAATTAAATCATTTTATTATTCATTCGGAAAAAGAAACAAAAAAATTATTTTGCCTTCATTTAGTTTGCATACATCAAAATCCAAAAACATTAGAAAATGTGCAAAACCCTCAATTTCATCATGGGGTCAATTTCAAAAGATAGTTGAAAACTCCTTGATATCATCACAAGTTTGAGTCATAGAAAACCTTTGGTCACATCACAAAGTCAAATTTAAACAAATGATCAACCCTTGGTCAACTTTAGTCAACTCTCTCTTATCCAAGCATAAAAATGTGCCCAGGAGTTAAAGGTGAGTGGGTTAGAGCTATCCTTGAGGAAATAGAGTCGATACACCCAAGACCACAATACACTCAATAAAGGGTTATCTCCATTATAGAACAAACATTGATAGAGACTAGGCCCCAGGATAGGCCAATTGCTCTTCACAACATTCTACTTCCACATGAACAGAACCACCCTTAGGTTATACTCCACTTGATTGGCTTTATCCATGAGAGTGAGAGTGACTTGGAGGTTGCCATCAGTAAGGCTAGGGTTGATGTGTTGTATCGAACCTGACTCATCCACGTTTGTGCATGTCACATTTTGAGGAGTACAGACTCTAGTGTGGTCATAACTGCATTTTGTTTTGAAAGTATTAAACCCTAGAGTTGTGTCTTGCAAGTATTCCCTGGTCATCGAACCTGATAGATGAGCATTCATTTCACATGTGCAGCAGTGTTTAAAACTCCAAAATTGCTTAATTCTTCCTATCTTTTCATTTTCCTCCTGAGATTTCTAGTGCACCAACTCACTTGGATTCTTATCTTCCAAAAATTCCTTCTTTCTCATATCTCTATCTATTTCAAGTGGATTTGCGCTTCAAAACTAGGGTTTCCCCTTTGTTTTTACTTCTATTTCCTAATTTCATGAAATTTTAGGTTTCCAGAATGATGTTTCAATTTGTGCTTCAAATATTAGATTTTGATGAATTCCTAGTGTTTTTCTTGGCCCTTGATCCCGTGTTTCCCTTTAGCCTCCAGCCCAAGGTTTTTCCATGCTCATATTTTAGGGATTTTAAGTGAGTTCATTTGCAAGCCTTGTAAAATTTCATAGAAATCATCTTCCCCCAAGTTTAAATTCATTTTCTCCCCCTTTTGAACCTTGTGTAGACCATTAAAACTTAGTTTAATCGGCTTTAGGTATTTCCCCAAAAAAACTCTTGTCTTTGCAAGATTCACAGTTTCAAGTGGTTTTACAGTAACTACTAGTTGCAAATGACTTGTGAAGTTTGCCCAGAGCTAAAAAACTTTTTGCAATTTGTAGTTGTTTGTAAATTACTATGGGAGTTCAAACTATGGCTGCAGTCTGGAGCCCCAAAAGTTTGTGTAGCTTACAAAACCATGCTAAATACATTTCACATTCAAACCCCAACTACCATTCACATTCTATTTGCAATTTACAGTTTCTTGCAAACTACATCAGAGCCCAAAGTGCGCTCATAGTTTGGAAACCCCAAAAAAATTGTAGTTTGTAGTCTCTTGCTAACTGCATGCTAGCCTTGAAACCTAAATTGCATCCTGCATGTCGAGATTGAACCCCAAATTGCATCAAAACATCAAAATACTCATTTTTAAAGATTCAATTTAATTGTAGAAAATAATGAATTAAGGATCATTAAGTATTTTTTATTTGAATTTGGAATTAATTGATCATGCCACGATAGACCTGGTAGATCGATGATTAGAAAAGGAAGAGTCTTTCCCCTATTTCATAGATTTTAACGTTCTATTGTTGATAATGGAAGGAATGAAAAGAATAAAAATGAGCCGGCAATCGGGATCGAACCGATGACCATCACATTACAAGTGCGACGCTCTAACCTCTAAGCTAAGCAGGCTCAAACAATGGTTAAATTGTGAAAATTAGTCAATTAACTCAAAAAATAAATTTCAAGGACTCCTAAAACACACATGACCTCTCCTACAAAAAATGAAGTATGGATATAAGGGAATTATTCCTACCTCAAAATTGGTCAATGAATGGGTCAACATCACTGACATAGATGTGGGGCATGTAGGATGGAATGAATTCAACAAAAAAATAGAAATCTTTATAGGGAAAATCTTGCCCAAAGTTAAGATCCTAAAAAATAGTGGACTAGTACAGGCTATAGGTTTTGTCAATAACCTTGCAATCTCTAGGCCTAGTGATGACTTGTGCCAAGTACTATAATATGGTGACTAGAGAGATTAGAACTCGAGAAGGAAATGTAGTACTATCGATCTCTTCTCAGTATATAGAGGATATTTTTAATATTCCTTCTAGGGCAAAGAATTGCAATGTCACTCCAACATTAGCATAGACCTATTATGACCAACATTTGAATGATTGCCAAAAGAAAATCAATTATTGACTTTTGAAACCAAAGGCTACATTAACCAGGTTACCCAAAAAGTTATCTAGAAGTGATTTCATTGAGGTTGTAAATGATTTCATCACATTGCTAAGTAGAATCATAGGCCAAGAAGATGCTAGGGAATTTCAAACTTGGTTGTTCAGATACATAGCAAAGATATTGAAAGGAGAGGAATTCATTAACTAGGCTACTCTAATTATTGATACTCTCCATGAGTAGTTGACTAATTTAATGCAAATGAAGAATTTATATATGATTTCTTATTTAGTATATTCCTTGGCTCAACGACAATAATTTTTAGGCTTGCAGATCTAGTAGGGGCAATGATCACCAGATAATAAAAAGTTAATGAATACTACCCAGAATTAGAATTCAAATAATTTGCATAGAATTTTGCAAGAGTAAACAATATTTTATTTTCTTTATCATTATATTTGTAGACACTAAAATCTTGATTCCACTATTTTTCACAATTCGCTATCATTCACCCTACTTCACCTTCATCATCCATTAATTTATTAAATAAGTCAATTTTCATCTATTAAATCAAATAAATAATTATATAAATTTATTTTCCATCAAAAATCAAATCAAATTAAGTTATTCATCCATTTTTATCAAAAATCAATAAATCAATTAAATTACCTATGTCTCATGAAAATAAAAAATATATATCAATAAAGCAAAAAATATATAAAGTCCCAAAACTCCTGTATCATCAACAAACAAATAAAAATCAACTCTACCTCATCTAGTTAACTAACTAGTTAACCAATCCATGCAAGTTAACTAGTGCATGCAATCAGTTAACTTCCAATCACTCCCCCATCTCATGGAAGCCTAAAAATCCATAAATAAACCCCCTCTGCAATCATTTTTTTCCAATCTTCATTTTACATTCAAATCACCATTTATTTTTTGGTAATTTTTCATCAAATTGAGTGAGTAAGGTTATGTTGTTGAAATATTGGCAAAAGGAACAACCAACATCACATCCTCTTGAGCACACCTATACATCAAATGGAGGTTTGATAAGTATTTTGTCCATTTTCATTGATATCTTCCTTTATTTTGTTTTCTCCTCTATCTTGATTATGCTTTCATTTGAGGTTTGGATTTGTATTTGTTATTGATCATTTATTATAGATCTTATTTTGGAGGCGTACAAGATTATTAGAAAGATATTTTAGTTAAAGGTTTTCCCCAAAGGCACAAGTTGAGATTGATAAATATGGATGTTGGTTTATTCAATTTCCAACATTTTCATACCTTAGAGTCTTAAGATACGACAAGGCCCCGATAAATTTCCTAGATAAGTCAGTAATAAAATTGTAATATTAGAATTATGCTAACAATTGTCGGAAGTACATAAATTATGTTCTAAGAAGAAATTGTGGGGTCCCAACTTCCCTATTAAGATTTGTCAACATCATTGTATAACTAGTTAAGTATGTAAGACTGGATAAACTAAAATGGCTCAATGGAATTTGAAATTATATGAAGCCAAATCCTGTTTTAACCCAAAATTAGTGAATGAAAGACTGAGGAATATATGTAAGCATAAAGTTCAATTAGAGGACTTTTGGAATAATTGCAATGATGATTATGAAGTCAGCAGGAGAGACTACACTAGGCTTACTACTCTCTAGTTAAATAATTACGTCGTCACAACAGTGCCCACTATCAAAGATGATCTGATAATATTTTGGACCTAGCCAATGAAAAGGGACAAATTGCATCTAAACCCCTTTCAAGAATTGATTGGAGAAACAAGTAAATTGATAGTGTATATCTCAAAACAAAAGCTATTTTTAAGAGAATAGAAACTTCGTTGAAAAGATGAGAGTTAAACATTAAATTCCTCCAATAGAGTTGAAAACATTGAATATCATATAAGATGAATTGCAAGAAGCATCTTCCTTGGATCCCAAGTCTCCTCCTCATTAGGTTCCCACAGTACAAGTGCCACTACAAGAGGCCTCATCACCACCACAACAACCAACAAATTTGCAAGCTAACTCTTCACAAGAAATTCAACAACAAAGAGAAATAATTGAAATCTCTTCCCCAAATAAGACACCTTCACATGGAGAACAAACTAATGTTATTGCAAGTATTAATTATTGTGGGAGTAATTCTTCTTCATTTTCTTCCAAAAGAACTCCTTCACCTCTAAGAAAAATTTAACAATAAATTGTCCAACAACTTGTAGGTCAACAAGACATGGAAATAGAATAGACAAGAAAAGAAGACATTGAACAAGAAAGAGAATTAAAAAATGAGGTTGAGGATTGATAATTAAATGAACAAGAATCCATATATCAATAGGAGCAACCTCGAGAAGAATAACAATATGAGCCACTAAATTATTTAGAACACATCAATGTGGAACAACAGGTTCATGTTGAAAAGTAGGTAGATAGAGAACAAGTTCACCAAGAAGAGGTTCCTTAGAAAGAGATAGATCAGAATGAGCAATTACAAGAAATTCAAGAAGAGCAAGCATCCAAAGAGTAAGCTCCAACTGATAACACCCCTCAATGGTTTAATTAGATACTTCAAAGAAAAAAGATGGTATTGGAACAACCATTGGATGATCTGGAGGAAATACCATCAATATCCAAACCATGCCCCCCCACCCAAAAAACAAAAGAGCTAGAGTTTGATCCACAATAATGATAGATTCACAAGGAGCCTAGCAAGCCTAAATAGTAACGCACTTGACAGATGTAGTTGAGACTCAATTGCAACCATCCAACATTTTTGTCACTACAATTTTAGTGGGTAAGCCTTCATGGGAGCAAAGAAAACAAATTGCAAAATCTTCAGTGGAGTGGATGGAAACAAAGATGGAAAAAGATAAAGCTACCAAGCAAAAGTTAAGAGATGAGATTGCCCAATTGACTGCATACATTGAGAGTTTGGTAGGATCTATTGAGCTAGGGAATAGATCATTTGGTCCTTCTACAACTGTAGATTCAAGTACAAGGATACCCCTAGTCAATGCGATAAAGAATATATAGTCACTACTACAAGAAATTGGAGCAATGAACTATTAATACTAGGGCATAAAACTATGGAATTAATGCTAGATGAATATCAAAGATTCAAGGATCAAGAAGATTCAATGAAAATAATGGAAGAAGGTGTTGATCAAGAATTGAGGATCTCAATTCTCATCTACGTATCTCATACAAATAGCTATAGTAGATCCACAAATTTTTATTAATGAAGGCATCATAGATGGACAAAGGGTGTTTATTCATAAAACCTAGGAAGAACCTTGCAATTTTAGAAAAGGCATTCTTCAAGGATGTAAGAACATGTTTCATACATCACAAGATCTTATCAATTAGGAAATAAAAGAAATTGGTGATTTTTCTAGTAGAATAAGATGTGATTTATATGATGAACAAAATAACTTGAGAATAGTGCAGGATGTAAAAGAATAATTTGACAGTGTTCTAAAGGCAGAGGCACCTAGTAGTGGAAATTTTGATTCTCCTATCTCCAGATTGATGCACATGAGGGTTTCCTATGAAAAGTTTGAGAAGAAAGTGATTAATTACCAACAAGTTCATGATCTATTTACAGAGAATTTTATTCATGTGGATGTTATATTTTTTAATTTTGATGGTCCTAATACATTGTTGGTAGAAAACATGATTAGAAAATTACTAGCATATCAATAGAAGCAATTCTCTTCCAAGTTAAATTGGTGTTTTATTTACAAAATGTGACATGTAATGTGTTGTGTACATTATTGTAAAATATCGTAATATTTAGAAAAATGAAGAGGTGGTCAAAGCAACTCTTCGTATTCCAAAGGTGACTCTTGGTGGGAATGACTCTTCATATTCCCAAGTCTCAGGGTATCTTATAAGTAGCTGTAAAAATATCTTTGTTAGGGGTTCCATTTTTAATTCCCATTGGAGGTATAGCCTTTGGGGATTTGAGAGATAGAATATTTTTCTTTATTTCATTTTGGTGGAAATCCACAAACTAGTTATGAATACAAAACATGAAATTGCTTGACTTTTTGTGGATTTATACATTCTTATTTGTGAATTATAATTTTATTTTCCTTCCATTATTTCTATACATTTAATTCGCTTAAAGCTGATGAAAGAAACATGTGTTTAAACCATCAATGCCTTGTTGATTGTGAGGTGTTATATGTGGTTTAATGAACACTAATTTGTGCAACAAATCAATTCGACAATCTTTTGCATATTATTTTCCTTTAGAGATCGTACCATCTCATGTTGGGATTTCAAATAAGGGATCCAGTGGAGTTTGGTTACAAGATTTTTGTTTTCCATTTATAGAATGATGTATGGAAGGGTGGAAGATAAGATTGGATTCACCTTTCTTTTCCTAACCCTATTTCTTTTTAATATGTGGTGTTAGTGTAGGTTTGTGATGATAAATTTTAAATTACAAAAGGCAATATAATATGTTATGCATGCATGTGATTATTCATTTTCTTTCTAGTCTTAAAAAAAATTGAAAGATTGCGATGGATAATAGTGTTTTAATTTCACTAAGTCTCTCTTCTTGTGAATAATTTTAATATCCATCGTAGCCCCTTGAAAGGACCAACCAAAGTGCTCTTCAACTGGGAGATTCTAGTAAACCTCACAATTTGAGTACAAAAGACTCTTGAGGCTAGCCACCTTCCAAGTAGGGAACCTTTGTCATTCCACCCCATAGGCTTCATGGCTTATGGGTATGTTGGTGTGCCAAAAACCACATCAAGACCACCCAAAGAACAATTTCCTACCAATTAAGGGTCTCCTTTCCTACTCATTGCTTCTACCCTAGATCTTCCTATTGCTCCTCATGGTTTACCTTTTTTTCCTACATAGAAGGATCTTGTTTTTAGTTGTGTTGTTCAAGATTGTTCCCCTACTGATGATGATGACATTGAAGGATATTCTTTGTACATCTCTAACTCCTTTCCTTTTAGCATCCAGGGTTATGTTTCTTTGTTAGCTCCAGATACCTAATCGCCTATTCCTCATGACTACTTGGGAGGTGTACTTTTTGGTGTTGTGGATGTGGTGGCCTAGATGTGAGCTCTGCTTCCTGTCATGGTGGGACTATGACTGCTACATCCCTTGTATACCTAGTCAATTTCTCATTCGTAGATGTTTCATGTAAGGGTCTTGTTGGTTGTTCAAAGGATTTTGCACATTAGGGTGTTGTCGGTTCTTTTGAGGATACTTTTTCTATTTCTTTATGTGCCCAACCTAAGCTTGGGAAGTTTGTGGTTTTGTGTGCTCTATCTCCCCCTGTTGTGGTGTTGGGAGAAGATGTTTTAAAAAATGAGGTGCATTACTCAATAAAAGGATTGATTTGTAGATTTATCAATTTGTAGCCCTAGATTTTAGATCTTATTCAATGGATCTCTCAACATTGGCACCCTCTTATTGTTGGGAATATTGAAATTTACCCTTGCACCAAGGGTTTCTTCATGGTATCTTCCAACTCCATCTCTAATTAGAATGTAGTGTTAGACAATTGTTTGTGGTGTCAGGGCAAACACTCCCTCATGCTTAAGCCTTGGTATCCCTCTTTTAATCCTCTTACATAATCTTTTAATAGGATACTAGTGTGGATTCATCTCCCCAACCTTTCTCTACATTTTTGGTGTGATTCTAGCTTAGAAGAAATAGGTAATTCTTTGGGGCATTTATAAAAGTGGATTCAACCACCTCTTTTTTTCTCATACTACCTATGCTTGTTTGCTTGTGGAATTAGATTTGTCCAATCCCCTTCCGATGGAGGTGTAATATCTGAGATCATTCCTGGAGTCAGATTCTGGATTACAAGGGCATACCTTTCTGTTACCAATAATGATTTTCTACAGGACATTTGGCATCAAAGTTTACATGTTATAAGATCTCAAAATCTTCATCATGGTGGAAAAATGCTCCTTCTGAACACCTCACTATGGAAGCTACTGACGATGACTACTTTGGTGGTGTTTGAGCCTTAGTCTACTACTAGGGTGAAGGCCCCTAGATCTATAGTGTGTGACGTACCTTAAGTTCCTATTATGGTCTCTTCCCTTCAACTGGTAATTATCACTCCTTTGGTTTCCACCCCCTCCTAGAGGGTGGTAATGATGGCCTCATTCTAACTATTATTTTGGATTCCTATTAGCAATCAGTATCTCCAATTAGGCACTCATCTCCTCATGTGGTGCCCTTAGTAAGGGATTTGGAGATGGATTCCCCTCCTCTCTCCCCTCGATCTACAGATTTGGCTAATGATGTTTCAAGTACCATTGTGCAAAGAAGGAAGAAAGGTCTTCCTAAATCTATTTCTCAATGTCACACTTAAGTTAGGGGTGTGCATATGTCTAGGTCAAGGTTTGGTATTACTTAGGGTGTTGGTCCTTTAGAGTTGTTGGTTTGAGCAACTTTCTTGTAGTTATGTTTTTGCTTGGTCATTGCTGGCTAAAGTCCCACTTTGTAAAGGTTCCAGATCCTTTCAAAATTTGGCATTTACCTTTTATCAAAAAAATAATCTCCTACCAAGAAACAATGAAAAGAATTTAAAGTTGTTAAAGTCTTTCTTCCCCATTCTACCCTTCCTCCTAACTTCCCACCTTTTGACCAACCTCTCACTTTTCCATATGTCATTTTCATATTTGATATCCTCCATACATCCATCACTTTTGAGATTCTCTCTCCTTCTTCACCATTTGAACCTAAGCCTTCCCTTCTACTTGAGCCTAGCCACTCATCATTCCTAGACGTTTTGAGACATTCTAGCCTTGAGCTTGTCCACCTCCTCATCCTAAACCAAATTTCAAATATAAGTCATATCATGTCCCTCTTGAATACCAACCTAAACTAAATCTCATGACTCTTAATTTTATTGTAGTACCAACATATTCTTCTTCTCAAGGTCTGGTTGCATCTCAATAGACTTTAAATCTTGGTACATCCAAGTCTATTGGTAATAACAAGGATCCTATGTCTATTGCTTCCTCTATTCCTAAGTTGGTATCTTGCACTACTAGTGAGTTCCTCTTTGACTCAACCATAGATGTTCCTCCCCTTTCAGCCATGTTTACTCGTTTGTCTTCTACTATGAATTTTTTGGATATTTTTCTTCTACATTTTGTTGTTCTGGTTAATGTTCCTCTTCTTGTTTGTTCCAAGTGTCCTCCTTCTCATCCCCTATTATTGTTACTTCGACTGACATCCCTCTTTTGTTTAATATAAAATTTTATCTATTTTAAATTTGAAAGTAGAATAAAATGTATTAACTAAGGTGTGTTAATTAAATTGAGATAAATTAATTTAATTAAACATATAATAGAATTTGATTTTAGAGTTTGATTTTATACAACTGTAGAAAGGAAACTATATTAAGATGTCTATATTTTGATTACATAAGAGGGAGACATTACCAATACTGAATATGTCTCAGAATGATAAATAAAGAAGTACAAAAATAGAAACATGGGGTGTTTTGGATGAAATTATGGTTCAAGACTAAATTGTAGGTGCACTATCATTTGATAATCACATTGTCATCTAACGTTAACAAAAAATAAAATAAATCTGTATAGTGACCAAAAAATCTTGTATACAAAAATGGTGAGAATACAAAGGTAATAAAACTAGAATGTCAAAATAATATAGAATACTCTAAGCTAAATAAATTGAATTAACTATTTAAAATGACAAGGAAAAATATAACGAAGGGAATAAATACAAAACCACTAAAGGATGATTGAATTTAGAGAGGAAGATCCACAAAATAACCTACATTCTAGGCAAAGGGAAAGGGGGTGTTTGCATATGAGCTTGCTAGAATGGTCAAGTCCCTATTTTAGTCTTTCGACCTCCATGATTAGTCAAGAAGAAATATCATGTGTGTGTATTTAGACTAAATATGTCTAGGTCTAAGAGTTATGTGTGTCTATGCATTTCCATGTGCTTAGCCTAAGTGCATCTTGGACTAAGCTAAACTACTACAATTAATAATAAACAAAGTCTATAGATTTTTCATTAATCTACTATTTTATAAAACGATAACAATATACTTCATGTCTATGGAAATATATATTTCTATTCTAAGTGTGCAGATAGGAAATAGGGAAATGGTAAGATCTCAATGTGCCAAAGAAATGATACAAATATCATCAAAGAAAATACATGTAAAAAAATATGTTATCCTTCTAGCAAGGAGAAAAGAGGCAATGTCTAGAATAACCCAAGAGAGAATGGAAATAAAATCTAAAATTGTTAGTGAGGCAACAAACATAGAAAATGCTAAAATAAATCTATGAAAGAAAACCATTAGAAGGTAAAAATTGATGGCATGTATGGTATAATATTCCAATAAAATAATATATTAATAGTAGAGAATGAAAGTAGATTACAGTACAAAATAATAAGAAAGAGGGAAAGCACAACAAAAAATCAAAGTGCCAAGTATTTAGAGATTCAAGAAACCTATAAATATCAAGAAATGATAATGAGAGAAAGAGAAATCTCTTGCAATTATACCTTAATGCTCAAAAGAGAAGAGATTAAGGATTGCTTCCAAAATGTAAAGAACCCTAAAAACATAGAATCATGTAGAATAATTATTGGGGTGCTACAAAAATCTAAAAAAAGATGAAAATTAGAGAGAGTGAAAAAACTTGGAGCCAAAGAGAAAAAGATAGAGAAACTATAGCTAAATCTATCATGGAAGATGAAACTCAAAATCTATTTGAAATCCCCAAATCATCCCATGATATTTTGGGCAAGGGAATCAAGAAAGAGTAGTTACAAAGTTGATACAAAATGTACAAAAAATGTTATGTGCAAAAAATTAAAAAATGCATCCAACAGGGTCATTTAAAACATGAAAGACACTTATCCATTTTTAGGACACTAGACAATTGCAATAGCATCCAAAAACTGGATAAGTGTTTGAAATCGGATAAGTGTTTCAAAACTAGATAAGCACATTTGGACATAAACAAAATCATAAAAAAATGGCTTAAATAAAGTCTCAATGGATTTTAGAAACTAGTGAGGGGAAAAGGCTTGAAAAATAGGCTAAATTGAGTCTTAAAAACATGCTAAGGAGAGGATGCCAAAATAGGTACAGTTTGTAATGTAAAAATAGTAGGGTATGCAATTTTTTATATTACACTTTGTTTCCTCTTTTCACTCCCATCAAATCTCACAATCCCTTGATACTAGAGGATAAATTCACTACTAGTTGTTGGGAGGATGTCAATTTGTTGGATGACTTTTAAGGATGTATTATGTTTATTTGTATGCCAGTTCATCTTGGAGGACCCATGTTACTCTTGTAAGTACATGGATACATGATCAACATAATGTAATGTCATTCATCTAATTCTATCTCTCATTCTTCCAATCTATGATTATCTTTATCTTAAAATATTTTAGGGATGACACAAAGTATTGATGTGCTAGTGCCTCATTCATTCTAACCCAAAAGTTTTAAGGTAAACCTTTTAGTTTTCCTTTACTATATGTTTGTCCTTGTTTTGTTGGAAATGATGTAAAGCATTTTGTCTTCTCTTATACAAAATCATTTTAGCCCAAATAGAACAAGTATTTTTCAATCTCTATCTATCATTCACTTTCTTCCTTTGTACTTATAGTTTTGTATACTATGGGTATGATGAGAATTCCTTATACATCTATTCATATGTTCAAAATTCATACTAACCCCAAAATGTATAGATTCCTTTGTGCTACTTGTATTGATGTCGCTCCTCTTTATGTGACATTGTTATATTTTTTTATGTCATCCTTGGGTACAATTTCTAGTGCACCATTATTTTATCTATGGGAGAAACATCAGTGATTCTTTTCTATATTTTCCTTTTTTGGGGAGTAAAATATCATGACCTTGGGGCATATCATTTTTTATATATTCTTTTCTTAAGTACATCTTCTATCCCCTTTTCTTCATTTAAAGTAACTGCATCCTCTTCATGTACTTATTTTAAGTGGGCATATACTCTTACTTCACTTACACTTTTGGTATGTTTTCTTAGCATCATATATTTATGGCCCTAAGTACAAAGTATGCCTGGACCTAGGCACCTTTTTATCAGGATCACCTAATACAAAGTATACTAGGACCAATGATCCCTTATATTTCTTTTATTTATGAATCACCTAATATAGAGTACGCTAAGCCCTATGATTTATTTTTATGATTCTTAGCGATAGAGCATGCTAGACCTAGAATTATACCTACAACTCTCTATTTTCTAGCAATAGAGCATACTAGAAAATTCTATAACCATCTTTATGGATTTATCATTTCTACATCCATTCTCTATATAGACTTGCGCTTTTCTATTTAGCTTTAGTATATAGATAGTTTCAATATATAAAATTCCTTTCATGATTATTTATGATATCCACTTAGTTTTGCAAGTTATGTTCAAACACATTCCAATTTTTATGAAATTTACTTTCCACATTTTACTTTTTATATTTTAACATAGTTATATCACCCAATGACATAAGCCCGCTAAAGTAGAGGCAAAATGTAGAGTTAAAATTACATACTTT
Organism: Cunninghamia lanceolata; assembly: GCA_027924645.1. Classification (NCBI taxonomy): domain Eukaryota; kingdom Viridiplantae; phylum Streptophyta; class Pinopsida; order Cupressales; family Cupressaceae; genus Cunninghamia; species Cunninghamia lanceolata. The sequence goes on from BSBN01000320.1 coordinate 16,052,553, forward strand.
GTAATTTCTACTCTATAAATTGCACTCATTTTAGTGTCCATTCCCATAGTATATTTTATTACAAATTTTATCCATGGATTTAGCCTTTTTTAATCCAAGTGCTTGTTTTGTATTATCTTATGTGTTTTCTCTAACTTTTATGTTTTTCTTATGTATTGACCTATATTTTAATGGAAATGTGAACAATAGCAATAATGAACTAAAATCCAATAACACAATAGAAAATGAGACAAATGCAAATAAGCAAAAGACAATACCTTTGCAACCTGATTTACCTCTCTTGTTATTCTGCGGCTTCCATTGTTCGCCTATTTGTTGTTGATCTTGATTGTAATGAAGCCCTTAGAAGCGTATACTCCCTTTCTTGTTGAAGATGACAAGAATAGAATGGCTGTGATATGAATGTGCTATGAAGATGAGCTTCAAAGCAATGGGGTGATCTCTAGCAAATGGATAGTAATGGGGTGCCAAAGCACACTATTAATTCGACAGAGTAATTCTACTTAAAGCTTGGATTATTCAAATGGAAGAATAAGGTTTAATGTATAGACTCAAAAGAGAAGAGATCAACGGTTGAGAAGAAACAAGAAGATCAACAGTTGAGAATGGTTGAGGAATGTGCATGAATAGAAAGAGGACAAGTGTCCAAGCTCCATCATGCAACAGGGGAGTTAACATAATAGATTGAAGAGTTAACAAAATAGACCAATCCATTAAGTGAATTGATTGGGGAGTTGACTGAATTGATTGATCAGTTAACTGAGTTGATTAAGGAATCAACAAAATAGATTGACCAGTGAACTCAATTGACTAATTAGTTAACTGATTTGATTGATGAGTTAACTAATTTTGACTAGAGGATAAATAGGACATGTGGGTGAGGGAATATTATCTATTTAATTACATGTGCAACATGGTGAGGTGGAAAAGGTGAGGTGGATTGATGAGGTGGATTTATGAAATTAGGACTTAGGATAGAGTAATTTAGGATTAATTAAATAATTTAGGATTATTTAATTATGTGAGAGATTAGAAGAATTTAGGGAATTTAATTAAATAAACTGATTTTATTTAATTATGGGATAATGAACCAATCAAATAAACTTAGAATATTTACTTAATTGCTAGAAGAAAATAAGAATTAAGATAAATATTAAAATATTTACTTAATTCGAGATGAGCCAATTTTAGGTCTATACATTTTGCCCCTCTTTGAAGCAATGTGTTTTATCATGTTGTTTCAAAGAAAAAGATTGTCTAACAATAATACATGCCCCAATTTGCCCCTGGTACAAGTTTGATGACAGGATGCCCCCTCGGGAGATTGGATGGGGAAGCCAAGGTGGAAGGCGTGAGACAGACAATCTCACGATGAAGAAGGTGAAAAACATGTTAGAATGAAGAAATTGGTTGAAGAAGAGCTGAATGATATGCTGCACAAGATAAAATGATAACACACACAAGCAAGTTAGCAAGTATGCACAAATGATACGAGAACAAATAAGGTATATGGCCCCTGTCAGGCAGTAAACCAATGATTAATCGATATTGATATACGACAGTGTTGTCATGGCGGGGAACAATAGATCCCTAGAGCAACACGAAGGATAGTGTCTGGTTTCAGGAAATGAAACATGTCATGTAAGATGCGTGTATTGGTCTGATTTCAACAATGTTACATCCTGTATAAGACAAATGTTTGATTATAATTGATCGAGTTGGTTTACGACTAGACAAGGATCAAGATCACTGATTATGATTGGATCATTTGACAAGATTGACTTTGATTTATTGGTATGGATTAAGGATGGACCTTGCATCTTGATCACTACTTAGACTGACAGCTAGAACTGTTGATGAGAGATATGATGATAGATAGAAAGTTGATTGATAGAAGAATGACTCACAAGCTTTGTTTGTAAACATTGATACTCTGCATAGAATCGTTATTGCATGGGATATGGATACGGATTTGAAATACAATTGGATACAGTATGGGTATGGATATGGAATGTAATTGGATATGTTATGGATATGGAATGCAAATGGATTTTGCCATCTTGATATTGCAAGATTTTGAAGTGCTTATTTCATCATTGGGCAATTTTTATTTATTTATTTATTTTTTGGTACTTTTTCCAAATGTTGTAAGTTAATACAAGCATCTAGGTATAATTGAACTGAGATGACTTGAGTATTGCTTACATGGATTTTGATTTAGCAAGTTAATACAAGCATCGAGGTATAATTGAATCGCGATGACCTGAGTATTTCTTGCGTGTCAACAAACAAGGATTGCCCCCGTTCATGTTAGACCTTTGAAGTCCTCGATGATCTTTTTCCGATCATGTCGTTAGACAAGGCTTCACATTACTAAAGATTAATCCACAAATAGCAGACAAAGAAATTGATTATGCCCCATCATAGCATCTCTAGCTTTTGGCATCCTCGAGTAGCATAGAAAGACATAATAACAAAAATCAAGACTTTAAGACGCAACTAATCGAAACAAAACATTCTTGCATTAGATGTATCTTTCTTTCCATAATTTAGATAGAATCATGTGTATCGGTTTGCTCATGTACTTTCTTTACTTTGGATAGGTTGATGTATTGCGTCAAAACTTCTGCTTGGAAACGGGCTCTGATTTGCACTTGCTTGGCCTTGCCTACGTGACGACGCAGAGGCTATGTAGTTCGGGACTTGGACTATGGATGGACTAGAGGATAGACAAAAAGATATGGGATGGATAGGAAGACGGAGCCTCAATGCTAGATATTGATGACAAGGAAACACCATGGATAGGAAGATGGATGGGTGATAAGGAATGGAATGGGCAGTTAGGTAGAAGGAATCAAGGATGTGATCTCCAAGGACTATGTCGCATAGGAATAACTCAAGATTGGAAAAGCTTAAGACAAAGGAGGAGGATAAGAGGATAATGAAGGATTTGGGTATTTTGGATGGATAAGGTATGTCAAGAGACATCTAAAACATTTGTCAACATTTGTGCCCCCAATCTTTATCAAAATAAAAAATAGCGGAATGGAAGATTAGGATAGATAGACTAGACAGTATATGTATATAATAGATAGAAGGATAGGATAGGAAATGGTACAGAAGGAAACTTATAGGAGAAAGAGTGATAGGCTGATGAGACAAGGTGCCCCCAAGTGTAGGTGACATAGAAGATCAACTTACACATGACACTTGTTTGCCAGGTTTTCATCATGGTACTTATCCAAGGCACCTGTTTGCCAGATTTTCACCATTGGACAAAGGGATTTTTGTTTACTTTTTTCTTTTTTTCCCTTTTTTTTGAAACATTTGGATAGGAGAACATGGATATGGAAGGGAGAGACTCAAGTATCTAGTTCCGTGAAAGGTGATAGTCCCGCTAGATGGATGTTGTTACATGGACAATGTCAAGTGTTCTCACAGATGTTGGTAGGGATTGCATGAAAGTGATATGGCGTAGGTAGATAGTGGATTATGATGCAAAATATGGAGGGAAGGCTTATGCAAAATCATGGACCATAGGAATAGGATGAGGAAGATATGTAGGATAATAGTGGAAGGAAGGGGAGATGGAGGTATATGAAAATGTTGTGGAATGGAAGGGAATCATGACGAATGGTTGCACATACCATGATAAACATTGAAGCTAGTGATGGGAAAGTAGTGTAGGAAGCAACAGAGACTTTTGCTTGTGGATGAATGACTTAGGCATGTAGGGATCCACATAGACTGAGTATTGTCCTAATTTTTGTTCGTCATGTGGGATGGAAGAATTTGAGACTTATGGATGGAATGGGAGAAAGTGGATGGTTGAGATTCTTGAGAGGTGGATGCCTCACGTAACTTGAGGGATTTTTGGTTAGGTACCCAAACCATTTTTCTTTTAGATAGTACCTATGGAGGTATGGGCTTGGGTGTATGCAGCTTTTGTGCAGCTTCAGAGGTAACAATTTGTTGGATGCAGACCCACACCTTTTTCAATTTGGCATATAGATGTGTGGGTGCATGCAGCTCTGGAGAAGGATGTTTCTTTGATTCTTGGCTTTTGTATCCTAGGTCATGAGGACTCTTAGGATTTTTGATTTGATAGGTAGAAGTATCCAAATGTTTATTATTGAATTCCCGTGGGATGGTGGAAGTGGAGTTGGAGGACGTTCTTTGTTTAGACAACATGTGCATTTGTTGGCCATGATTGGGATTGTTAGAAGATTCATGGATGGACGAATAAGGTGTTGGAATAAATGGTGGTAAAATGTACGGAGGGATATTAGGATTTGGAAGTAGCGGAGGTAGATTGGATGGTGGAAGGTGTATGGTCACATGCTTTTGGGATGTGTATGATAAAGGAGGTGGGATGGCGACATATGTTTTGGGGATACGATGGTTTTTGCGATGGAAAGTGGGGGATTTAGGAGGCATGGAGGAAATACCAACATCTTGAGTTTTTTCATCTTGGGGTACATATCCAAGGCCATATGAAGGAGGAGGAACATTGACATAGACGGGCTCCAAAATACCTTGTTCGTGGAGGCCTAAGCCTTTACCCTTATAGTTCATATGTTGGAGCATACAGTGGACAATAGGATTATGTATAGGTGGAACACTAGACACAAGTTCCTTATTGGATGGAGAAGGTGAGATAGAGGATAATGGTTGCTGGTGTTCTAAGGAGGAACACTCATGAATGAAGGTGGTAAGACCAAGGATATATGGTGGGGGATTTGCAACATGGTTGATAATGGATGATGGAGGAGTATTATTGGTTTGATCTTCTATGCTTGCTTGGGAGGCAAGTGTCTCATCAAGGGAAGTGGAAGTTGGTGGATCTTGGATAGGACTAGATGGGGTTGTAAGCTCAAGACCATGTAATGCATAAAGTGGGCTAAGAGGATCATCATGGTCTGCTTGATCATAGATAGGCTCTTGATCATAGATGGGATCTTGATCATAGATAGGCTCCTGATCGTAGATGGGATAGAATTAAGCGTGATGGGATTAAGGTGCTCTTGTATAGGTTCTTCATCAATGACAATATCTTGATCACCGAAAGGATAGAGGTTATGGAGAGGTTGGAATTGGATGCCTTGCTCATGTATCGGATCAAGTTGCTCATGGATAGCTTCTTCATCAAAGATAGTATCTTGATCATGGAAAAGATATAGGTTATGAATGGTTTGAAATTGGATTTCTTGCTCATGTATAGGTATAGGATCGTCGAAAAGATAAAGGTTATGTATAGGCTGGATGGGGGTGCTTTGATCTTGATTTAGATAAGGGGTTGATGTTTCCACATGCTCGAAAGTGGGCTCTTGACATAACGCTTGAGGTGCTTGAATTGGAGTGGAGGTAGAAGACTCTTGGATAGGCTCATGGTCAACAACATGGATGTTTGATGGACCTTGACTTTGGTTCATGGTAGGAGGCTCTTCAATAAGCTCAAGGGGTTGTGGATTACATGAAGGATTTTTGGCAAGGTCAAGGACCAAAATTTGGGGACATGGTTGACTCTCTGCTAGTAGCCCTTGGAACACAACATTGGTAGGTGCATGGGTAGAGGAGTGAGGAAATGGATGAGTGGATTTGGCTCTCTCCATAGCTTTTATTTTGTTGTATAAATTTGGAAAAACTCTTTTCCATAAATCATCCGAGGATTCTTTGCTTGTCAGTTGAGAGCTTGGGGAACTCGATGGTGGTGTTGGCGTAGGACTAGTATGTTTTGGAATATGTGTCTTAGAAGATGGTGAAGGAGGACTAGTAGACAGAGTGGTATATGATTTCCAACTTGAGGTGGTGCTTGCCTTGTCATGAGCATCATTAAGACAGGAAAATGATGTATGCTTTTGGGGCGAGGTGTAGCTAGTATTGGCTTGTTCAACTTGTAAGATTGCCATTTCTTGTTGTAAGACTTGGAGCTCTTGAGAAATTGCTATACAATCTTGGGGCGAGGGACCTAGGGTTATTTGCAATCGCAAGTATTGGAGTTTCTTAGCAAGTGCTTCTAATTGGTTTGTCATCTATACAAAAACTGATAGAAGGCCGAGAAAGCTTGATGTTTTGGATGTGCAGCTTCAGATGCACAGTTTCAGAAGGTAAATGCACAGTAAGTTGTGGTAAATGCATGATTCTGGCAGAGGATAAATGTGTAGCTCTAGTTTCTTCAAATGATTTTGCAAAGTTTTTGACACGTTTTTCAATGCTTTTTAGTTTCTTGGTTGCAAGTCGATCTTTTGATCTTTTTTTTTTTCAATTATGGCAAGAAGACACAACAAACACAAAGAATGATTTCATGGTCTTTTTAAATTTTTTTTTTTGGAAATTTTTGTACTCTTTTTGACTAAAAGAAAGCAAGTACAAATCCTAGGCGGGATGGGACAATATAAACCAAATTCTCACTATTTCTAGTTGAGGTATCTTTGGGAGGTGATAATCGCCCTTCCCTGCACTGGCTTATAGGGGTTTTTGGCTACTAAAACAGGGATGATTAGTAAGTGCAACCGTTCGAGTGGTTATACATGCGGCAGCGCTACTCTCTGTTATGGAGTCTCCCAACCTTCAAGGGTTGCACCTTGGAGGGTTTTGGGGGAGGTTGGCTATCAATATAACACAACTTCACTCGTTGTTTGAAGCTTTTGCTCCAAACACAATTTATTTTGAGTGGCTTGGTAGGGCTTGGCTTTAGCCTATTACCACTTAGAGTTGTTCCCACTTGGACAGGCGGGCATCCAAGGGCAAGCCCCTCTAAAAGTTATACACGCAAAATGACAAGTCTGGCATTCTGGTCACCCAATAAAGGGGAGAGCATAAGCCTATTGTCATTCTGAAGACACAGTAAACAGTGGTTTATCCAATCCTACTTAAAATGAGAAAAACTATATGCATTATTCTCCTTGGGCACACACACAGTTGTTAACTTTGAAGTGATTAGGAGATAGCAATGATTCTTTCCTTTGCAAGATAGCAATATTCTTAACTGAAAGAGATATCATTATAGCAATGATCAATGAGACCAAGATAGCAATGATTCAGTTACCACCCTCCTAGTTAAAAACTATGTGAGATTTGCATGCATATTGTTACTTTCCTAATTAGAGTTAGATTAAAAGTGTATGCAAGTTGCATGAACAATGGTTTGCTCCTTCCTAATTAGAACTAAATGAAAATTGTATGCAAGTTGCATGAACAATGGTTTACTCCTTCCTAATTAGAACTAGATGAAAATTGTATGCAAGTTGCATGAACAATGGTTTATGCCTTCCTAATTAGAACTAGATGGAAATTGTATGCAAGTTGCATGAGAATACCTAAATCAGTCCTATTCAACACTTAGTGAAAAATGATTGTCTTCAGTGGATGTTTTGCACCAAACTGGATTAGTAGTTCCCTGATGTCCACATGTAGTCCACAAAAAGAAAAATGAATCGAGAAGTTTGCAAATCAAATGTTTAGTTGAAAAACACATAATCTAGAAAAATTCATGAAAATATGGTTTGTGACAGCAAAATAGATATGAAAATCAGAATCTACACAAAATTCTATATTATTTTTAAAAAAAAATTCATGAAAATTTGATAAAAAAAGCAAAAGTTATGGTCGTTTGAAGTTTGCAAGGTAAAGTTGACTTTGACTGATTATACCTGTTGATATTGACATAGTGGGCTGAAAATACCTGTACCATTGCGAAGTTCATTGAGTTAGCTTTCCAACGACTATAATTTTACAAAAATCTGACCTTCCTGCAAAAGGTTATGCGAAAAGGAAAAAAAATGCCTATTTTGCCCTCATTAACATTTGTTTTTTTAAAAAAGATTAAAAAAAAACAAATAAGAGAAAAAAAAAAATTTCTAAGATTAAAATTTAAAAGAAAATTAAATTATAATATTAAAAAAATAAAACTACCCTAACCCTTATTTTGTTTTTTTTGTTTGTGTTTGTTTTATATTTGTTTTTGTTTTTTGTTTTATATATTTTATTGTGACAGGTGTAGATGGTGGCTGGGCGGTGGTGTAGGGTTCTAGCGACACGAAGCAGCCGAGGAGTGGCAGAGTGCGGAAGGAGGCAGGGTATACAGGGCTAGGGAGGGGGGAGGGATGCAGCAGGGATGGGGGAGCGGGGAGGAAAGGGGATCGGGGGCTAAGGGTTAGGGTTGGGTGGCACAGGGAGGCAGGGATGCAGGGAGGGTGCGGGGAGTGGGTTGTGTGGGGGCGGAGGAAGGGGTAGCGGGGGACAGGGTAGGGAGAGGGGGCTGGGGGGAGCGGTGGTTTGGGGGAGGGGTCTCAGGGTTTGGGGGAGCGGGGAGTGTGGGTACGCAGGGGGGGAGGGCAGAGAGGGGTGGGGATGAGGGAGGCCAGGGAGACCTAGGTATAGGGGCTTCGACCCTTGCAACAGAAATTTTTTTTGTTTGTTTTTTTTTTAAATTTTTTTGTTGTGCTTTTTTTTAATTATTTTTTTTTGTTTGTTTAAAGTTTTTATTTTTATTTTTTGCAATCTAATAATTAAAAAAATGATCTAAAAAAAATGTTTGCTGTATTTAAACAAAAAAAATTTGTGTTTTTGTTTTTTTTTTGAAAAAATACACTGAAAAGTAAAAAAAAATTCAAAAATTTTGAAGTAACAAAAACTAGACAAATTATATGTTATTTCTTACCTCTGAGGCCTTTTGGACTCAACGGTGAGCTCAGTTTGTGCGTAGGAGGTCATTTGTGAAAGTCGCTTGCCAAATGTATAACAAAACACACCTGAATCTGTGACAAAACAAACTTGACAAATGCTCACAAACACAACATGGGTCAGATCACGGTTGGCGCCAAAATGTTTTAATGGAAATGTGAACAATAGCAATAATGAACTAAAATCCAATAACACAATACAAAATGAGACAAATGCAAATAAATAAAAGATAATACCTTTGCAACCTGATTTACCTCTCTTGTTATTCTGCGGCTTCCATTGTTCACCTATTTGTTCTTGATCTTGATTGTAATGAAGCCCTCAGAAGCATATACTCCCTTGCTTGTTGAAGATGACAAGAATAGAATGGCTGTGATATGAATGTGCTATGAAGATGAGCTTCAAAGCAATGGGGTGATCTCAAGCAAATGGATAGTAATGGGGTGCCAAAGCATGCTAGTAATTCGACAGAGTAATTCTACATAAAGCTTGGATTATTCAAATGGAAGAATAATGTTTAATTTATAGACTCAGTAGAGAAGAGATCAATGGTTGAGAAGAAACAAGAAGATCAATAGTTGAGAATGGTTGAGGAATGTGCGCGAATAGAAAGAGGACAAGTGTCCAAGCTCCATCATGCAACAGGGGAGTTAACATAATAGATTGAAGAGTTAACATAATAGACCAATCAATTAAGTGAATTGATTGGGGAGTTGACTGAATTGATTGATCAATTAACTAAGTTGATTAAGGAGTCAACATAACAGATTGACCAGTGAACTCAATTGACTAATTAGTTAACTGATTTGATTGATGAGTTAACTAATTTTGACTAGAGGATAAATAGGACATGTGGGTGAGAGAATATTATCTATTTAATTACATGTGCAACATGGTGAGGTGGATTGATGAGGTGGATTTATGAAATCAGGACTTAGGATAGAGTAATTTAGGATTATTTAATTATGTGAGAGATTAGAAGAATTTAGGGAATTAATTAAATAAATTGATTTTATTTAATTATGGGATAATGAACCAATCAAATAAACTTAGAATATTTATTTAATTGTTAGAAGAAAATAAGAATTAAGATAAATATTAAAATATTGACTTAATTCAAGATGAGCCAATTTTAGGTGTATACAACCTATTTTTGATATTTTGTGATTTTTATTATTTTTATTTTATGTTAGACTCCACTACAATTGTGTAGACATCTTTGTGATTATGGAGACATCTCTGATAGTTGTAATTCATACTATTGACCCATGTTTTGACACAAAACATGTGGAATAGGTTGTTTCCTACTTGAAAGGGAATTTTCTTCCCCCAAGGTTCTTTATCATATGTTTTGTCTTGCTTGATTAATGAAAAAGGTAGATGTAACTATCTTGTTTAAGGGGCTCTAGTAAAATTAAAATGAATAGAACACAATGTATCATTTTCAATTATGTTTTTATTAATAATAGAGATCAAACAAATGAATATATGACTAATATAAGATTTCATTAATCATTCCATACAAGAGTATAAACTTATGACCAAAGGAAATTTTGCAAATTTTGAATAAAACACAAATTTTAAATCCTAAAATAATCCTAAGTGTAACCCTAATCTAACAAATTTTATAAAAATATGTAAAATAAAAGGTGAGAAGTGAAAGGTAAGAATGATCATATTTGATCCTATCCTCAAATCAAACTCTACAAGTAGACAAATCTAGTTCAGAACCACTCTTGTTTAACTAGTCTTCACATAGTCAATGACACAAGCAGGTGCATCTTATAACCTGACTAGTAAACTATGAAATAAAAGTAAACAACCACCCTATTTCAGGTATTGATTAAAAACACAACTTTTATAACCTTTTTGTAAGATATATGTTTCATATAAATCACTCTAGTGTGCTTAGGTTAATCACATGAAAGAACTTATAGTTAGCAAATCCTTGGTGACATAAAGCACACTTTGAACCCATCAAATACTTAGTGAATCAATGTTAAAAGGATATAATAACATAACTCATGATTGAAAACCATAGAAGAAGAAAGAAAGAAGAATTGAAAACAATGAAAATTTTATTAAAGAAGTGAATGAATGGTTTCCAATCCTTTACAATGTCAAGTTTTGGTACCTTTATAGGTTTCCTAAGGAGGATAAGTCCAAGAGTTTCCCCTCCAATTTTGAATCTAATTCACAATTACAAATAAAAAGGCCCAAATTTAAAATAAGGGTAGTTATAATTTTTACTTTGAATAACCTTAAAATTTCCAAACTTATCTTCCTATGAAGTCTTCATCAAGCCATATGAATCCTATCATAGTGAACAAGGCTTGTCTTCAACAATGACTCCACATGGATTAATATTTTAACTATATAAATCCATGTAAGTGACCTCCACAAGTCCTCCTTAAGCCTTGATGCATATCTCAATCTAGATTGCTTCAGCAATACTCCACCTATGCTCACAATCTTTATTCTCTATGCATTATGTTTATATTCCATATAAACAAGTCTACAATAAGAAAATTTGAGTATCAATTTATCTTTGACAACAATCATAAATATTAGACCTTCGACCTCAGAATTGTTGAAAATGAAGGTAGAACTGCTGCTATAAACTTTAAAATTTTGTGTATGCAAAGTTGAAATAAAGGTTAATATGTAACAATTAATGAACAAGTGATTATGCACTTTCAATCCAATGTAGAATAGAAGAGAATAGAAGAGAAGAAGCTTGCAAAGTATTTACGTGGAGAAACCCTTTCGGAAAAAAAATTCCACACTCAAAGATGTTTCCTACTTGTATTAAATCTCTTTGGAGTAGATTACATTCAATATTGAAATTCCTCTAAGTCCTTGATGCACTTCACAAAAAAGCTTCTTGCTTTTTTCTCTAAGTCTTTTTTTTGGATTGAGAATCATGCACCAATTATATTCAAAGTAAAGCAAGAGTTACAACCTTGTGATCAAGCAGACCACATCAAAATATTTGCATCTTACAGCAATCCAAAAACTTATAGTTTCACTAATATATACAGATGAATTTAAGATTTAAAACATAAGTATATACTAGAAAGATACAAAATTCATAAGAAGGACCCTAAAATCCATGATGTTTAAACTATAATACTATAATGTTCAGTAAACTTTTGATCCAAATCACTTTGTTCCCTTTCCTCAAATGGAGATCTGCCCTAGTTACCACTTGCTACATCTATTTCCATGTCACACCTATGACAAAAACAATGAGAGGTGACAGAAAGGATTTTAAGTGGACATTAGAAGTAGATAAGATTTTTGAATTATTGAAGCAGAAGGTGACAAAGAAACCAATGTTAGCATAACCATATTTTAACAAAGTATTTCAAGTTGATTGTGATGCCAATGGAAATGTAATAGGAGCAGTGTTAAGTCAAGAAGGGATACCAGTAGCATATTTCAATGAGAAGTTGAATGATGCAAGGAAAGATATTCAATTTATGATCAGGAGTTCTATGTCATAATTCAAGCTTTGAAGAAGTGGAGACATTATTTGTTGCCTAAGGAATTTGTGTTGTACAGTGATCATCAAGCTTTGTAGTATTTGAATAGTCAGGGAAAGTTAAATCAGAGACTATGAGATGGGTAGAGTTCATGCAGAGTTACACATTTGTATTGAAACATAGGAGTGGGAAGTCAAATAAAGTTGCAAATGCATTGAGCAGAAGAAGGAATTTGCTGATAGAGATGAGGGTAGAAGTATTAGGATTTGAGGAACTTAAGCATGTGTGTGAAGAAGATCTTGATTTTGCAGAAGCATGGAAAGCATGTAAGGAATCTGTTGTGACAGATAGAAGTAAATGGGATTATTTCATTCAGGAGGATATGTTGTTCAAAGGAAATCAATTATGTATACCTAGGAGTTCAATGAGAGATAATTTGATCAAGGAGAAGCATAGTGGTGGATTGGTATGACATTTTGGGATTGACAAGACAATAGCTTTGGTAAGTGAACATTACTTTTTGTTAAAAATGAAGGTATAACTACTACTATAAACTTAAAAATTTTGTGTATGCAAAGCTGAAAATAAGATTAATCTGTAACAATTAATGAACAAGTGATTTTGCACTTTCAATCCAATGTAGAAGAGAAGAGAATAGAAGAGAAGAAGCTTGCAAAGTATTTACGTGGAGAAACCCTTTCGGGAAAAAAACTCCACACTTAAAGATGTTTCCTGCTTTTATTAAATCTCTTTGGAAAAGATTACATTCAATACTGAAATTCCTTCAAGTCCTTGATGCACTTCACAAAAAAGATTCTTGTTTTTTTCTCTAAGTCTTTACAAAAAAACTTATTGCTTTTTTCTTCTAAGTCTTTTTCACCTTTCAACTCTCTGGAAAATGTATGGGGCCCTTAATTAATTCAAGAAGCTTCATTTAATTCAAGAGCTTCTTAATTCAAAAGCTTGAAACTCAAAATACAATAAATTGTAGTTGATAACATAGCTTCCAAGCACTCTAAATTGAGAAGATTGAACTCAAAAAATGTCCAAGCTTTGAGTTAACTACCCCTTCATGATGTGGGTGCCCAAGATGGCTAAAAATAGTTGTAACAACATCAAACATATCACCAAATAACAGCAACAACAAAAAGTCTTCCAATTAGCCATCCATATTTGCCCAATGACTTTCTGTTAACTGAAGTGATCAATACACATTAATTTCATGCAAACAACATGCAAGATTGATGTCCCCAAGGTTATTCTAAATTATCTTATTCTATACATGTAAGTGAATGCAAACATCAGATTCAACATGCAACTAATACCCATTATCTGAAACACTGAGATGTACCATCTTGCAACTTTCAGGAGTTGGAGTGTCCTGCAAATAATATCTTAAAAATGACATGCAAGCATTTTCAACAACATGCAACTGATAACCATTTCCTGAATCACTAAGATGTGCCATCCTACAATTTTTTGGAGTTGGAGTGTGTAGATTAGGAAAACAAGTGGAGTTCAAAATACTATCAAAATGCTTAAAACACAAAGTTATACCTCACATGAAGACCCAATCTCATCAAGGGAGGAGAAAGATTGCACCCAAGAGCTCCTAAGACATGATATTCCCTAGATTAAGAATTCAAATGTGAAATGCTACTCTAATTATGCAACTCACAATTCTAGCTCAAGTGGACATTTGGACATGGTAACATTACTTAAAACTTGGATCCTCAAATGGTTTGAGAGATGTATTTATAGACTTTTGGAAGGGATTTTGATCCAATGGTGGAGATTGATTTGAAAGATCAATGGTGGAGGATAAAAGTGATGTAGAGGGCCCAGATTCAATCTTGGAGGAATGGAGGGATATGAATAAAAGTAAATCTTTTATTCATTTTGGGAAAAGGGGTTATTAAATGAGTATGGGGGTGAAGGATTATTTTTGAATTAAAGATTCATATGGGGAATGTAAAATGAATTAAAAATTCATTTGGGGATAAGTGGAGATAAATGAGGTATGGGGATGTAAGGGGAATTAATTGTGATGTGAGATGTTTTAAAATAAAAAATTGACTTATATGGATTTATTTCAATTTTTTATTTGGAGGATGTGGGGAAGGGTGTTAAACTAGGTTTGACCACCCAAATGAGGGGTTTAGGATTAATTAAATATAGGTTTTATTTAATTAATCCTAGGGCTAGGATGAGGTAGGCTAGGGTAGGCAATTAAATAAAAGCTATTTAATTGTCTAGGGTAGGGATAGGTCAATTAATAAGCTGAATTAATTAGTTAAACATGGTTTAGCTAATTAATTGGATTTAGTAAAAAAAGGGGGAAATTGATTAAATAAATATTGCATATTTATTAAATCAATTGGCTAAGGTTGGGACTATTGAATTAATGAAATCAATCCAATTTTGGGGATAAAATGATAGAAAAAAATGGGTGATGAAGGGATAATTAATTAAATAAAAATTTAATTAATTGGTTAGAAGGAAAATTGGTGTGTTTAGGGATGTCGGGAGTCGGTTTGGTGGTCGAGACATTTTTAGGTGTCTACATTTGCCCCTTTTTGATGTGGCGTTAAAACCTAGGAGGGAAGTGGCGTCAGGTCAAAGAAAAATATGCCCTAGCTGCCGGGAAGGAATGAGATGGGTAAGGGATGCCCCCTCGAGAGGTCGGCGAGAAAATAAATAATTTTTCGGGCGAGTTCTTGAAAGGACGCAATGGGAGTGAAAGTTGGATAGGGGACGGAAAAAGAAGATGGCAGGAAGAAAAATGGAGAAAAAAGGCTGAGATCTACACCCTGGAGGAAAAAGAGGGGGTGGAAGGATGACATGGCCCACTATATTAGGAAAAGTGGGCCCTAAGAGTGCCACATTTGCACACTTTGACCTTAGAGAAGAAGGAGCGAAGGAGAGATGGCAGAGCGTAACCCCCAATTCCCTCGACTTCGACACATCTCAGAGCGGTTCCGATCCTTTGGCCGGGCACTGGAGGCTGGACCCTAGGTAGGGTCTAACCCTAACTTTTTTATTTTTTTTGTTTATGTCACTTTTTTGGGGTTTGGGAAATAGGGTTAGTGCGCGTAGCACCAAAAGTTCGGTGGATTAGCGCCATCCTCTGGATTGGCGCTATCCACAAGGGTAGGGTTAGGGCAGTTTGTCGCCATTTACCTAGTATTTTAGCGCCATCTTCTGAAGTAGCGCCATTTTAGAAGAAAATGGATTTTAGTAGTTTAGCACCAAATTGGTGCTAGGGTAGCGCAATTTTTTGGAATAGTGTCATTTAGGGTAGTAGCGCTATTTTGAATTCTAGCGCCATATAGGGGTTTAGCGCAATATAGGATATTAGCGCTCTTGGTGGAATTAGCGCTATTCACTAGATTAGTGCGAAATTGTAGGGCGACACTATTTGGTAAAATGACGCTATGTATAGTGCGCAATAGCACCATGTTGGGGATTAGCGCAAAGTAGTTTGCGCAGTGGCGCTATTTTCTGTAATAGCGCTATTTAGAGGAAGTTGTAGCACCATTTTGAAAATGGTGCAAGGGGTTGTCTGTTTTGGTGCCAAATGTGTCTAGCTTTTTAGACATTAGAAGAAAGGGGTTGGTTTAGAAAAAGATAGGTCGATATCTGACCAGAAAGTTGTGGATGCAGGATACACGCCAATTTATAGTGTACTCAAGGGAGCGACGTGGCCATCTGTGATGGCACTGCTCGACCATTTCGATGATGCTATGTGGGCTAGACTAGCTAGGTTGGGGCTTCTGACAGTAGTGTCGATGCCCGTGCTACGAGCTCATCAAGCTCTGATGACAGCAGTACCGCTCAGAGACCTGTTCATTCTTGTTACCGATTGGTGAGATCACAATCACACTTGAGGATGTTTATCGCATCCTCAAGCTACCTATTCGAGGCTGGCGGGTTAGATATGACACAAGGAGGGGGTGGAGTGCCCTGATCAGAGTGTTTGGAGAGGACCACATTGTTCTATCAGTGGACGGGAGAGAGATGAGCTATGAGGGGACATTGGCTGCGGGTGCAGATCCCTTTGCCTTATTCCTGTGTGCTTTGATTGGTGGGGTTGTGATGCCAGATAGGTGAGGTAGGGGTTTCCCAGTTAGCTGGGGAGAGATGATCGAGGGTATGGTGAGGCATGATACTATGTATGCCTGGGGGCCTGCGATGCTGGGGTAGCTATATCATGAGATGCACACAGTTGCTTATCTTCATGAGTCAATGTTGTCAGCTGGGGTGACTTTGCTGCATGTGTGGATTTGGGAGTACATCACAGTTACATGGCTGACATGTGGGTACTATCGCCATCCTTTCGAGGCGTTTGTGTTTTTATATCGAGATGCAGAGTATACTTACAATGGGCAGGTCCGTTACTGGAGGCGGATGTTAGATGATGTTATTCGGGTGACCTGGTGACCTTACATCGGGGTGGAGCCATGGCCAAACGATGATATCCACATGCCTTTTACATTTCAGCAACGATATCTGATGGGTCGAAGAGACCACACCATAGAGATATACCTGCCATCATGAGTGATGCGGCAGTTTGGATTAAGGCAGGATACACCATAGAAGATGGCCATTTTTGCTCGTACCCATCAAGATGCGCCCTTTTGGCCTGCAGCCATACAGTCATAGGTTGCTCGGGATGATTTTGCAGCTCTACGGCTAGTACAGTGGGATTAGAGGAGCACAGTGAGGGATGCAGGCACTACCCCTGCATACGATATATGGTGGCAGATGTGGCGGCTGACCTGATTTATAGATCCTGCCGAGGCAGTACCTGCAGAGGAGGCATCAGGCTCAGGGGATGATGATGATGATTCAGATGACAGTGATGGTGATGACTTGGATGGGGATGACTTTCTAGAGGAGGGGGAGGAGATCATTGGAGATGACCTCATGGAGGTTGGAGGGGATGGGGAGGAGAGGGTGGTTGGTAGAGATGGACAGCCTATAGATGTGCTGGCGGCAGTGGCAGCTAGACAGGGGTAGGCGGGGCAGCAAGTACCTGTACAGTAGGTGCCTGTTGAGCAGGTGCAGATCAGAGTGGGGCGACAGCCTAGAGGACATCGGCGATGTGGGGGACAGCCAAAGGTGGATAGGGGTGAGTTACCCCCACCACAGGTAGGGCAGCAATAGGTTATAGGGCAGTAGGCAAGCCCCTCAGGGATGGCTAGAGAGGGTGAGGTTGAGAGGATTACACCTCGTCAGTAGCCTCAGGGTGAGGAGGAGGAGATGGAGACCCTGAGAGCACAGGTGGCGAGCTTGCAGGAGGCATTGGAGAGCTGCGATGCAGAGTTGGTTCAGTTGCAGGAGGCATTGGCCTTATTGGATGGGTCAGATGGACAGGTGGCTGCATTACAGGCACAACTAGCTCAGGTGCAGGGGGATATAGAGGTTTTGACTAGAAAGCAGGATGTAGTGCTTTTGAGAGCACAGCAAGCAGAGACTGCTTTGCAGAATTCTGGGGCTGGTATGGCCCCAGTGTTGATAGTGATGTAGACTCAGTTGTCCCAGGCACAGACATAGTCATACCAGTTACAAGGACAGTTGACTCAGGTTTAGGGGGATTTGATAGAGGCCATAGCGCGGTTGGAGTATTATCGGGGTCTCTATTATGCGGCAGTGCCAGCAGAGCAGCGTGCCCCGAGCTTCAATCAGGTCAGTGGATCGAGGGCATCCAGGTCTCATAGGTCTAAATCTATGTAGTCTGTCCAGCAGACGATGCCTCCTCCCTCATATGTGCCCCCAACAGGTTCCGCAGGTATAGGTACAAATGCAGCCACAGCCACCGCCACAGGCAGGACCACAGCCACAGTCACAGGCGGGACCACAGCCACCACTAGGATCAGGATCCCCCACTCGATCAGATAGAGGGTCCTCCATGTGATATTGTATCATTGTAGCCCTTAGAGGCATTGTGTCCAGACTTTATATTTTTTGATGTATATATGAGCGATGTATATTTTTTGCGATGATATATGATGTGATGGAGATTTTTGATGGTTATGTGTTTTCTTACGATGCTCTATTATGATTATGATGATGCCTATGTTTATGAATGCAAAATGCTTTATGGATTTATATGCTATGGATGTGCTTGTGATGGATGCAGTGATGGTTTACGTATGTTGATATATGCATGGTTTGTGATCTATGGACTATATAATGTGCAATGCAAACAAACATTTATTATGGATGCAAAAAAAATGTAAATGGGAATGTATGTTTATCTTAATACACACATGTTATGTATGAAAATATGGATATGCAGCTAGATGATTTATAAAATGTAGCTAGATGATTATGATTGTGATGATGTAATGTAACTAAATGTGTTTATGAGATGATGCAATGTGATGATACAGATTTAAAATGTACCTATGTGATGACAAACTTAAATGAGTATGATATGATTTGGAATGTTTTTGATTATGCAATTTTAATGATTTCTGAAATGATTATGCAATTTGAAGGATTAAAATGAACCTAAATCATATGCAATTTAAGTGATTAACATGAACCTAAATGATATGCAATTTAAAGGATTAAAATGAACCTAAATGATATGCAATTATGAATGACTCTAAAATGAACCTAAATGACATGAGATTTATGAATGACTATGTAGCTAGGTGATATGCGAGATGCAAACTAGGTGATAGGTGAGGTGATCAAGTCCTGATACACATGATGTTCTTTGTTTGACCCTGAGTGGTGAGGCTGTGGGAAAGGGGATTGGGTGGGGAGAGGATAGGGGTGTATGGATGGGGTATGGATAGGTTTGGGAGCGTCTAGAGGATGGGGGTGGGGAGACGAGAGGATTGTTTAGGTCATAAGACACCACGTCATTGAGGGGACATTTACTTTGGTTCAGGATGTGTTGAGTGGAGATACGGTGGGGGAAGGGGATTAGCAAGCGAATTGGATAGGTTGGGGGGGGAAGTGATTATCAAATCAAGGCCGAGATGGTATAGTTGTTTAGGATGATGATTTGGAGCTAGTAACAGTAGTTGCATAAGATTAATTGAGAGCATTTCTTAGTTTATTATAGCAATGTAGGATACAGTTCACAAAGGTATGAAATGACCTAGGTGATGATGTATATCCTATGATTGCATGGACTAAACCCACAAACAATAGGTTGATTTCATGTGTGCCCAAGGTAGTATAATCTTGCCTAGCCTAGGAAGGGGACTCATAGCGATGAGTGTGAATAATACATATAAGGTTTTGATGCCTATATATGCAAATGGGACACATCATGCTAGAACTGACCCAAACTTCAAGATATGAATATTATTCCTGGAGTAATGAAACCAACCCACAAGCACAGCATACAGAAACAATGACTATGTCTACTCCAGGTGTCGTCCGCTACTTACCATGATATAATGAGATCAAGGTAGTTTTGGAGATGACTTCGAGTGAGACAAAAGCTAAAAATCAATAATCAAAAAGACCAACAAAAAGATACAAATAGCCTTTGTGTACTCTTGCCAAGAGACGTGTTGATTGGATGACAGATTTTTGTCCATTGTGGGAAAGATATATCCTAGGACGCAGATCAGTTGGATTTGATGGGGGAATTTTTGAAAGGTGGGCAAAAGAATAGTATGTCTAGATGTAGGATTATAGTTGGTATGTTGATTGATGATTTTTGCGCTAGGGACCATGTTTTAAGTGTATACGTAACATGTGTATCATTTATTAGATCTAGAAAGCTCAGTGAATGGGGACCATCCAAACAGGTTGAATGGGTGCATCTTATGTACCTGAGTACTGGAAATGTCCTTCGTATTCCAGACTGCCTACATACCCTGTATCCACGGGATCAAGGTACTTTCAAGATGCGGGTGAAATGAATATGTAGTTCTAGCATGACTTGATGATGTGGGAATCGTTTGGGATGGGTGTGATGGTGGGATTTGATGTATGTTTTGATGATTGTGATTGTTAGCGAGATCGATGTATGGCGTGATTTTTTGAGATTTCTAAAACATCAAGTCCTATCACCCAACCCACACTGTCCCATCCCAAGGCTAACTCATGGAATGAGGATCCTTGTAAGCTCCCCTTTGTACATGGGATGTATGCGATATGGAGTATTGTGACGGAAAGAAGATTTATTAGATGGTAGAACCAGCCACTACGCATGGCACCTAAAACAGGTTTTCACCATGGTACTTATCCAAGGCATCATCGAAGTGATTTTCACCTTTGGAAGTTTTTTATTGCACTCAGGTTTTTCTTGATTTTTTTGATTTTTCTATATTTTTTGATTTTTTGACTTGGGGTACCAGATGGGTTATGCATAAAATTTTGTTAGATGTAGGATGTTCATCGACTCATCCAGAGGCTGCCCCTAAGGTCTTGAAGCTGATAGGCTCCTAATCCATAGTTGACTATGATGACATAAGGTCCTAGCCAATTGGGTTCAAAATTTTCTTGCTTAGGACGCTCTTACAGGTTCTTCTGATTTTCCATAAGGAAAAGGTCACCTACTTCAAATTTGGGTGCCAGTGGTGAAGGTGAGTAGTATTGCTTCCACCCACTTTGTGAAGTACTCGGTAGCGGTGATTATGAACTTATGGCCATTGGAGGATGGGGGATGTATTTTCCCTACGAGGTTAAGTCCCCACTGTGAGAAAGGCCACGACATTGTGATGGGTTGCAACTCCTATGCTGGTGCATGAATGAGATCACCATGCTGTTGACATGGGAGGCATTTTTTGATAAACAAGTAGGCGTCTCGGTCCATGGTTGGCCAATAATATCTGGTCCTGAGGATCTTTTTAGAAAGAGCAGGTCCACTTGAATGTGCCCCACAAATGCCTGCGTGTACCTCTTCCAAGGCTACCTCAGCTTCCCTAGAGTCTAAACATCATAGAAGCGTGCCATCAAGACTCCTTTTTGTACAGGGTGTCGCCTACAAGGATGAAGCGGGAGGCTCGACGGATGAACAATTTTCACTGTGAGGTGGATAGGTTAGGGGGGAGGATATTATCGTGGAGGTATAGGTAGGTTTCCTGATACCACGGGGATAGGGGACCAATGACTTCGCACACTAGTTCTGATTAAGGAACATCGTATGCTAGGATGGGGAGTTCTTCTATCAGGAACTCACATTTCTTACTATCTTTCTTCATGTCGACCAGAGATCCAATGGTAGCCATGGCGTCTACAGCTTTATTGTTGAGCCTTGGGATTTGCTCGAAGTGGATGTCATTGAAGTAGTCTTTGAAATCATTGACCATCTTTTTGTAGGGCAGGAGCTTATCATCTTTAGTTTTATACTCATTATTTACCTTCCGGATGACTAGTTGAGAATCTCCATACACAGTTAGGTTCTCAATTTTCCATTTTATTGCCATGCAGAGACCTGTGATGAGGGCCTCATATTCTGCCACGTTGTTGGTACATGGGAATGTGATTTTGAAGGACTTAGGGATGGTGTCACCTTGAGGGGTAACAAACAGGACACCTACCCCCGAGCCTCTGTGTGTGTACGATCCATCGAAGTACATCTTCCATGTGTCTGTGGCTGGTGTGATTGTCAAGATAGCTTCATCAGGAAACTCTACTAGTGTAGGATGCTCTACAGGAATAGGTGCCTCAGCCAATTGATCAGCGATAACCTGTCCTTTGATCACTTTTCTCTCAGTGTATTCAATGTCAAATTCAATGAGAATCATGACCCATTTTGCCATTCTCCCAGTAAGAGCAGCTCTGTTTAGCAGATACTTTAGTGGGTTGATCTTGGCGATGAGCTTAGTCTTGTGATTAAGCATGTAGTGTCTTAACTTTTGTGACGTAAAGACTAGGGCTAGGCATGCTCGTTCAATTTGTGTATAGTTGAGCTCATAGGATATTAGAGTACAACTGATGTAATAGATGGCTCTTTCTTTTCCATGCTCATCATGATGTGCTAATAAGGCTCCAATAGTTGTCTCTGTGGTGGAGATGTATAACAGGAGGGGTTCTCCTTGCCTTGGGGGAGTTAGAATAGGGGGATTAGCTAGGTATTCTTTTAGTTGATGAAAGGCATCCTGACACTGAGTGTTCCAGGCAAAAGCTATATCTTTTCAGAGTAGATGCTGGAATGGTTGGCATTTATCAACTAGCTGAGCAATGAACCAATGGATAGACTGGAGTTTTCCTTGCAGACTTCTCAGCTGTTTCAATGTTTTCAGAGGAGGCATTTCAGTGATGGCCTTGACCTTTGCAGTTTCTACCTCGATTCCTCTTCTAGAGACTATGTATCCCAACAATTTTCCTGAGGTGATGCTGAAGACACACTTCTTTGGATTTAGGCGAACATTGTATTGCTCTAATGATTCAAAGATCTTGGCCAAGACATCCAGGTGTTCTTCTCTTGTCTTCAATTTCCCTAGTAAGTCGTCCACGTAGTCTTCCATGATGTGGCGAAAAAGGTCATGGAAGATGACAGTCATAGCTCTTTGATATGTAGCTCCTGCATTCTTCAGGCCAAATGGCATTACGACCCAGCAGTATGTCCCCCATGGGCATATGAAGGCTGTCATATGTTGATCCTCTTCGGCGATTTTGATTTGGTTATATCCTGAAAAGCCATCCATGAGGGATAACATCTCATGTCCTGCCATGAGATCCACTATCATGTCAATGTTTGGTAGTGGGAAGTCATCTTTCGGGCAGGCCTTGTTGAGGTCTCTGAAGTCGGTGCAGGAGTAGATTCGGCCATCTGGTTTGGCTACTAGTATGAGGTTTGAAACCCATTCAAGATAATCAATTGGGTGAATGAACCCAACATCCAGTAGTTTCTTTAGCTCTGCTTTGACAAGGAGGGCCACCTGAGGATTCATTTTTCTGAGTTTCTGCTTTATTGGCTTCGCATCAGGGCGTACTGTAAGATGATGAACGACCAAGGCGGGATCTAGCCCTGGCATGTCTGCGTAGGTCCATGCAAAATTGTGATTTCGGCATGTGAAGAATGCTAGGAAGTTTTCCTGTTCTTGTGTGTTGAGAGATTCTGCCTTGAAAGTGATCTTCAGTTCTTCTTTTGTTCCAAGATTCATCTCTTGGGCTAGCTCGACTAGGACAGGTGATCTGTCTAGATAAACTTTGTCTATCTCAGGAAGGCCCATGCTTCCATCTCCTAGCGCCTCATGGAGGTTTTCACTAGGAGATACGTCTTTTGTTTTTACTTTTTTGGGTTCTGACACTGCCACAGAACAGTTTTCACCATCAGATCCATTTTTGATTTGTATGTTTTTATGATTGGAAGCAGGAGTTGTCTCCCCAAAATAGGCATGTGGATCAAGTTCCATGATGTATCCTACTCTGTGATCTCCCAAGGGGAAGTGGTCTCTAACTCCCATCATTTCAGCGATGGCTTCATCATTAGGTGCGATGTCGAAGACAGGAGGTCCTTGTTGGTCCCAATCTATAAGTTCTGGGTATACTAGTGGTAAGTCATTGGAGGACGACGCTAGGGTGGTGATTGTGTGGATGGTGCATATGGATGAGTCAAAGAAGTCAGCAAAGTCACTAAAGGAGTCTTGATGGTCTATTTCATTGACGTTGTCGACTTCAGGGGAGACTATGGCAACCTCA
Source organism: Cunninghamia lanceolata (assembly GCA_027924645.1). NCBI lineage: Eukaryota > Viridiplantae > Streptophyta > Pinopsida > Cupressales > Cupressaceae > Cunninghamia > Cunninghamia lanceolata. Next base: position 16,076,345 of record BSBN01000320.1, read on the forward strand.
GCTAAGATACATTCGCTAGTAGTGAGGATACGTTGTTTTTTACCATATCCTAACCCTTGGGTATAGGGGTTTCTTGTTTCTTGGATGGGTTCCACGATCCCCTATTCATGAAGGCCAATACTGCCTTGTCCTTTGTAACCCATGTTTTTGACAATTTTTTAACCTTTTCCATAGATTTCTGTTGGTTTGGTGGGAGCTTCTTGTTCTATTTCTTCATCCTTATATAGCTAGGATGAGATATCTTTGAGGACATCCTGATCCAGGGGATGTTTCTTCTCAAAGATGGGCGAGGGTTTGCACTTGAGGACGACTGTGTTGGCTGCTTCTATTTTTGGGATGCCAAATGTTTTAGGATTGGGTAATGTGCCCACACAAAAGGTACCGTGCAGGTCATATTCCCCACATCCCATGTCACTGAGCTTGATCTTGACCTCGGGTGGTGAAGGTGCTTGGGATGAACTGGTGGCGATGTTGGCGGGGTCGATGTATGAGGTGGAAGCTATTAGATTGGGTTTGGTGGTGGCTTTGTTGTACGGGCAGAAGGTGTGGTTGTGACCTTCCAAAAAACTGCAATATTGGAAGAGGCGAGGATCAGCATAGATAGTTACTTCTGTGCCATTGTGAGGAAACTTGAGGCATTGATGGAATGTGGATGGGATGGCTTGCATGGCGTGGATCCATGGTCGGCCAAGAAGAATGTTGTAGGGGAGGTCAAGATCAAGGACCTAACATTTTGTTTCTAGTATTTTCTGTCCCACTTGAATAGGAAGCTTGATGGTGCCTTCAGATAGTCGTTTGGTGTCATCATAGCCTTTGATTGTGATGCACTCGCTGGTTTCTACAACCACATCGGAGTATCCCAAGTGTTTTAGCAGTTTTAGAGTGCATATGTTTAGGCCAGAGCCACCATCTATTAAGACTCTTTTAATGATGTGTTTGTGGATACAGACTTCGATGTGTAAGGCATCGTTGTGTAGGTGTTTAGAAGCGGGAAGGCCCTTTTCTAAAAATGTGAGATGGTGAGGTGCGGTGGTGTCCTACCATGGCTTGGAATTGGGTCACATTCAAGTTGGCAGGTAATTGAGTTTGCAAGAGTACTTTGTCGAGAACGTCTTTGTGAAGGGGGGATGTGCGGAGCAACTCAAGTATAGATATTTGTGCAGGGGTCTTTCCTAGATGCTCTAGGAGGTTATACTGATTGGTAGGTGATGGACGTGTGGTTGGATGAGGGGGTAGGGGATTGGATGTGGATGCAGGCATCTATTTAGTGGGCAAGGTTGTGTGGATGGATACACGGCCACGATGGGTTGTGACAGTGCAATCGGGTGCTTGTGCCTGAATGGTGATTGTGTTGACATGGTGGGATGATGGTTCTATCTGCCCTACGATAGAGTCATAGGATGCGGGTGGTGGGGTGACGTTGTATGCTTGGTTGGATGAGGAGGCTTTATTATGGTTAAGCAGTGGATCCTTGTAAGCTTCGAGGTTGGTGTTTGGTGATGGTTGGATGCTTTGATCGAGGCTGACTTGATTTTGATCTATAAGGTCTTGGATGCAATGCTTTAGTTGCATGCAGTCAGTGGTTTTATGACCCGTAATGTGGTGGTATTCACAATAGTCATTTTCATTGTACCACGCAGCTTTGAGTTCATTCTCTTGATGGGGTCTAATAGGTGGGAGTGTGATCAAACCTTTCTTGAGACATCTGTCAAGGATGTCCTTGATGGGTTTCCCTAAGGGTGTAAATTATCTTCAAGATTTGCGTGGTTTATTTTGTGCCCTTTGTTTATTTATATTGGTGGCATAGGTATGTGCAGGCGTTTGATTCTGTACATGTTGGACATCTTTCACATCTGTGACACCGTCGTTCAAAGTGTTCTTGTTCTTCCCCCAATAGCGTGATTTGTCATTTGATTGTGTGTTGGTGTTGTTGTTTGTGTTGGGGGTGTTGATATGGGGTTTGTTGTTGTTGTTGTTGTTGTTGTTGGACTTGTAGTCGTACAATTTTATGGAGCCCTTGGCAATGAGGGCTCATTCGATGGTGGTACCTTTGTCAATGACCTCTTCAAAGGTAGACACACAAAGAATTTGTAAATGGAACCCTAATTCCTGATTGAGGTTGGTCACAAACATGGTGACGAGTTGTTTTTTAGGAATTGGCCATGGGAATTTGCTTGCTAAGCTTCTCCACCTTTGCAAGAAAGAAGCGAAGGCTTCTCCATTCTTTTGTTTGGTGTTGTAAAGGTCTGTCATAGACATTTTGTGCTCGAAGTTGTAGGAGAAATGGTTTACAAATTTTTCCGCAAGCTCAGGGGAAGTCCTAATGCTTGGGGGAAGATGTGTGAACCATTCAGCGGCTTGACTGCCGAGGCTTCTTGGAAAGAGTCTCATAAGATATGTATCATTATTGGAGACTTCTAAGAAAGCAATGTAGAACTCCCTAAGATGGTCCCTAGGGTCTCCCTTTCCCTTGTATTTGTCAAATTTAGGTGTCTCAAAGTTCTTGGGGAAAGGGGGCATGTGTAATGTGCAATCAAATGGATAGGGACAGATGTCCTCAAAGGAATAGTGTTTACGCTTGCCCCCAGTTTGCATGTCATCTACCTTTTGGATCAAGGCCTATACAACATTTGTGAGATCTTGTGGTAGTTGTGGTTGGAGTGTGTAGGCCTGTTGATTGGTGAGATGTTGGAGATGAGGTGTGATTTGATGTTGGGGATTTGTTTGGTTGAGGTTTTGGTACTGCGAGTTGGTGTTTTGGTTGATTTGTGCTTGATGTTGTTGATATGCATGGAGTTGTTGGAGAATATGTGGTGGTACTTGGGGATTGGTTTGATGTTGTGTTGATGAAGTATTGGGGTTATGTGGATATGTGACATTGGATGGATTGACGTTGGATAGGTGGATGTTGGATGGGTTGGACGCATTGTAAGGTGGTTGTGAGAATAATTGTCTTAGGTAGGCGATGGTTTGGGGGTTGGGTGGAGGCACACTCGTGGAGGTACTTGCATGCGTGATGTTCCTTGTATGTCCAAGGTGATTTGTGGAATAGAAGGTTTTATGGTAGTTGTGGTAGTAGATGTGATGATAGGTTGGGAGGTGGTAGGGATGGCGGCACTTGTGGGGATTGTAGATGTGGCTGCGGTAGAGTTTGTGGAGGTGGTAGATACGGTAGGTGTTGACGTTTGTGAGATGATATTTTGGGTATTTGATGTAGATGCTTGGGTATTTGGTGTGGAGGGGACAATTGTAGAGGTGGATGGTTGTGATGATGTCATGATGGGGGGTAGTTGAGCACCAATTTTGAGGAGATGATCAAGATATCTATTCGGGTCCAACCTTAGGATTTTATCAAGTAGGTCCATGTTATCAGCGTCTTGTGTAAAGCTTAAGACATCTAGATCATCTTGGGATATGGTGGGGATGTTTTGTGTTGGTGGGGGTGGTGGTGGTTGTGATTGTTGTATTATTGGTGTTAGGCATGCCATATTGCCAAGATTCTGCCATTTTTTAATTCTTTTTGTGTTGTGATCTTGTGATGGGCATGCACGCGTATGGATTTGATTTCTAGAAGTAGAGTGAGATGTGGGATGAAGACCTTAGAGAATTGGATTGATTGTGTTGGACCTAAAGATGGATGTTAACCTAAGGGTGATAAGAATGGACGATATTGACTTTTACACAAATTTGGACCAAAGATGGGTGATGATGGATGATGCTCGTTTTGAGGATGATTTTGATGGAAGAGGTTTTGTCTTTGATGTTGATTTTGATTGATTAGGATGATGTTTTTGGGAAGGTCTTGATGGTCAACAAGTTGAGCTTTAGGTAAGATCTAGATTTTGTGTTGGCCAAATGGATGTTTCTTTATTTAGGGTAGACTAATGACCTTATGCAAAGAGGGATGATTGTCTCACTTGAAAGGTAGACTAATGACTTTTCAAGCAAAATATGATGTGAATGATGAGGTCTAGATCTAACATTGGCTCAAAATGATGATTAGTTTTTGATTGATGATTTGTTGATGGGTGTTTTGATTTGGATTTGGATTTTGATATTTGGTCCAAGGAGATATGCAAAAGATCAAATGGTGATGAATAGATATGGATTTGAGTGGATTATGATATAGTAAAGGGTCCAATAATGATGATGGTGGATTCTCTAAGGCCCAAATGATGGTATGTTTTGAAAAATTTTGGGGAGAAAATGGATGGACTATTGTCAGATTTTTGGAAGGTGAATATGGATTATGGCAGAGTAGACGGTGAAGATCACAACTGAATGGGTCTTAGTCTCAAGCAAGTCAATCTAAAATTAGCGCCAATCCACAGGTGAAATGGCACTAAAATCAGACAGAGATGGCGCTGGAGGTCCTGAAAAAGATAGATTTTGGATTTGTTTTGATTTAGAATCTAATCAACTGATTTGATTTGTCTCTTGGCTGTTTGTTTGAAAGTAATTTAAGCACATTAACACTCAATTAAGCACATGAATGCACAATAACCAAGATTTTTGTTTGTGAAAGGACATGTGATTTTGTTAAACAAGCACTTTGCACAACCTAAGGCGAAGATATGACAGTATTTGTTGAATCCCCTAACTGCGCCTATTCAAATCAGGTAGCTCCAGGATCTTGGTAGCACCAGCTCCTCCTTACATTTGCACACACTTCTCACGCATACCAAGATCTGGGTTTCTTATAAGGCTTGTCCCTCACCAAACCTTTAGATTATCCCTGCTACCTCAGCTAAGAACCGCATGAATCGGGGCCACTTCAAAGGTTTCCCTTCTGCGTCAACAAATAGAAGGATTTTGGCTTGCAAAACAAATGTTCGTAGTAAGTGCTTTTGTTCAGGTGGTTATATGTATGGCAGCGCTACTCTCCATTATGGAGTCTCCTAACCTTGAAGGGTTATAACTTGGAGGGTTTTGGGGGAGGTTGGTTGTCCGTATAACACAACAACACATGTTGCTTGTGACTTTCATCCCAAACACCTTATTTTATATAGCGGCTTGAAAGAGCTTGGCTTTAGCTTGTTGCCGCTTGGGTCATTCCCACCTTTCGAAGCAGGGTGGCAGGCCCTCTAAGGATTAACAAAAGTAACACAATCACAAAAATACTTTTGATCCCCAAGTTCATACAAAGAGGTGAGGGGAGAGCATACGTATTCTTTATGATTGCATCACATTAAACATGGTTCATTTTAGTTCTTTGGATTGTGTTGGGGGTGATTAATGCAAGTTTTGTGAGAAGCTTTTGATTCCCAAGGTCACCAAATGGTGCGAGGGAAGAGCATACACTTTTCACATTACCAACACAAACTACGAAAAATAGCTTCACACAATTTAAAATGGTTTTCTTGATTATATGAGTGAAGAATGCAGATTGTTGTTCTTTTTAAATCCAATGATTTGATTTGATACAATTTGTGGTTCTTTTTAAAGCCTAAAATTGAAGTGTTTTGATAGTTGTTGGCACACAATTTGTGAATTTTAGAACACCAAATTTAAATGTTTGGCACACACACACATAAAGATTTGTTTGTTTGTTTGTTCAATTTTATTGCACCAAATCAAAAATGTGTGTCCAAGCTAACATGCAAGGGTTCATTTTAAATTTCCAATTGAAGTGTTTTAAACAAAAATGAAGGAACCCTGCCAAAAAAAAAACTTGTTAGTATCTTCGAGATGATGTTGGTGACCTGCAAAAACACTTGTCAATACCTGCGTAGACAACAAAAGTTAGTTTCAAAAATAGCGCTATTACAGAGGTCAAATGGCGCCACTGCGGACAGCAAATGGTGACACTGACAAAAAATAGACTGGAGAACTGACACCTTGTATAGATAGCACTAAAACTAATTACAAAAGGTGCCAAAATAGAATATGGCGCTACAATGATTTATAGAAGGTGCTATAACATAAAATAGCAGTACAAAAATATGTAGATGGCGTCAAAATAATAAATAGCACTAATAGAGGTGTAATATGGCGCCACTGTGTGCTGTTAGAGGGTCTGGTCACAATTTGAAGATAGTGTCGTTCTGGGTGTAGATAGCGCCATTACGCGTCTGAACACGTCCGTCCTACAAAATGGAGATCTCCTAACCAAAAGAGAGTGTTAGGTTGCACACATAAGAGGTCCCGTTAGCATTGTTAGTCTTGATGAATGAAAAATAGGACAAAAGAGAAGCCAAAATGCATGTTTAAACTTTATGAAAAATTTGGCATAACCTCCCCTTGTATCTTCCAATATTCCTACAAAACAGAAAGCAATTAGGAAGAAAACATAGCAAGAAGAAGATGGGTGAAAGGGACACATGAGTGAGTCCCAAGAAAGAAAATTTACTGCGCAAAATAGTGCTAAAATAGAGAATAGCACTAAAAGGAAGCAGAGATAGCGCCACTGCGCAGGTAAGATAGCGCTGCACCTGTAAAAACATGTCTAGAGCACCAACACTCAACAAAAATGATTAGATTCAGACCTTCTGGGTCCCACCGGGCGTGCCAATGTAGATTAGGAAAACAAGTAGAGTTAAAAATACTAACAAAATGCATAAAACACAAAGTTATACCTCACATGAAGACCCAATCTCATCAAGGGAGGAGAAAGCTTGCACCCAAGAGCTCCTAAGACATGATATTCCCTAGATTAAGAATTCAAATGTGAAATGCTACTCTAATTATGCAACTCACAATTCTAGCTCAAGTGGACATTTGTACATGGTAACATTACTTAAAACTTGGATCCTTAAATGGTTTGAGAGATGTTGTATTTATAGACTTTTGGAAGGGATTTTGATCCAATGGTGGAGATTGATTTGAAAGATCAATGGTGGAGGATAAAAGTGATGTGGAGAGCCTAGATTCAATCTTGGAGGAATGGAGGGCTATGAATAAAAGTAAATCTTTTATTCATTTTGGGAAAAGGGGTTATTAAATGAGTATGGGGGTGAAGGATTATTTTTGAATTAAAGATTCATATGGGGAATGTAAAATGAATTAAAAATTTATTTGTAGATAAATGGAGATAAATGAGGTATGGGGATGTAAGGGGAATTAATTGTGATGTGGGATGTTTTAAAATACAAAATTGACTTATGTGGATTTATTTCAAATTTTTATTTGGAGGATGTGGGGAAGGGTGTTAAACTAGGTTTGACCACCCAAATGAGGGGTTTAGGATTAATTAAATATAGGTTTTATTTAATTAATCCTAGGGCTAGGATGAGGTAGGCTAGGGTAGGCAATTAAATAATAGCTATTTAATACTCTAGGGTAGGGATAGGTCAATTAATAGGCTGAATTAATTAGCTAAACATGGTTTAACTAATTAATTGGATTTAGTAAAAAAAGGGGGAAATTGATTAATTAAATATTGCATATTTATTAAATCAATTGGCTAAGGTTGGGACTGTTGAATTAATGAAATCAATCCAATTTTGGGGATAAAATGATAGAAAAAAATGGGCAATGAAGGGATAATTAATTAAATAAAAATTTAATTAATTGGTTAGAAGGGAAATTGGTGTGTTTAGGGATGTCGGGAGTCGGTTTGATGGTCGAGACATTTTTAGGTGTCTACAGAGTGTTCTACAGTAAACTCACAAAACTGATATGCAACTACATGGAAGGTCATATAACTGTGCAACAACATGCAAGGTCATACAAGTCCATAGGAGTGACATGCAACAACATGAAAGCACATGCAAGTGACATGCAACAGCATGCAAGCACACGCAAGTGACATGCAACAACATGCAAGTCCATAAAAGCAATTTGCAACAACATGCAAGTACATGCAAGCAACATGCAACAACATGCAAGTACATGCAAATAACATGCAAGTTATTTTGATCACATGCAAGCAATATTCAATTCATGCATCTCTAACACTGTAGTTAACTCCAACATTATATCCATGCAAGGTGTTTTAACATTATCCACTCATGTACATAAAAAAGCACAACTCCAAGTCTAAAAATAAGTCCCATGAAAAAGGGGACGCCCAAGTCTAACTCCCACTCACTAGGAGTTATCAAACTCTATTTTTAGACTTAGGAGAAGTCAACAAGGTCTTCATGGCTCCCATCTCAAAATGGGTGCCCAAGTTTGACATTATCCATTTAGAACTTAAATGCAAAAGTCAAAGTGATGTAATTAATAAATTATTAATCTCTTAAAGCTCTAATGTGTTGGGGAACACATTCCAAGAACTTTGGAGACACATGGATTGGTTAGGATTGCAAGTTAATGGCAACTTATCCCAACATTCTCCCACTTGACATAATACATTGCAATAACTCTAAATGATATAATTCAAACTTTAAATCAGGTACAATGATCAAGGCCAATGGCCTTCCTGCACCAAGAGAACTTATTTGTAGTAACTAGCTTCATAAGATAATCTGCAACATTAACCAAAATGTCAACTTTTTCAATCAAAACCTTACCATTCTCAACCATTTCTCGCACAAAGTGATACTAACATCAACATGCTTAGTACAAGCATGATACATAGGATTTTTGGCTAAACAAATAGCATGCTGACTGTCACAATTAAGTCTTACTGTCCTGCAATCAAAACCAATACCTTTCCCAGGTCTCTTTAACCAAACTGCCTCTTTGGAGGCATGTGTAGTAGCCATATACTCTACTTCTATAGTAGACAAAGAAACTGTGGGTTTCCTCTTACTCATCCAACTTACCGCAGCTCCAAACAAAGTAAACACATAGCCATTTATGGACCTTCGACTATCCAAGTCACCTGCCCAATCAAAATCAACAAAACCCTGTATGTACAATGATCTATCAACACTATCAATACCATGATAAACCAAACAATAATCATAAGTTCCTCACAAATATCTAAACACCCTCTTAACATGATTCTAATGTTCTTTACTAGGGTTAGGCATAAACCTGCTTAAAACTCCCACTACTTGTGCAATATCTGGTCTAGTGCAAACCATTACATACATTAAACTACTAACAACACTAACATAAGGAACATTAGACATCTCTTCAAAAGCATCATCAGTGTTAGGACACATGTCTAATTTAAGCTTAGTACCAACAAGAAAAGGAATACTAACTGGTTTGCAATCATGCATATTAAATCTTTGCAAAATTGTATCAACATACTTACTCCGACTTAACCATAGTTTTCTGTGAACACGATCCATGTTGATCTCCATTCCAAAAATGTATTTTGCAACCCCTAAGTCCTTCATATCAAAAGATTTAGAAAGCTAAGTTTTAAGCTCTCTAATCATTTCCTTTTTGTTCCCAATAACCATGTCATCAACATACAAGACAATGATTAGAACCTGATCATCAATAATCTCAAGATAAACACAATGATCTTCTTCGCTTCTAACAAAACCAACTTTCAATGCAAAAGCATCAAACTTCTGATACCACATTCTAGGCGATTATTTCAAACCATACAAAGATCTTTTCAATTTGCAAACGAAGTCTTCCTTCCCTTTAACAACAAAACCAACAGGTTGCCTCATATAAATCTCCTCTTAAAGATCCCCATGCAAGAAAGTAGTTTTAACATCCATTTGCTCTATCTCAAAATCTAAATTTGCAGCAATAGACAAAAGGAATCTAATAGAAGTTAATTTAGCAACTGGAGAGAAAATTTCATTAAAATCAACACTCTCTCTCTGGGAGTAGCCCTTGGCTATCAATCTAGCCTTGTACCTTTCTAAATTACCATCTGCACCAATTTTCTTTTTATAAATCCACTGGCCCACTTTATCTTCTAAATTGGTGAGAGACTGTCCAAATTGATTGGACCTTGCAACTCTTCTGCAACCAGTTTATCCTTTTCTAAAATTTCTTTAACTGCTTCTGTAGTGTCTCTTTCCCAATAAGCTATTTCAATTTTCTGCTCTTTAGGGCTTGCATCTTCTCCCTTTCCAGAGTCAAACACGTCTCTCTTATCAATTTTTTTCTCTTTCTCTATTTCATTCTTCTCTGCATCATTATCAGGCACATCCTTCTTTTTATTTACACTAGTAGAGTCTTCTGTAGTCTTTTCCAAAGGATTTTGAGTATCCTTAGTAGCAACCTTTTCATAATTAGATTGATTCTGAGGAGCAGTATCAACATTATCTTCCTTTGCCGCCCCTTTATCTCCTTTGTCTGACATTTCCACTTCTAGAATAGAGGAGTCATCTTTCTCAGTTTGCTGCTTATTTCTCTTCAATTCTTCAACATCCGAAATGGAAGAATCAATCCCATCATCAATCTCTTCTTCAACAATGGGAAGATTATGCTTTTTCAATGCTCTCAGAAGAATCTCCTGAGTTTCTTCGACTATCTTATCCGTCTCACCAAGCATGAGTTTATTCATTCTTTTCTTGCTCCTGAATTCATCTTTTACTTCTTTGAATATCATGCTCATTTGATCCGGAGAGATTTGAGGGCACAATTTGATTAACACATGCTCCCTAAGCTCAATGTCTTTAACCTTTGCATTTTCTTTTCTCAATTCTAGAATATCTGCAAGGCTTTTTGGGATTTCAAAAGTTATTTCAATTAAGGCCTTATTGTAGAGATTTAGATATTTAATTGTTGCTTCCTCTAAAACCCTCTTGTCAACATCACTGTAGTCATCATAAAATTCAGTCATTGGCTTTAAATTCCCATCTATAGTGATTGACTTGATGATGTCTTCCACAGAAAGAGTAGGCTTCTCAACATATGTTTCAGTATTTTGCCTCTTGCTATCCCTTTTGCTTCAAGAGGGCTTCTCCTTAGATACTTTAACAACAATGATCATCAATAATCTCAAGATAAACACAATGATCTTCTTCGCTTCTAACAAAACCAACTTTCAATGCAAAAGCATCAAACTTCTGATACCACATTCTAGGCGATTGTTTCAAACCATACAAAGATCTTTTCAATTTGCAAACCAAGTCTTCCTTCCCTTTAACAACAAAACCAACAAGTTGCCTCATATAAATCTCCTCTTAAAGATCCCCATGCAAGAAAGTAGTTTTAACATCCATTTGCTCTATCTCAAAATCTAAATTTACAGCAATAGACAAAAGGAATCTAATAGAAGTTAATTTAGCAACTGGAGAGAAAATTTCATTAAAATCAACACTCTCTCTCTAGGAGTAGCCTTTGGCTATCAATCTAGCCTTGTACCTTTCTAAATTACCATCTGCACCAATTTTCTTTTTATAAATCCACTGACAACCAATGGGCTTTCTTCCTTTGGACAAATGCACAAGATCCCAAGTGTCCAAGGAATTCATTTCCTCATGCATAACTTGCAACCAAGACTCACTTTCTTCTGAAGAAAGAGCCTCCCTGAAAGATCTAGGTTCATCATTAGTACTCAATAAAGCAAATATATAACAAAAATTAGGAGGGCTATACCTGTCAATTGGATTCTATTACCTTGTGGATTTTCTTATTGTAGGAGTAATAGGCTCTTTATGTTCTTCTATATGCTCATCCTAAACATCATTATCTGAACTTCTTGAACTCTCTTCTTCTTCATTCCAAAACCCGTTTAGTTGTTCTTCAACATGTGCATCTTCTTGCTTATTTATATGTGTTTCAAAATGCATTATTTTTCCTTTTTCTTGTTCCTTTGGTTGTTCCTCACCTTCATAAGCTCTAAATTCTCTAAAAATAACATCTCCTGATAAAATCATTTTCTTGGTTAGAGGGTTCTAGAGTTTGTAACCTTTTACATTCTCACCATAACCTACAAAGATGCATTTTTGAGCTTTTGGATCCAATTTAGTTCTTTTCTCTTTAGGCACATGAACAAAAATCTCACAACCAAATATCCTTAAATGTGAAATAGAAGGTTTTCTTTTTAGCCACATTTCATAAGGAGTCTTATCTTCAAGAATAGAGTAAGGAGATCTATTAATTAAATAACAAGAAGTAATTATAGCCTCATCCCAAAAGCACTAATCTATCTTAGCACTGCTTAACATGCTCCTAGCTCTTTCTATTAAGGTTTGGTTCATTCTTTATGCTACCCCATTTTGTTTGGGTGTATAAGGTGTTGTTTTTATCTTACAATACCTGCATGCTTACAAAATTCATCAAATTCCTTAGAACAATATTCACCACCATTATCTGATGTCAACACCTTTATTTTACAATATGTTTGCTTCTCAACTAAGGCCTTAAATTCTTTAAACTTAGTGAAAACTTTAGATTGTGCATTCATAAAATAAATCCAAGTGTATCTTGATACATCATCAATGAATGTGACATAATATCGAGATTTTGCAAAAGAGTCAACATTTACTAGTCCAAAGACATCTGAATGTATGATCTCTAATATACTCTTTGCATTATTTGTTCCACTAGGAAATGAAGATCTACTCTGTTTACCAAACACACAATGCTCACATAAATCATTTTTTCCAACAGAATAATCTGAAATATTGTCAACCAATTTTTTTATTAATAATGGTTCTAAGACCTTTTTCACTGATGTGGCCCAATCTATGGTGCCAAAACATACATGTATTTTCAATGTCTATTACATTGGCTGAATTATTCAAAGTAGATGCATTTAATCTAAACAAGTTTCCCATCCGAGATCCTTTAGCAACCACCCAATTCCCTCTCACCAACCTGCAACTAGGCTTATCAAATGTCACATTCATTCTAGAATCATTTAACTTTGATATAGAAAGTAAGTTTCTTGCTAGTCCTGGAATATGCAAAACATCATGAAGGGTTTTAACCCTTCCATCACGAAAATACAACTTTACCTTTCCTTTGCCAATTATCTATTTTGTACTATTGTCACCAAGGAAAATTTCACCTCCATCATATGCTGAATATTTCAAGAACCACTCCTTGTTGGGAGTCATACAATAGGAGCAACCTAAATCAATAAGCCAAGCATCATTACTTATTGTGTTAGCTGAAATAATTAATGCATCATTGTCACCATCCTTCGAGGATTTTTCAGTGGAAGAATCAGAACTCTTTTTCTTTCTCTTACAATCTTTCTTCACATGTCCTCGTTTGCCATAGTTCCAGCATTTTACCTTGCTCTTACCAGATGGGGTTTTAGAATGACCTTTAGACTTACCATTCTTCTTATCCCAGTTGGGTGTCTTTTCCTTTGTCCTACCCCTTACATTCAAAGCATCTTGGGATCCACCATTTTTGGACTTTCTTCTCATTTCTTCTGAAAGAAGTGTAGCAATGAGATTGTCCATCTTTGGGTCTATACCACTATCACTGATAGCAACAATTAGATTTTCCCAAGATTCTAGCAAAGAACATAATAATAAGATACATTTATCCTCTTCATGTAGATTAACATCTACAAATGCAAGTTTAGTTATAATCAAATTAAATGCATTCAAGTGGTTTGCAACATAATATCCATTCTTCATTTTTAATGAATACATCTGTCTTTTGAGGTATAACTTATTTGTTAAACTTTTGGTTTGATAAATATCACCTATCCTCTTCCATATCTTGTATGTTGCAGCTTCAGTAGAAAAATTCAAGAGGATGACATCTACAAGGCACAACCTTATGGTTCCTTGTGCTTTTTTATCAAGTTTCAACCATTCTTCATCTTTCATAGTTATAGAGGGATTCTTTTCATTTGAAACAGCAACCCATTGTTCTCTTTCTTCCAAGAGATCTTCCATTTTCAATTTCCACATCTCATAGCATGATCCATTAAATTTCTCAACATCCATACGAGAGGTAGAACCCATTGTATACAATCTCCTTCACAGATATGCAAAACCTACAAAAATAAAGCTCCCACTGTAGCCAAAAAACCTTTAACACTTTAAGAGAAAGGCATCCCTCACTCTACACAACCGTTAGCTCTAATACCAAATGTTGAAAATGAAGGTAGAACTGCTACTATAAACTTAAAAATTTTGTGTATGCAAATCTGAAATAAAGATTAATCTGTAACTATTAATGAACAAGTGATTTTGCACTTTCAATCTAATGTAGAATAGAAGAGATTAGAAGAGAAGAAGCTTGCAAAGTATTTACGTGGAGAAACCCTTTCGGGAAAAAACTCCACACTAAAAAATGTTTCTTGTTTGTATTAAATCTCTTTGGAAAAGATTACATTGAATACTAAAATTCCTCTAAGTCCTTGATGCACTTCACAAAAAAGATTCTTACTTTTTTCTCTAAGTCTTTACAAAAAACTTATTGTTTTTTTCTTCTAAGCCTTTTCACCTTTCAACTCTCTGGAAAATGTATGGGGCTATTAATTAATTCAATAAAATTTATTTAATTCAAGAGATTCTTAATTCAAAAGATTGAAACTCAAAATACAATAAATTGTAGTTGATAACATAGCTTCCAAGCACTCTAAATTGAGAAGATTGAACTCAAACAATGTCCAAGCTTTGAGTTAACTACCCCTTCATGATGTGGGTGCCCAAGATGGCTAAAAATAGTTGTGCCAAACATCAAACATATCACCAAATAAAAGCAATAATAAAAAGTCTTCCAATTGGGCTTCTATATTTGCCCAATGACTTTTTGTTGACTGAAGTGATCGATACACATCAATTTCAAGCAAACAACATGCAAGATTGATGTCTCCAAGGTTATTCTGAATTATCTTGTTTTGTACATGCAAGTGACATGCAAACACCAGATTTAACATGCAACTAATACCCATTACCTGAAACACTAAGATGTACCATCTTGCAACTTTTGGGAGTTGGAGTGTCATGCAAGTAATATCTTAAAACTGACATGCAAGCATTTTCAACAACATGCAACTGATACCCATTTCCTAAATCACTGAGATGTACCATCTTGCAAGTTTCTAGAGTTGGAGTGTTCTATAAGTAAGCTCACAAAACTGACATGCAACTACATGCAAGTTCATATAACTGACATGCAACAACATGCAAGATCATACAAGTCCATAGGAGTGACATGCAACAAGATGCAAGCACATGCAACAACATGCAAGCACATGCAAATCCATAGGAGCAATCTGCAACAACATGCAACAACATGAAAGTACATGCAAGTAACATGCGAAAACATGCAAGTTATTTTGACCACATGCAAACAATATCCAATTCATGCATCTTTAACACTGTAGTTAACTCCAACATTATATCCATGCAAGGTGTCTCAACATTATCCACTCATGTACATAAAAAAACACAACTCTAAGTCTAAAAATAAGTCCCATAAAAAAGGGGATGCCCAAGTCTAACTCTCACTCACTAGGAGTTATCAAACTCAATTTTTAGACTTAGGAGAAGACAACAAGGTCTTCATGGCTCCCATCTCAAAGTGGGCGCCCAAGTTTGACATTATCCATTTAGAACTTAATTACAAAAGACAAAGTGATGTAATTAATAAATAATTAATCTCTTAAAGTCCTAATGTGTTGGGGAACACATTCCAAGAACTTTGGAGACACTTGAATTGGTTAGGATTGCAAGTTAATGGCAACTTATCCCAACAAGAATAATAATTAGATATAAGAAATTACATTAAATGAGAATGAAACTACATTTCTAAATGATTCAATCCTTATTCCAATTCAATACAACGTGTCAAGTGGGATTTTCAAATTTCATGTTTTAAAATGAAATAAATCAATTTCATAATGCTTTGCTTGATGACCAATTTTCTACTTGAACAAGGCTTCACAATTGATTCATAGCTTGGAGTTCAACATAGAAAACTAAATTTGTAATTAGAGTTCCTCTTTCCATTTGTAACCAATAGTACACTTCCTTAATTCATTAGGGCTCCTAGTTCTAATGAACCATCAAATTATGAACATAATGTCATTTGATTTTGCCTCTTACATATGCTTTTATTGTAGCTCATGGTTTAAACAAATGCTTCAGTTTGGAAATAGCCCCAAGTGAACATAGCAGATCACTTTCTATATATTAAAATAGGTAATTATATGGCAGATTCATTAACATTCAATTATGCCCTAAATGCAATAAAGTGTTTAAAACTAAACAATGAACATATATTTATCAAATAAGGAATTATAAAAGGCACAACAAAATATAATCTAACTTATAAAGAAATGATTTAACAAATAATTGTATTAATTCAATTTATCAACGCAAATGAATAAATTAAACAATGCAAATATATATATATATTCAGTCTCAACAATTGGTATAACTAAGCAGATAATACTTATCTTATGTAATTAGCAAGAATCAAAACTTTGTTGGAATGGACCTTGGTACAGCCTCTTCCGACTGTGAGCAATATGGGATAAATAAGCGTGCTTTGCCACTCTACACAAGTGTTGGTTCCTCTGGAACAATGCCCAACACCCGTGCAATACCCAAGCCCTGGCCAGGACGGTCCTGAGTGCACTTTTGTACCCCAGGTTGGACACACACATACGGTGTGCCCCCTTCTCCACCTTACTCATAGCCTGCTAACCTGGAATCCTATTCCCGCAATATACAAGGCTTAATTATTTTCTCTTTCTTGTGTGTTCTCCATCTTCTTGTTTCTTTGAGTGATGCTTTTTATGCCCATTAGAAGTCTCACACAAATGCCTTATATAACCTTTTAAGGGGTGGTTTCTAAACCATCACACCCTTTCACAAAGGTTGTCATTAACAATTAGTTAATAAACTTAATAATTCATCCCTTTTAAAAGGGGTTTTCATAATTATTCTTTATTTATCTCTATTTTAACCAAAGGATCATAATATCCTTTATTTTTCCATCTCTATTTTAATTATAAAGGGTAAATAAACTTTATCCTCTTATAATTTCAAAGTCTTATTCATAAAATAGCCTTCTTTTCCATTTTGGGGAAAAAGTCCCATAACAATTCTCCCCCTGTAAATTAGTTGTTGTTCTCAATAGCTCAAGTTGAATCTACAACATAATTCACCAAAAATAATTATTCAAGTGTGGATGTAACACTATCAGTATCCCACTGAATCTATTTCATTTTAACTTCATCTTGTTGAAATTAAGGAACACTGAGAAGGGGGGGTGAATCAGTGTTCTGCAAAACTTGTTACTTTGTTTCTTTTTTAATTTATCACATGCATCCAAAAGAAAGAATCATGAACATAAAAATAGAAACAGAAAAATCACAACACATGAACACTAGGATTTTTACATGGAAACCCAGTTAAGGGAAAAACCATGGTGGGGATTAACCCACAAGAATTTATACTCTGTTAAAAGTATTACAAATGGGGAAGGCACATGCCTTCAAGGCATACTGCCCAGAGCTCATTGTTCCAAGGGGCTCACTTCCTACAAATCAATTATAGAAGTTCATTGAAATGTTTGAACTAAGAAATAGTATCTGACAATGTAAGATTACAGTTCTGGTTGAGCTCAGTATACTAACTTTGCACACTTTATCTTCCTCTGCCCTACTTCACTGCCTTGTCATGAACTAGAGCTTAGATCTCTTGCCTTCGCACTTGATTCTACTATACTTTGCACTTATCCCTTCATATTCACACATTAGCACACTCAAATGCTCAAATCCATCTATCATATATATCCGCTACAAGAAATAACATCAACTGCAGTCGGCCTTGAGAAAAACTTAAGGTCTCTTTAAGAACATTGTTATGTCAGTTGAATCCATGCACAAACACCAATGCGGACCAAAACCTCTATATTCAAGTCACCTTACATGTCAGCCAATATCACTAGATCTCATAAATTACTCAACCAACAACTTTTCCTAATCCGCACAACAATCAAATACCAAGTCGGCTTGTTCTTCATTGGACTGAACTGTTTAACCAGAACCTGATACTTAGATGCATGCAACTTACACTCCCTTCATCACGGGAGGCTAAAATCTTGGATTTAGGTACCCCTAACATCCTTAAACATTCCCTCAGATCCGTGGCACAAAATGATTTCCTGTGGAGAAATGCAAACCAAAATGCTGAACCCTGTCATATGCCCTGTTCCTGTCTATCCAGACTTAGACAAATCTACAATCTGACTTCTGGTATGATCCAATGAAGAAATTCGGATGTGTAAGATGGATTTAGTTGCCATCAATGACAACACCTGACATGCTTAGCAATGTCTCTTTCCAACAATCTCCTCCTTTGGCATTGATGACAACACTTAGTGAAAAATGACTAAGTGTTAGAACAACTCCTCCTTACTTTATGCACTTATGATTTCTCATGCTCCCCCTTAGATTAATTCTTCATTTTTCACTGCTTTTCCTCTCCCCCTTTGACAACAATGGCAAAGGCTAGACTTTTTGTATGTAACAATTCCATAATCTCACATTCCTCCACAATGGAGTGTATATGCAATACAACTTTACAGCCAGGAGTGAATATTGCCTTGTGGTCCAGTAGTTCCAATATTTGTAATTGAGCATCAAACTCGACAAAATCCGCTGTTCAAAACTGAGATGTGATCACTGAATAAGAATGCTTGAGACTCTGCTTTCCGCAAGTCAGTAGGATCACTTGACTTAGTAGTAGCTTGGGCTTCTATCATGGTGTTGAACATTGCTTCCAACTTGGGGGAAATCAGTCCCCGGAGCTCACACATCCTTCGCTTAATGTTGTCCTTTTCCTTTATCAATTTCTTTATTTCTTGAATCAAGCTGATTGTTTGACATTCTTGGCTCATCACTAATATTGTCAGAGGATCAAAAGATTGGGATACACTTGACAATTTTTCCTTAGACTCCTTTATTTTTATTTCAATGTCCTCTATAGCTTTATGACAAGATAAACAAAATTTATATACATTCCCTCCTTCTGTAAGAGCATTTTGAATACTCTTTACACTGGTATCTAGCACAATTCTATCTAATACAATCATCCCTTTTAGAGCATCAAATCTTTTATCATTAAATTCATTTTTAACCTTGACCTCTACAAATTTTTCAGGGGACTCAAAATGAGTACTTACAGAATTTATCAAACTCTTCAACTGACTAGAGGGGGATGCACATGAGTCCTTCTGGAATGTTGGCATGATTTTCTCCAGAATCCCAGATACAAGACCAAGTAGCTCACTGTCTTCTATGTGAGACTTCAAAATATCTTCTCTAGCCTTTGCTTGAACAAGAGAGGCCCACTTTATCTTCTAAATTGGTGAGAGACTGTCCAAATTGATTGGACCTTGCAACTCTTCTGCAACCAGTTTATCCTTTTCTAAAATTTCTTTAACTGCTTCTGTAGTGTCTCTTTCCCAATAAGCTATTTCAGTTTTCTACTCTTTAGGGCTTGCATCTTCTCCCTTTCCAGAGTCAAACACATTGTCTCTCTTATCAATTTTTTTCTCTTTCTCTATTTCATTCTTCTCTGCATCATTGTCAGGGACATCCTTCTTTTTATTTACACTAGTAGAGTCTTCTGTAGTCTTTTCCAAAGGATTTTGAGTATCCTTAGTAGCAACCTTTTCATAATTAGATTGATTCTGAGGAGTAGTATCAACATTATCTTCATTTTCTGCCCCTTTATCTCCTTTGTCTAACATTTCCACTTCCAGAATAGAGGAGTCATCTTTCTCAGTTTGCTGCTTATTTCTCTTCAATTCTTCAACATCTGGAATGGAAGAATCAATCCCATCATCAATCTCTTCTTCAACAATGGGAAGATTATGCTTTTTCAATGCTCTCAGAAGAATCTCCTGAGTTTCTTCGACTATCTTATCCGTCTCACCAAGCATGAGTTTATTCATTCTTTTCTTCCTCCTGAATTCATCTTTTACTTCTTTGAATATCATGCTCATTTGATCCGGAGAGATTTGAGGGCACAATTTGATTAACACATGCTCCCTAAGCTCAATGTCTTTAACCTTTGCATTTTCTTTTCTCAATTCTAGAATATCTGCAAGGCTTTTTGGGATTTCAAAAGTTATTTCAATTAAGGCCTTATTGTAGAGATTTAGATATTTAATTGTTGCTTCCTCTAAAACCCTCTTGTCAACATCACTGCAGTCATCATAAAATTCAGTCATTGGCTTTAAGTTCCCATCTATAGTGATTGACTTGATGATGTCTTCCACAGAAAGAGTAGGCTTCTCAACATATGTTTTAGTATTTTGCCTCTTGCTATCCCTTTTGCTTCAGGAGGGCTTCTCCTTAGATACTTTAACAACTTTAGTACCTGAGGCCTTCAACACTTTACCTCATCATCTGAATCAGTCTTTTCTTCATCTTCCTTCTCCACACTGCCATATGACCTCTTGGCCATTGCTTTTGTTCTTTTTATTTCCTTATCGGTAGGTTTTTCTTTGGATATCTCTGCAACAGGAGAAGGGGATACACCGGAGGTTGAACTAGTACTCCTAGTAGACCTTGACTTGGAAGGAGGTTCTGCTAGAACACTTTCATGTTCCCTGTCCTACTTCTCCTTCTCAGCCTTTTTTGTTCTTTCCCTGAATTGCCTCACAACTTCCTTTGTAAGGCCTAGATTCTTAGCCAACTGCTCAACTTCTTTTCTTACTTTCTTGTTGATTTCAGGAGCCTTGAATTCAAGATGTAGTTTTTGTGAAATTTCTTCATAAGTTCCAAATCAAGTTCTTCAGACGAATCTCTAGGCTGACTTAACAAATGTTGTGCATACAGTTCCAACACACTCCCATCCACTTCATACCCCATGGGCATGATCCACACAACTCTGGGCTCTACTGCTTCCATTTTGCATTGATCAACTGTAACCATGAAATAGATAGTATCCTTGTATTTCTTAACCACAGACCTAGGTATTCTATCCCTAGCCTGCATCATACTCTGGAAGTTTTTAAAGAATTCCCATAGTGCAGTCTTTTGTGCATCATAACTACCCAAACAACTCAAATGATTCCTAATATGGACTGCTACTAGTTTGTCATTTGACCAAATTATATTTTTGTTTCCCAGAAGTTCACTCAAGAAATAGAAGAAGAGACACAGAATCACCGTACCATATTTGAATGAGTACTTTTTGTCCTTTATCTTTCTTAGGTTCTCCATGAGCTAGTTTAGCAATAGTTCACAGAGATCATAGTCTACATTTTCTTTCACCATCTGATATGCAGTATAGATGGTTGTTCCAGACACTGAATTTTCTCTGCTAGAGTAATATATTATGTATCCTATCACCATTGATGTAAATCTGACCCCATGATCCTCTGTCATTTATAGTCATAGCTCTCTTGTCAAATTTTGATCTGGTTGCCTTTGTGACTTCTTGATTCTTCATAGCCTTCAGCTGAGGTAGAGTACTAGTTGAGTTCAATCCTGTAATTGCCCTTATTA
Source organism: Cunninghamia lanceolata (assembly GCA_027924645.1). NCBI lineage: Eukaryota > Viridiplantae > Streptophyta > Pinopsida > Cupressales > Cupressaceae > Cunninghamia > Cunninghamia lanceolata. The sequence goes on from BSBN01000320.1 coordinate 16,097,595, forward strand.
CATCTTTTGTGATCTTAATGTATGATTCAACCATAGAAAATCATCATGGATACGGCTCAAGACATACCAGACCCACTCGTCCTCTGCAAAAGTCAGAAACTCAGTAAATTGTATGAACTTCTTGTCTTCTAGGGCTTTGTATTTTGGTTTGAGCTCAAAATCATCACCTTTTATGTGTTTCATGAATAGATCAGCAAACCTTGAGTCACCATGCTCCTCTAGAGGTGCATGAATGTAAGCCCTAATGTCTTCTGTGTGAAGAACTCCATATGGAACCCCAGAAAATGCTCCCATCAGATCAACTTGGGTGGACTTGAAGGGGTGATTTTTAAACTTTAGCCTAGGTCACTCAGTGATATTCACAACTAGAGGTGTAGCCATTTCTAGAGATTGCAAATTCAGAAAGTTTCACAGAGAATACTTTGTTTTGTCGATTAGGGTTAGCTGATGAATTTGCCTGTTGCACTTCAAATCTTTGAAATCTCAACTCAAGCACTCTTCTTCTTGTTTTCTTCAAATGCAAAGTGATTCAAATGATGAATGAATGACTTTTTATGCTCCACAAAACCTAATTTACTATTGTAATAAATGCTTCGTCCTAATACATCTGGTTATATTATTTTTGTACATAGTCAATCTTCAATTGCTCCATAATCAATCGCATTAGCTTCTTCTCTTCCAAAATTTACTTCAATAGATCTATAATAGGCTTCTTTATCTCCATTCATTGTGCCACATTCAAGCACCCACTTACTGGTAGGGGGAATTAGATTTTCAATGTGGCTCCCCCTAAGCTAGAGCTCTTGATTCAATTCTTGGAGGAAATATCAGCACCAGATTCCGGTGTGGATCCATCACCTTCATTCTTTGCACCTTTCTTCACCCATGTTTTGTTCATTTCATTCTAAATCTCATTCACATCTATTTTTCCCTTGCCTTTGTCCATCTTTTGTTCTATTCTTTCTATTTGTGAGTTCACCTTTTTTCTTCTACAAAATTTAGCAATATGTCCAAATTTGTTGCAGTTGAAACATACAATCTTATTTCTTTGACAATTACATATTGGAGTAGGTTTAGATCTGCATTGCATTGCAATATGCCCAAACTTATTGCAAGTAAAACATCTTCCATTGAACACTTGTTTGTTCTTAGGAGGATTCATTGATCCACTTCTGCATTCCTCAGCCTTATGACCTATCTTTTTGCAATTAAAGCATTGACCGACGAAAGATGATGCATTTTGATTCACTTTACTTCTGCATTGATTAGCTCTATGACCATACTTATTACATTTGAAACAATTGCCATTGAAAGATGGATACCTTTGAGCATTAGGTTGTCTTATCAGAGGCCTTCTAGGTTTCCTTCCTTGATTTCTTGCTTCAGGATTTCTTTGACTGGATCCAAAGTTTTCACCCTTCTCAAATCTCAAACCATGCTTATCATCTTCCATCTTCTGACTATCAAGCAACACCTCAAGTTTAGCTTAGCTTATATTGAATTTCTCTTTATATTCATTTGCAACTTCTAGGTTATGTTTGAGAATGATAATTTATCTTTCAAGTTCTTCCCCATTGTCCCTGGTTTCTTGTAGATCAGAATCTATATGGCCAATTATCCTATCCAATTTGCAGCATTCTTCAGTTCTTTCTTTTAGAGATTGATTCAATTTTTCTTGAGTCTTCTTCCTTTCCTCAATTTCCTTGGTTAGTCTCATCACCCCGGATTCCATCTCATGTTTTAGGACAACAACTTGTTTTGCTAACCTCTCATATTCCTTTGTCTTCTCATTCAGGACCTTATCCATGTTATTGTCTTCATTTTGATTTGCTAGCTAATAAAGTAGCTCCCTTCTCTTTTCATTAGACTTTCCCAGTTGACCTTTTAAAGTCTAAATGAAATCCTCAGCATCTTTAAGGTTCTCTTGCAGTTCTATGACTTCTGCTTTGGACTGATCAAGATCTTCTAAAGAAAGTTGAAGTTGTTCACTGATGCCATCAGAATACCTAGATGAACCCATTGAACCACCTTCCCAGATCTTCCTTAAGTTGTTAAACTTCTTCCAAGGAACCTAGCTTTGATACCAATTGTTGAAATTAAGGAACACTGAGAGGGGGGGTGAATCAGTGTTCTGCAAAACTTGTTACTTTGTTCCTTTTTTAATTTATCACATGCATCCAAAAGAAAGAATCATTAACATAAGAACAGAAACAACAAAATCACAACACATGAACACCAGGATTTTTACGTGGAAACCCGGTTAAGGGAAAAACCACAGTGGGGGTTAACCCACAATAATTTATACTCTTTTAAAAGTATTACAAATGGGGAAGGCACATGCCTTCAAAGCACACTACCCAGAGCTCACTGCTCCAAGAGGCTCACTGCCTACAAATCAATTACATAATTTCACTAAGATGTTTGAATTGAGAAATAGCATCTGACAATGCAAGATTATAGTTTTGGTTGAGCTCAGTATACTGACTTTGCACACTTCATCTTCCTCTGCCCTACTTCACTGCCCTGTCATGATTCGAAGCTTAGATCTCTTACCTTCACACTTGATTCTGCTATACTTTGTACTTATCCCTTCATATTCACATAGTAACAAACTCAAATTCTCAAATCCATCGATCATATATATCCGCTACAAGAAATAATATCAACTACAGTCAACCTTGAGAAAAACTTAAGGTCTTTTTAAGAACATTATTCTATCAGCTGAATTCATGCACAAACACCAATGCGGACCAAAACCTCTATATCCAAGTCACCTTACATGTCGACTGCCAATATCATTGGATCTCATAAATTACTCAACCAACAACTTTTCCTAATCCGCACAATGATCAAATACCAAGTCGGCCTATTCTTCACTGGACTGAACTGTTTAACCAGAACCTGATACTCAGATGCATGCAACTTACACTCCCTTCATCACCGGAGGCTAAAATCTTGGATTCAGGTAGCCCTGACATCCTTAAACATTCCCTCAGATCCGCAGCACAAAATGATTTCCTATGGAGAAATGCGGACCAAAATGTTGAACCCTGTCATATGCCATGTTCCTGTCTATTCGGACTTAGACAAATCTGTAATTTGACTTCTAGTATAATCCACTAAAGAAATATGGATGTGTAAGATGGATTTAGTTGCCATCAATGACAACACCTGACATGCCTAGCAGTGTCTCTTGCCAACACATCTATAATTATATTTCTCAAATTTTTAGATCTTTTCAATAACTCTTCTACTTCTAACTCAAACCAAAATGGGATCACATAGAAGTACTTTCTTAATCAATAACATGATTAGAACTATAAGCACATTGTCACTTGAAATAGATCATCAATTTATACATGAGTAGCCAATACAAGTGTATACAATAAATCATTTATCAAATAATCTTTTAAATTTGGCCATTAATGTGCAACCTTATCTTTAATACAAGTATTTCAATCTTGTAGGTGTTACTTTAATTTACAAAAGTATTATCATGTAATCACATAGCACTTACACAATGAATGAAAATCATATCCCATACTATGTAGTCACTCATCACTGAGTACCATATACTCAAAATACATTCAAAGATGATAGTCATGTATTTCGGACTACATGAATATCCTCTTTTCATATACCAAATACAATTGAATAGAAACAAATACATAAAAACATGTACAAGGTTATTGGGTTGATCAAGTCCTGTAACAAAGTACAATAAAATAAAGTTGGTACAAAACAGTCTTACAAGGCAACTTAAGCAACAAAATATCAACAATTATGACCATCATAAAGTACTTCATAGAGAACTCTAGGTTTAATATTTCCTTTAAGTAATTAGGTTAATTGGATATCTTTGTTTGTTATCCTCATCTTTTCCATCATTATTGATCTCACAACCATCTAATTATGGCTTCCTAAAATAATTAAAGACACGATTCAAATTTTGTTGATTGACTTTCCAAACCCAAAACCCCAAACAATGTTTAAAAAACTCAATATTTAAAAAAATGGGTTACCAATATTTCTATGCCCTTGGAGTCTTTGAATTATGGTAGCTATGATCATTGATTTTTTTTCATCTTGTGCCTTTCCTTGGGGTTATATTTTAATCTTATATAGTAAGCTCATAGGAATTCTGATTAAATATCCATGTGCTTAGGATGTATAAGATGATTAAATTTGTACTCACAACAATGAGCTCAAGAATTTTATTCCCGATATCAATATTAATAACCTTGATGTGTTTCTAGAAGTTGGATAACATGAAGAAAATTTATGAAAATTTTCTATAAAATCTAAATCATGTTGAAGATTTAAACATTACATAAGCTAGCTCTTTTCCAAATAACTTCTTGAGGAACTTTCATATCACAAAAAGGTTTTATTTAATCTAAGAATGGATTGAGTTTGGGATTGGCTCCCCCCCTGTAAATTCCAACATGTCCTCATGATAGATGCGAAGATAATTATTTTGGTTTCATATCTTGTAAAAGCATTGTTTCATTTCACCTAAACAACACCATATTTTCCAAAGTTTAAGATGTGAAAATGATCCTGGGACCTGTGAGTTATGGGCCCACAATATAACTTATGTTAAACAAATACAAGTATTAATTTTCAACTATAGCTATAACCTTTGGTCTATTATTTATTTCTTGATTGTTGTAGGATCCCTTGTTTTCATAAAACTTCTTATGATGTTGCTTGTATAAGGCTATCTCAACTATAAATTTTGTTGGCAATAAGTATTAAAATAACACAATAAAATGGATGCATACAATAAGAGCTAATGAACTAACAAATGGAGGAGCCAATCTAATATAGGAGCATCCCTGGTTCAAGAGCAATCTTGCATCAACCAAAAACATTTGCATTTCAGTTTGTTTCTTTTCTTTTCCAGTTCAATTCAGGTAATTCAGTCAGTAGCAGTTTCTGTATTTTGGTCTGTATTCTACCATAGTGGCATCTTAGAACTTGTGAAGCTGGACTTAGCATCTACATTCATTCATGCACAACATATCTAAAATTTAGAGCATTTGGATCAAGTACCAGAAAGATATCTCCATCAGAGGATTGACTATTTTCTCATAACAGAGCAACTTGACAGTCTCAGACAATCAACTAGAGGAGAAGACTTGCAGAGCATAACCTGACTTGTGAAGCCTAATGACACATCATTCATTGATCCTTGGTTCGTGGCCGACCTTCCCCAAGATCCACACACCATTCCATTCATCAGCGGAGGAATTCTATTCAAATAGGTCTGACCTATTCATGTACAGACATTACAGCTCTTCATTGAAGTTTGTGATCTTCCTTGGCTGACGCAGAGCAATCTTTGGTTCTGGAGATGATATATATTTATGTAACAGATGCCTAGGAAGGGAGTTATCAAGGGATCAAGTTATCAAGTTCAGGATAATAGAGATAGTTGGTAGTTTGGATTCTTTGCGAAGGAACTTCAAAGCTATATCTTGTGCATATCTTGATATTCTGTAATCAAGCTTGTGAGCCCTAATTGTAAGCCCGCATATTGCCAGTCAATTTTTATTTGAATTCTATGATATAGTGAATGATTGAATCTATATTTACATCATATCTTTGAGTTGTTTCTATTGTGTTACTCTTACTACATGGTCTGGATAGTTCATTATGTGGACCCTCGTACCGTGACTACACCAAGTGGTATCAAAGTGAAAGTTTGAATCTTTGGGAGTAAATTGAGAGAAGTTGGTGAAGAAAATCCATAAGATCTTGTTGTGGATAGATCATCGAAACCTAAGTAGGTTACTTGTGTCGCAACCAATCATTGATTGTGAGGCAGTTGTCACCTTGTATCTCGATCACCAAATTGAGGTAGTTTGCACTTGATCCTAGGAAGATTCCGCTGAGGAGAGTCCTTGTTGTTGGAACAATGGCTGGTTGAATGGATGAGATGATGGAAATGATGAAAAAAATGAGAATTTGATTGGATGTTGTTGAGAAAGATAGGCGAAGAGGATTGACACCTAGACCTAATGTTGAAAGTGATGATGAAGAGGAATTTCAATCTATTGAACAAATTGGCGAAACCCTAGGAGGTGACGATGAAGAAGAATCAGATCAAGTTAATATGTTGTGATCTATTTCAAATATCAGAAAGAGACCTAGAGTTGATGTACCTAATTACATTGGAAATTTAAACCCTGAAGAGTTGATTGACTGGATAAATGACATGGAAGAATACTTTGAATATGAAGAAGTTGAAGACCTGGAGAATGTGAAAATTGCAAAGATAAAGTTGAAAGGACATGCCGCTATATGGTGGAAAGAAGTTCAGTTGGATAGAAATAGAAGAGGAAAAGAAAATATTACAAAGTGGGATAGAATGGTGACAAAATTGAAGAACCAGTTTATACCTGCTGACTATGAGTTGGAGCTATTGAAGAGGTTGCAGAACCTAAAACAAAAGGAGAAATATGTGATGGAGTACAATGAAGAATTTCATAAGATGATCATAAGGATAGGACATAGTGAAGCAAGCAAGGATAAAGTAGCTAGATACATCAATGGACTGAGATTGAACATTCAAGAGGAACTAGGCTTGGTAAGGATGACATCTTTGGAGGAAGCATATCAGTTTGCCTTGAAAGTTGAAGAGAAGTTGAACAAAAGGCATGATCAGAGATAGAGAGGCAGAGGAGGTAAATTTCAGAGAGGTAGAATATTTTCTAGAGGAGAGAGATCATTTGTGAAGCAAAGCAGACAAGAGAATACATTCAAGAAGGAGGACATAGATAACAATGCATATTAGAGAGATGCCATAAATTTCTACCACAAAGGAAATCCTAGTGCATACTGGAGTGAAGGATACATAAGAGAAGGAAGAGGACCTAATAGGAGAACATTCAGAGGCACTGTTTCAAGTGTGGAGGTGAAGGACATAGAGCATTTGAATGTAATCAGGGGAGTACAAGCAAGAGAACATAGAACAGTGAAAGAGAAGCCTATGTGGAAGAAGAACTTGTTGGATCACCTAGTTCAATTGGTAAACCTGAGAAAGGAGAATCACTTGTAATAAGGAGGGCATTATTTCAAGCAGAGACAAATGAGGAACCACCACAAAGGAAAAGTTTGTTCAAAACAAGATGTAAATCAGGAGTTAAATGTTGTAAAGTTGTAATTGATAGTTGTAGTTTAGATAACCTAGTTTCAGAGGAGATGGTGACTACGATGAAGTCAAAAAGATTGAAACACCCCAAGCCCTATCAGATAGCATGGATTCAGGATGATCATTAGGTACTGGTGAGTGAACAATGTTTGGTAAAATTTCATATTGGATCTTATCACAATGAAGTCTTGTGTGATATTATGCCTATAGATGTTTGTCATATTTTGTTGGGTAGACCTTGGCAGTATGATAGAAAATCTATACATGATGGGAGAAAGAATACATACACTATAACAACAAATGGAAAGAGAATTATTTTGATTTCTTTGGAGGATGATCCTAAGAGTGAAGTGTGTGGAAATTTTAGAATTTGTTTGGTAGATGGAAGAAAATTTGTGGATGATTTGAGACATGAGAATATGTGTTATGCTTTGATTCCTAAGAAGCCTGAAACATTGAAGAAAGAAACTAAAGAATCACAACCAGAGGAGATAATTGACTTGCTGACAGAGTATGAAGACATCATATTAGACAATGTACTTGAAGGATTACCACCAATCAGAAGTATCATTCATCACATGGATCTTATACTTGGAGCAAGTTTTCCTAACAAAGCAGCACACAGAATGACACTGACAAAGAATGAAGAATTGAATAGACAAATACAAGAGTTGTTGAGGAAAGGTTTGATCAGAGAAAGTTTGAGTCCTTGTGCAGTACTTATAGTATTAGCACCTAAGAAAGATGGAGAATGGAGAATGTGTACTAACTCTAGAGCAATAAACAAGATCACAGTTAGGTATAGATTTCCTTTACCTAGGATGGATGATATCATGGATTGTTTGAGTGGAGCAAATTATTTCACAAAGATAGACTTGAAGAGTGGATACCATTAGATCAGAATCAGAGAAGGAGATGAATGGAAGACTACGTTTAAGACAAATGAAGGATTGTATGAGTGGTTAGTGATGCCTTTTGGATTGAAAAATTCACCTAGTACTTTCATGAGATTGATGAATGAAGTTTTTGAAGAAATTCTTGGGTAAGTTTGTTATTGTACATTTGGATGACATTCTAATTTTTAGTAAGACAAAGGAGGAATATTTACAACACCTTAGTCAAGTTTTGCAGAGGTTGAGAGAGGAGAAATTGCTAATAAACATGAAGAAATGTAGTTTCATGAAGGAAGAATTGGTTTATTTGGGATTTGTGATTTTTACGGAAGTATTGAAGATGGACCCTGAGAAAGTGAGAGCAATTGTTGAATGGCCTACACCGGAGAGCATTGGAGAAGTCAAATCATTCCATGGATTAGCTAGTTTTTATCAGAAGTTCATTAGAAATTTTAGTTCAGTTTGTAACCCTATGACAGAGATAATGAGAGGTGACATAAAAGATTTCAAGTGGACATTAGGAGCAGATAAAAGTTTTGAGTTGTTGAAGTAGAAAGTGACATAGCAACCTATTTTGACATTACCAGATTTTAGTAAGGTATTTCAAGTAGATTGTGATGCAAGTGGAAATGCAATTGGAGCAATGTTAAGTCAAGAAGGTAGACCTGTAGCATATTTCAATGAGAAGTTGAATGATGCAAGGAGAAGATATTCAATTTATGATCAAAAGTTCTATGCTATAATTCAAGCCTTGAAGAAGTGGAGACATTACTTGTTGCCTAAGGAGTTTGTGTTGTATACAAATCATCAAGCTTTGCAATATTTGAATAGTCAAGGTAAGTTGAATTAGAGACATATGAGATGGGTAGAGTTCATGCAGAGTTATACATTTGTGTTGAAGCATAGGAGTGGAAAATCAAACAAAGTTGCAGATGCATTGAGTAGGAGAAGGAATTTTCTAGCAAAGATGAGAGTTGAAGTGATAAGTTTTGATGAGTTGAAGAATATGTATGAGGGAGACATTGATTTTGCAAAACCTTGGAAAGCATGCAAGGAACCTGTTGTAATAGATAGGAGTAAGTGGTTGGACTATTTCATTCAAGAATAAATGTTGTTTAGAGAAAATTAGTTATGCATACCTAGAAGTTCAATGAGACAATTTGATCAAAGAGAAGCATAGTGGTGGATTGGCATGACATTTTGGCATTGATAAAATAGTGGCTTTGGTGAGTGAACATTACATTTGGCCTTAGATACATAAGGATGTTAGGAAATTTGTGTAGAGTTGTAGAGTTTGTCAAGTTGCAAAAGGGAGTAGTCAGAATACTAGATTGTATAAACCTTTGATAGTACCGGAGAGACCTTGGGAAGACATAAGTATGGATTTTGTAATGGGATTGCCTAAGACATAGAGAGGACACGATTCAATATTTGTAGTGATGGACAGATTTTCAAAGATGGCACATTTCATACCTTGTAAGAAGAAAACTGATGCAGTGCATGTAGTTGACCTATTTTTCAAGGAGATTGTGAGATTGCATGGATTACCTAAGAGTATAGTTTCAGACAAAGATACAAAGTTTGTTGGATACTTTTGGAAGACACTTTGGAACAAGAGGAAGGCTGATTTGAATTTTAATTCAACATTTCACCCACAGATTGATGGACATATAGAAGTAGTAAATAGGAGTTTGGGAAACTTGTTGAGATGTTTGGTTGGAGAGAAGGCAAGAAGTTGGGACTTGATTCTTTCACAAGCAGAGTTTGCATACAATAATTCAGTAAATAGAAGTACTGGAAGAACACCTTTTGAGATTGTTACTGGAGTAAACCCTAGAGGAGTTGCAGAATTGAGAGATATCAGTACAGAAAAAAAGAGAAGTGCAAAAGCAGAAGAATTTGCAGAACATATGGAGTCAGTGCATAATTAGGTGAAGAAGCATTTGGAGGATATGAACATCAAATATAAGAAATAAGCAGATGAGAAGAGAAGACACAAGGAATTTGTAGTTGGCGATAAAGTGATGGTATACTTGAGAAAAGAAAGATTTCCAGTTGGAACATATAATAAGTTGAAGATGAAGAAGTTTGGACCTTATATGATACTCAGGAAGTTTGATTTAGGAAATGCATATAAAGTGGAATTACCAGAGACATTGGGTATATCACCTATTTTCAACATTGCAGACCTATATCAGTATCATGAAGTAGAGTTTAGTGACAGCATGGAAGAAGACTTGAAGAAGTAGTTACCACAACAAGCACCGGAGCAGATTGAAGACATTTTGGATAGTAGAGTTGGACGCAACACCAGAGGAAGACAATACAAAGAATATCTTGTGAAGTGGAAAGGTAGATTGGAAGAAGATTCATCATGGATTTCTTAGGATGAGGTAGACTGTCTTGGTTTTCCCCTAGCCCCAGCAAAGTAAGGGACTCACTTTTTCAATAACCCCAGATGTCTGATGCAAGAGCATCCTTGGTTCAAGAGCAATCTTGCATCAACCAAAAGCATTTGCATTTCAGTTTGTTTCTTTTCTTTTTCAATTTAATTCAGGTAATTCAGTCAGTAGTAGTTTCTATATTTTGGTCTACATTCTACCGCCGTGGCATCTCAGACCTTGCGGAGCTAGACTTAGCATCTACATTCATTCATGCACAACATATCTAAAATTTAGAGCATTTGGATCATGTACCGGAAAGATATCGCCATCAAAAGATTGACTGTTTTCTCATAACAGAGCTTCCTGACAGTCTCAAACAATCAGCTAAAGGAGAAGACTTGCAAAGCATTTCCTGACTTATGAAGCCTAATGACACATCATTCATTGATCCTTGGTTCATGGCCGACCTTCCTCAAGATCTGCACACCATTCCATTCATTGGCGGAGGAATTCTATTCAAATAGGTTTGACCTATCCATGTACACACATTACAACTCTTCATTGAAGTTTGTGTTCTTCCTTGGCAGACGCAGAGGAATCTTTGGTTCCGGAGATTATATATATTTATGTAATAGATGCCTAGGAAGGGAGTTATCAAGGGATCAAGTTATCAAGTTCAGGATAATAGAGATAGTTGGTAGTTTGGATTCTTTGCGAAGGAACTTCAAAGCTATATCTTGTGCATATCCTGATATTCTGTAATCAAGTCTGTGAGCCCTAATTATAAGCCCGCATGTTGTCAGTCGATTTGTATTTGAATTCTATGATATATTGAATGACTGAATCTACATTTACATCATATATTTGAGTTGTTTCTGTTGTGTTACTCTTCTTGCACGGTCTAGACAGTTCATTTTGTGGACCCTCCTACCATGATTGCACCATAATCAAAGCCAATAATCTAACACCAAAACATCAACCTCAATCCTAAATTGAAAACTTGAATTGGAGAGAGATAAATCTAGGAAGTGGTTTATGACCCATGAAAAATAGGTGACCAAAGATTATTATACAACTATCCACTCTTGACGAAGAAGATATAGACCTTTCTCATTAATCTATTTGAAAACAACTTACAAAGGAGTCAAGGATTACTAATAATCTCCCTTGAAAAAAAGGGAAGTCCTTATCTTGATATAGAACTTTATAATTTTATCATGGGCAAGGAGAGAAATACATATATGGATAACATGAGGCATAGTAACTAATCGATGATAAAAATAGATTTTGAGAACATTTAGTGGTCAAGTTTCTTGATAGAAGGAAAGTTTAAAGATCAACTTGCATAATGGAATGTGATAAGTGAGAATAAGAATGTTCACAACACACATGTCGGAAATGGAAAGCCTATTGACCCATATAGAGGAACAAGAAAGTCTAAAAATGATGGCTAATCTATTAAGTCCTAACCAAGAGAGAAGATGTTCATGTTTACTAGTGATGAGTCAAAATAACCTATTAGACATTGTAGAATGTGCATATTATACAAACCAATGCATATCATTAGTTGTAGTCAACTCTATCTACTCTTATGAGCTACTCTTAATAGCCCCAAGTGAAAAGACTTGAGAAATAAAATTTTAGAGCTTGTAGTTTAGAGCATAATCATGCCAAAATTTCTTAAAGCTCTTCAATGCACATAAATCTCTCACAATAGACACTAGATGGGAAAAAGACTAGTGAAATCTTTTTAAAATTCACTAGACAAGTCTATGACCTTCATTGTATATAGAGTGAGGCCATAAATTTGAATATTGTAGAGGCTTTAAAATAATCCACTAGTCAAAGGGGAGATCAATGGACTACATTTCTCAAAATGAAGGATCAACAATCAATATAGAGTGGCAAAACTGAAATAGTGTGACATAAATTATCTATTGGGAGCATTTTATTTGTTGCCCAATAAATGTGTGACATCACATTCTTAGTAGAACCACCCCTAGTTAGTATTTAATATATGCTCGAAAGGTCTTAATACTTGGCTCAATCAACATTTCTAGCATACATGTAACTCAGGTTCATGTCTACATGTCCTAGTGTCAATAGTTTGTTATCTTATGTTTTATCTTGTGAGAGTTGTTGTGATGTGGACCAATAGTATTTGGACAGAATGTAGGGTTTTTGTGTGAGCCCATAGTGAAATGGCCACCTTAATAATAAATGTAAAAAGGTAATACCTGGTCACCTCTAACTTGATCTAGCAAACAACACATATAACCCCTAAGATCAATGGTTAGCTACCAACTAAGATGTGCATGGTTTATTTTTTCCCTTTGGCTATGCTTCATGCTCTACAAAAGATTTTTTCAAAACGCCACCTTCCCATTCTATTCAACTATCTACATGATGAAAAATGGATTTTTCTGATACCATGGGATGGGGCTTGAAGGATTCACAACCCTGGACCATGACTATGACCACCTATCTCCAAAAATGTGTCTATATAAGTAGATAGGGGTAAAAAATTTTACACTACCACATGAAAGAATATTGCAAACTTGCTACATGAGCATTCCTTGGAAACATGAAGAATAATAGACACAAGATAATGTAGTTCCTAGGCCTTCCCATCTCATATCAATACTAGCTGACATAAGACTACTCATTAAAAGAAATACTTCATGCTTAATAAGTGACTCCCTCTTTCTCTTATATAATTCAAGTGTTTCACTATTAACTTGATAATCAGCTACTTAGCCACCAAATCCACTTGATAACCATGAGTTCTTAATCACACTTGTCTTATTACTCTTCCAAGCACAGTCATAGTGTATCATAGCCCAAATCTCACCTTATGATTTTGTCACACATCCATCTTGTTAGTTACCATAACATCACCAAGGAAATCTGACACTGGAGATCTCTTATTTTTAGATAACTGTGTTGAAAACTTTATGACCCATTCTTGATTATGTTCTTGTCACTCAACTTTACAATTGTCATTCAAAGAACTTTACTCAAGTACAATTATTTAGAAGGATGGATGCAAAGTAACATCTCATCACTCAAAAAGAAGAATGAAATATAAAGAATAAAAAATACCCCTATCCATATGTCTTCATCCATTCTCCATAATTCTCTTTGGTTGGCTAGTTAGTCTCAAAATTTTCCTTTAGCTTGTTAACATTGGAAACATACCTAGCATCTAGTTCTACCCTTGCATCCCTAACAAAAATTTTCATTATTGCCTATAGCTTAATAATTTTGTCTAACTTTAAATTATATAAAGTAAGATCAATCTTTTCATCCTCTAAAAAGGGCTTAACAAACTCTATCACTACCTAATCATATTCATTCTTCTATATCCCCAAAGGCTTTATTTGGTTGTCTATTCCTTCTAGAGGAGGCAGTCCTTGATCCATTAATGCATCAAAAAAAAATTCTCTCTCATTAAGAACACTACTATTCGACTTATAAATTTAGAAACATCACACAATAATTTTTAAGTCTCAAAGATAGGTGGAATCCTAAAAAGGACAAGATGGATCATATATGACATTCTTATAAATTGTTTTTATTATTAGGACATTTGGAAGCCATTTATTAAATACCCTTGTGTAGGAAGATACTTTGTTTTGCACATGTACGATGGCCTTTTGAACATTGATATAAGATTTCAATATTGTGTCGGCCATCCTTATCAAATTTTGTACTCTTTCTATGAAAATGTCATTTATTAATAACTCAATGTCAGCTCTAGAATTATTCCTAACTATGTCCTTTGACTCCTTGGGTACATGTAACTACTCTCTTAGTTCACTAATTTATTTAAATAGTGCATCTTCATTTTGTATCTTGTCAGAGGAACTTTCAAGGGGTTTTGGAGATTTCCCCTCAATCTGAAGTTTCTACTTCTCAAGGGTAGCCCTTTTCTTCTTGAATTTATTCAATAATTTGGCATGTTCCTCTTGCATCTTGTCATAGTCAGCCTATAATTTCCTAGTGAATAGATTTATTTATAAGAAAAGTTGTAGCCTCTAGGGAAAAAGTGTCTCTCACTCTTCTTGTGACTAGTTTTCCTTATAATTCTTGGGGATTTTGATAGATTCAAGGATTATTGTATCCTGGGGCAATGGTCCATATTTCCAAAGTTTTAAGCTTTTGATGAAACTCATAACCAAAGCAAAACCATTTAGCCCACTCTACATCATCAAAAATACCTTTTGATCTAGTGTTTCTTCTTATAGTGTCCAAGATAATAGTTGAGGCAATGTCCCATCTAGGTAATAAGAGGCAACCACTATTTTGCACAATTTTCCTTCCTTGTTTACGAGTGATTTTATCTACTTCCATGTCTAGCTCTTTCACCATGCTCTGAGAATCAAATTTTTCATTAGGAGTGAGATAAGATTTTTCTCCTAGTTATTTATTTTCCATATGAGCCTTGATCTTCATTATTAAAACTAGCAATTTAAACTCCTAAGTCTTCACAAAATTATCATCTGACAAAAATTCTTCACAGGCTCTTTTCCTTACATCCTACATAGCATGGTCACTTTCAAGAATGACGATTAACTGGTGAACTTGTGTCATTTGAACATCATGCCTTTGCTATCTTGGAGGATATGCAATGTTGTTAACTTCCTTTTGATCCTCTGGAATATACTCACCAATTTCCTCAATTTCAACATAATCTACCAATGTTTTCACAGTGGCTTCTCCCACATTTATTTAATCAAGAACAATTGGAGGCATCAACAATGGTGCACTAATAGGAGCATCCTTTATTACAAGTTTCTATTCTTCTTGATTTTCTCTTTTCCTATTATAGAAGGGACTCTAGGGCTAGAGGGTGTTAACCTAGGTAGCATTACTCCTAGGATATCCACATTCTACAATAGGGATTCAAGCCTTTCCATTGGGTTTTACTTTTATAAAAATCCCTCTTGTACCCAATATCATGCAACTTTCTTCTCATCTCTACCATTTCTATTTTCCCCATATTTTACCTCCTTTTGTCTCTCTCGACCTTGGTGAGATAGTTTCTCATTAATTCTTCCCTTTCAAAATACTCATGCTCAAACCTTGATTGACCTACACTCCTCCTGTTGTTAATGAACCCCTCAAGATCATAATTCCTTTTCTCATCAACCTCAATTCCATATGCTTTGACAATATTGCTAGAAGCTCACATCCCTCTCTCCCAAGAATGATCAAATCTCCCATCTTCAATTGGGGAGGTAGGAAACGAGCCTTTTTATGTTGCTTGAAATGGAACTTATTTGCCTTGTACATTTGCTACATGGTTTCCAAAATAGAAAAGCTATCAGATACATATATGGGTAGTCTATGGGGTGCTACATACACTCTTATAATAGTGTAGTTGTCATGGATGGGGAGCACCATACACTCTTATAATAGTGTAGTTGTCACGATATAACCAATCACCCCAATTGTGATTCAATGAGATTTTTGGATAAAATGCAAGGGGCCTAAGAAACTTAATGAAATGATCTATCAATCTCCTCCTATTATATCCAAGCCTATTCAAAATAAGAGTGACAAAGAAGTCTTCAAAGACACAATAGTTAGCAAAGGCGCAATGCATGTCCATGTGCACAATCCACATTTGAACTGGCAACCGTATGGACCTTGGACACTTGATCCAATACAAGTTGTACATCCAAAACATAATCTCGTTGATTAGAAAAAACATGTAGGAAGATGTAGCATAACATTGAATACCACTTGAAAGTGTGATGTTTCTCACTCCTTTTGAAATTCACTATTTCCTTGTGCAACTTTTTTGCCATAAGTGAGTTATAATTAAATAGTCTATTCACATTCAGAATTTTAAATGTCAACTACAAGCATCATCATGCTAATTTAGATATGTTGTTTGTAGTTGATCGACATGACTTGACATAATGCTTGATATGTCACCTTGAAATATCCCTCAAAATTATTAACATCAAAAGGATCTTGTTTATCTTTTGGAATGGGTTCCAAAAGCCTTGGAGTTTTGTTTTCTCTTAGCATGTGGTTAGGGAGCCACTTCAGCTTGTAGTTATGCATGTTCTTGTGATACTTGATAGATAATTCTACTAAATTAATCTTCTGGTTAACATTTGGGTTCAAATTGAAAGTAGACCTAATTAGCTCTCAATTGACCGTGAACAAAACCCTTCCATATATGTACATAACCTCCATGGTATTTAGGTCATATTTCTTACACAAATACCCTAATGGGTCTTAATTTAGGATACATTTGGGCACAACCAATTTTGCTAAATCAAATCTCTAAGGATTATTCATAGGGTTGGGTTTAAAAGAATTATCAAGGAAATACTCAACCAAATCCCACCTTGTGCTAGGAATATCTACCTCCTTAATATATTCTATTGCATCTTTTAAATGATCTATTAAAACCCCCTTTCCTAATGACTTCTTGAATTGCTTGGGCATCCTGGGGAATTGGTTGATTAAATCCTAGGAGGTTGACCTCTTTAGAGACTTGGAAGGCAATATGAATACAAGCTATAATTTTTCTAAGGTTATCAATTTCCAAAATTCACATAGAAAAATCTTCTAAATGGAAATAACCCAATTCTTTCAAAAATGACAGCATGCACTTTTACCCTTCAATTTTAATTCTATAGTGAAGATAGAATTAAAGGCTTATACAAAAATGACATGGACAACTTACTTGACTCACTGTAATAGATTCTATCAAAATGAAAAGATTATAGAATCCTCTATTCAAGAAAATAGGAAAAATATCTCCAAAATATCAGAATGCTTTAATCGCTTTTCACCAGATTCAAATGCTAATTTAGTTATTAGTTCGCATGAATGTTTTTAACAAGTATGTTCGTTTGAATTGTAAGATTAGGGCTTCATTGAATGATTCAGTAAGGAGTGAATAACTCACATGCTGTGAAGATAACTCATTAATTGTGTATCTCAATCTATGTTAACCACTTTGAATAGGTATCAAACTAGACCATTGATCAATTTGTTGGGGGAGATATTGATAGTCGTACCACACTTTAGTAGGTAAAATTTAGCTTTCATTGGCACTCGCTGATGCAAATGCACTAAGTGATGAAATTAAAATTTGCCATGCATCATTCTCTAGCAATAGCAACTTGTATTCATTCTTAGCTGTAACTATGGATGGGACTTGACTAATAGACAACAAAGAACACACCGACCAATAGTGATAACTTAGCAAGTCAGAAATTTCTGGTTGAAGGCACTTGCCGATACGGAGGGGCATTGTGATGGGGGCTAGTCACTTAATGATAGTAGAGGCATAAAGTGATGACTTAAAGGATTGCTACTAGGAAAAGCAAGTCATTGGAAAAACATAACAAAAAGCACATGGGAACAAAATCGAATAATAATAAACTTAGGGTTACACCATAACTCGGAGAATTTTATGCATACCATGAGACCATAGAACTAGTATAGGTAAGGATGACACATTTACTAGAGAAAGGATCAAAATAAAAATTGGATATATCCAACAGGTTATGTGGTAAATATCACCTCAGAAAAAGGAAAAAGGTAATGATGTTGTCAATGGTTATATGGTAACTATCTAATTAGAGAAGAGGTCAGGTTTGACTCAAGTTGATAGGATAGAAAAACAATCATGGTCATGGTCAAGCTCAAGTAAACAAGAGCATGAATAAGTTACAGAGAATATATGCCCCGCCTTAAATTAATTGGCAATAGAAGAAAAGAAGAACCAATTAATTTAAGGAAGAAGGAAAATGCCAAGAACTTTGATGAGAAAAAAAAGAGGAAAATGCCAAGAATTTTGATGAGAAAAAAAAGAGGAAGAGAGGAAGAGAGAAGGAAGAGGGGGAAGCATCAAGATCATGCCCCCAAGTGAGCATAAGGAGTGGTAATGATGATAGTGAAATGGGGAAAGGATGTGTTGGCATTCTACCAATAAATCCCTAAAAAATTATTATTATCTATTCAGATCATGTGTAAGTATAAACCTTTATGTTTTTAAAAACCCTACTAAAGCCCTAAGAATCCTTCATTTATGGTGATGTTTACAAAGGCTTACACTTTTGTTTTAATTTTTTGTTGATTGCCTATAGTTGGTTGGTCCTTAATTTAAAGCATATGTCAAAATCCTACCTTTATTATGTACGTTGGTGTAATTATTTAATTGCACCTTCTTATATTAAGTTTACTTAGGTAGATATAGTAATTATGAGCACTGCACATCAAGTTGAGTTCATTTGACCTAATAGTTCTTCATGTTGAGTCCACCACTTGTTCACTTGTGGCTAACTTAACTTCTTTGGGAAACTTGCCTTCTGTACTTGTTCTCCCAAAGCCTATATATTGTATGTAATTTCCTTCCTTTTATGAATTAATAAATCAATTTCATTTTAATCTCCCCATATTCTAAAAATTGTATTTTGGTTGCACCATTTACATGTTTGCATCTAGTTTATGTAATTTTTTGTAGTCACTTAGGTCTATCCTTGCGTTCAAATTATCATTGAATCCTACATGGTATCACATCAAGGTTGGTGTCTATAGTTAGTTCATGTCCTCTAAGGAATGAGGGTTTTAAATTAAAACTGTGGTGGATAGATTAGATTTTGATGACTCATGTGTCAAATCAAAGCCCACCATTGCATCCAAAGTAGCTAAGAAAATAAGGTTTGACTTTTATTTCATCCAAATTGGACACCTGAAGGTCATTCTTTTCCAATTTTTGGTTGCATGTATTATTGGCGTCTTTTGTGAATAACATAGTTTTCAAGGCACCTTGGCATAAAATGGACCTCATCATTATGTTTGGAAGGTATTAAAACCTATAAATCAACTGTAGATTTGTCAAATTTAGAGATAGACAATGAGAGATAATTTTTTTGGAGGTTGGCACTATTCATGAGTACAAATCTATATGGTCATACCATCATACTATTGTACCATCTTTGTGTTGTATATTCACTATCATTCCTCCAAATCTAATGGCTCCATCAAACCTAGCAATCTCTAACTATGTTTAGTTATTATTTCTAAATTTTGTAGTTCCTCCAAATCTGGTAGTTTCCCCTAAATCTAGAGGTCTAAATTTATCTAGCAATTTGCCAAAATTGATGGTGTTTTTGGTTGAACTACTAAACTTGGTAGATTTTTCCAAATCTGGGAGAGGTTTCTAAATTTAGTTGTGTTGGTTCAATCCCTCTTTTAGCACCTACATAAAAGGTGGCATAACATTTGCTTAGAATGTCATATTTTTGACTTTTTATAGGTTTCAGAAAGCTCTTTTCAAGCCCTTCAATTTAATGCAATTTATTTTATATAAAATTGATCATATTCATTGTAATTTATACTTCAAACTATCATTTTCTCATTCTTATAAAATGCACTAAAATAAAGTGCCACCTTCTTTTGCGATGGGGGGTTATTTGATCAAGTACATTTGGGGGGTGTTGTCATGCTAACTTGACTTGTTTATTTTAGTTCTTTCCATTGGGTGTTCTTGCAATGGGTAAAATTAGTATTGATCTTCTAACTCCAAATAATTATTTATTCTAGAAAACATCAGTGTGGAATTATCTAAGGGGAAAATGTTGCACTCAATGTGTAGATGAAACAATTTTTGAACCTACTGATGCTAAACAAAAAGGAGAAGTGGGAAATAAATCATAAGAAATCTCTTGTTTATATATGCTCATTAGTATCTTTTGATCTCTAATTTCATCTTGATAAATGGGACAACCTTGCAAAATTACATGGTAAAATGGATAAAGTTAGATGCTATCAAATAGATAATGACCTAACGGATCTTGTTCCCAATAGTTTTGATTGCATCTAGGACTACATCTCAAAGATAAAACAACTAAGATCATAAATAAAAAAACTATAAGATTGATAAAGAATATTTACAATTGATTCTAAATGTGCTATCTAATTTTGGTTTTGAATATTCAGTTTTTGTTTCTGGGTTTCATACCCATTGACTTTCTATCAGAGTTACATTTGTCATACTTATTTTTGACGTATTTTCTAAACTTCTAATTCATGAACAAGAAAAGTTAATTCAAACACGTATTATGAATTCTTCTAAGCCATATGCATTAGTGGCTAGTCAACCTAAGGGATAGAAAGAATTAGAAAATCCAAAACAAAAACAAAAGAAGAAAAAGAACTTCATTCATCACAATCCATATACCCCAACAACTGATTCATGCAGATAAACACTAGTGAGATTTTAGTCTAACATAAGATGCACATCAGAGGAAATAAATATAAATTAAATACATCGATTGAATTTAAGGGCTAAGTTGTGGACCTTCATACAACTTATTATACAAAACTTAACCTATCAAAACAAATTAAAACAAATAGATATCACATTGAACTACAATTGATTCACTGCACAAAATCTTCCAGCAATTTAAAGCAAGTAATAAAGACACTTTAGACAAAGCCAATCTTATTTAAATATCATCACTTAAACCCATGTTGAAAGTTACAGTTATCATATTATTAACAGAATACAAAGGCATGGAAGCAACCATCAATAGGCCAAAAAAATGTAGAATAAAACACATTCACAAATAGTTTTATGGCCTGGGTTAACATGCATCATTTTAGATAGATATACATCACAATACAATGGACAAACAACCTCAAATTATAGCACCTCACACAGCTTGAAGAATGCCACTATACAACAATTTGCACAAACAAATTTTAAGAAACCCTTGAAATTAAGGCCAAATGAGGGCTCATTTGCTAGAAAATAAAAAAACAACATGCTTACCAGATTTAAATTCCATCAGTTAAACAAGCATGAATCAACTAGAGAATGGAAAGCAATAAAGGAAAAAAATAACAGCCAAAAATAAATTTTGATAAAAATGAAAGGGAAAAGAGAACCCAGCATGCGCCTTACAGCATCCTACATTTTACTTAAACAAATATTCAATAACTTGATGCAAGCACATACTACTATGCCCTTAAAGAGGAAACAAACATAGTTGATTTCCCATCTCATTAACTCTTAGAGGAAAGATAATGTAGCTTACATATCTAAATAACTTTTAGCAGCATAACGGTATATAAATTAACACTTTAAGAACATGAAAAGAAGAAGAATAGAAGAAAGATATACAAAAGAGAAGAGACACCAATATACGTGGGAAAAACCCCATTGTGTGAAAAACCCCACACTCCAAAGCATCAAACTAATGTATTAATCTGCAACAACAAACATGTTACAATACACTTGCAGGCTCAAAGCCTTAACATGGAGATTTACATCTTGCTCCTCTGGAGGAAAAATTGACAGCATAACCCTGCATAAAACTCTCCTCACTCAAACTTCTCCTCAGCATAAAACTCTCCTCACTCAAACTTCTCCTCAAGCCTTCAATTTATAGACCTCTCACAACCAAGAAACCATTATGTGGTTTTCAAAACCATGTGTGAAACCTCTTATGAGGTGTAGTGCCCAAAAAATGCAAGATTCTAGTCTAAAATTAGGCTCTCACGTCCAAAATATTCTCCCCTATTTTTGCCTTACAGTTGTCATAGAATCTGTCATAATATCGCTAAAAATGGCCCTTCCATAATATACTACTAAGTGGGCATCTTTTGACAACTAATAAATCATTTTCAAGGCAATGACATGTGGCACAAGTGCCAACTAAAAATTCAAACACCCCTCTTTTATGCTGGAGCAAACTAAAATAATAACCAATAGTGGGAAAATTTTAAATGACAAATAAGAATTAATAACAGAAAATTTTGCAAGTTTGAGATACCTAATTTTCTAACATTCTCCCACTTGTCGAATACCTTGCAAGAGTCAGGGGATACACAACCAGTATGTGAACAACCAAGGTTACCATACTGCCTCAACTGAACTCCACTATGCTCACGACATTTACAGAAGCACCTGTAACATCTTCCAAGTGATCACCATCACAACAAAAAGATTAGAATTCTAAAACCATGATGAAACACTAAATGTCACATAGACACACCAATGTATCTGTTGATGCTTAAATTTGTAGGTCAAACACCAACATGGGAAATCGTAAGAATGTGAGACTTGACTCTTAAGACAACCTCCAAATTTTAAAGAAGTTGGTTCTTCTCAATGGGGTTTGTTGTAAAGGGAAGAAAAAACAAGATAAAGAAATGCCCTAAACTGTTACTATGGCGATGTGCCAGATTCATTACCTACCCAATAGCACAATGATCAAACCCTAATAGATTCACTAGTAAACTAAAGAGTGGGATGCATGATTAAATACCCAGCATTTGAAATAGATTTATCAAAGGCATAGAAGTAGAGAAAAAGAAGCAAGAATAAGAAACACATCCAGATCTACACAAAGTACCACTTTCTCTTCATTGTTTGAGGGAGAACAAAAATACAGAGGCACAAAAAATGCACAATATACAATATTCGGATCCTTGATGAGAAGTTCCTACTAAGGCAAGAAAAATGTCTCTGCTCTGCTGCTAAAAACTCTTTGGTCATTTGTGTATGTCTCTACCAGATCTCTGTATTTAAAGCAAAAACCCTTTGTGAAATCTTCTTCAACTGCCTAGAAAATATCTGTAACTAAAAACCCATAAATCATGGCTCTGATTTCGGCTCTGGCAACTGAAACTCCACTTAAATGGGTCTTTTTGTTTTTCCCACATAGCTGTAGCATTTGCCTCCATTTCTTTGACAGGCGTAAGGAAAATCTCCCACTCATTTCACTATGTGGCTTGCTTTCCATGAAATGAATAAAGTGATGCTTTATTTACGTTGAGGTTGCCTTTCCTTCTCACGTGAACGAAGTCAAAAATGAGATTCTTATTAGAGTCTTTAATCCTTTAATAAAGCATTAGCTTTATTAGTTTGGGACCCACCTCTTTTCATCTTATAAGACTTTATTTTTTTTTAAACATACCTTTCACTCCCATGAAAGAAAATGTGAGAGATTCTTATTTAATATTTAAAACAAAGCTTAGCTTTAAATGGGAGGAGGGCCCCACTATGTGACTCAACATTATTTAATTGACTCTGCTTATCATATGACTCACGTGACCCTTTATGTTTTATGAGTTTTATAAAAATGAACAAAATATTTATCTCGCACCCGCTTCACCCACGTGTCATATCGGTGCTCATTTGGAATGAAAACTTCCTCACTCCCTCTCAAATTAGCACCATTACACCAAGTGTCATCTCCTGTGACCCTCTTAAGCTGCTTGGCGGAGCCATTGATTCATTTATGATCTGAGGGTGGTTGTGCATTTACTTGGGAACCCTAAACCTGTTTTATTTCATTGTATTTCCAGTGACCTGTAAATGAAATGCCTCTGGAAGAACAACACCATTTGTACTGTAATGGCTTGCTGTCTACGATTACATAGCTTGTGCCATAACAAAAGGCCAAAGCTTCATTTTGCTTGATCTCACACACCATCTTCATTGTTGTTCATGAAAGACTCTATACTGAGTGTTGTGACTATGTTTGTAATCGATGGCTTGGTGACTTTATTCTTGTATATGCTACTTTCTTTAACAATGGTTGCGCCTCTTTGCGCCTAGAGATTTCTATGCTAGCGCTTACCTTTAATACTATGCACCTTTGAATAATTGTGCCTAATGTACATGAATGATTGCTTTATATTTTGAAAAGGTTTATGCTTTACCATTTAAAACAACGTTGCTCCTTTGCTAGATGTGCCTCCATTTTACTCTTCCTATGAGGTAGCACCATTTTATATGAGCTAAGCACTATGTGAATAGCTGCCATGATTTGATAGACTCATGATTGATTCTACAGGTTGTGTTCCATACTCTAGAGGTAGTGCATCATTCTAAACATGTCCGTGCATGATTTAAAAGGTAGTGCCTTCCCTCCTTTGCTTTGATCTCTTAGAGGCATCGCCTCTTGTCACAGGTTGCGCCTTCATAGTAACCATGTCCATTACATAGGCAACACCCTTATTATTTGGTTGAGACTCACTTATGCTAGCGCCATAATCCTGGAGCACCTATTTTTCTTTATGATGAGTGTCATACTCCATGTTAGTAGCGTATCATTTTTGTATAGTGTTGTGGCTTGAAACTTTATAGCTAGCGCTATACTTGCACTTCCATTAATGGTGTTGCTCTTAATAGCTTGTGCCCCTCTTGATTTGAATTCCTGTTGATACTTTGTGTGCATTGCTACTCCTCTATGATCTGAGGTTGAGGCTTCTTTTAGATGTGGTGGCTTCTTCCCTGACTAGGTCAAGCCTTGTGATGGCTTGAGTTGAACCATTTCTTTACATTTGTGGCACCATTGTCAGTTTCATATTGTCGTGACGTATTATATCAACTGGGTTTGAGCTTGTAGAGGTAACAACTCCTTAAAAGTTTTGCACTTTCATCAAATGATGCCGCCCTTCTTTGGAAGTGAACTTTTTATGTGTAAGGGCAGCGCCATGCTTCTCTAAGCACATGCTTTCTCTTAGGAAACCTAAGGTTGTGTTTGATCGATCTAGAGGCCATATTTTAAGAAGACTGTGCCTTCTTCATTTGATGAAGAGCCTTGAAATCCCCTATCAATCATCATTTCAAATGGTCTGCCTTCATTTGGTTGAAATAGCTCTATAATATTTTAAATGGTCCTAGCCTTCGTTTGCTTGAAATAGCTCTACAATTGTTTAAATGGTCAGAGCCTTTAGTGGCAGTGCCACATTCTCCTAGTTTGATCCTCTTAATGGTGAGTTCCTATTTGCATTAGAACGGAGCCTCATATCTAAATGACATACTTCATGAATATCTACACCTTTAATGGCTGAGTCTCTTTATTTTGCTTGAGTTGGAGTCTTTTTTGAGGCCGCACATATATCATCCATTATGCCTTTTATTTATGTCCCAATAGATCAAGTTGTAACTGAACATGTAGCTCCTATGCATCATTTCGGCTCTCATGAATCTTCATCGAAACTTCCTTGAAACTTCATGCCATTGAAAGATCTTTGGATCCTATTGATATAATTTTTTTGAAATGGTGTAAAAAATTCTCACTAGTTCTTAGCGACTGGGTGGGAAAATGAGCCTGCTCATTGCGAACCCTAGAATTTCTGGTTTCAAAAACTAAAGCCTTATCCTGTGGGCATAGAGTAAAAAACAAGTGGAAACAAACTAGCATTCTGAAAATACAATTGCTGAGACAAACTGCCAAGCAAATGCATTGAATTGGAAATCGAACTATTTTTGAATCAAACACATACTGCAGCTGACAGGCCACTGAAACATGATACAAATTGGTGACAGATGACCACACTGAATCCTAAACTGAAACTTATGCACAACCATAACTTGATATTTCACAGCTGAGACCAACCAATTACTGTCTAAACCCTCAAGTCATTTATGTAGCCGAGACTTATTAAAAGAAAACAAATTGAAATTGAAAATAAATGTTGCGGCTACAACTTATTCCAAAGCATTGAGACTACATTACTGACATATGAACTTCACAGGGATATGCCCATTAATAGGAATGGGAAAATAACTCCCGGATCGGATGATGTTGCTCCAGTGGATCCACATGGCACTAAGAATTGACCAAAGGAAATGCATGAAGAAAAATAATAGGAACTTGTACCTTTTCTCCTTCCTTCTTCCTGGAGACTCTTTCTTGGCATCAAAACACCAGTCAGGCTGATCTGAATGATGTTCTTGCTTGAGCGGAGGGTGGGAAGGGAAAATCAGGTGATGGGGTTCACCTCTTTGTTCGTATGCAAAAGCATTTATGATCTTGGACTCCTCGGTGACTTCTCTTGTCTGTACCTTTAATTGCTCATGATCCATAATAGCCTCAAACTCTGGTTTGAATGTGAAAGAGCTGCCTATAACTATCTTAAATCTGATTAGCATTTCTTATTGAATGAAGAATGGAGTATGATGAGACTCTTCATTACAAGGGTCTCTCGATGCATCATTATCATGGAGATCACTTTTCTTTTTATCATGATCACCCAAATTTGAACAAAAAATTTCTAGATCATCCCAAAAAGAATCATTCTCAGATTCATCTTCACCCTTTTGCATGAGAGGACTTACTTTTTGTTCTTTTACAAGCTAAGGTAAAGATTTTGTATCCTCTAATGGCCAGTACTTTTTGGCTTCTAGATTCTTTTGCAAGTACTTTTCAACTTCAAAGAGAATCAAGCCATTGGCATCTATCCCATCCTCTTCTTCATATAATTGCATCTCTGAATCATCTCCTTCAAGATGTGAAAAATCATGATAGAAATAAAAACACCCTTTATTTGTAGATTCAACTTCAATTTCTTTCGCAACTTCTTCATCAAGATGTGATACGGATGGTGCATCATTCTTCATCCAATACTTTTCAGCTTCAAATTCCCTTTCAAATAACTTTCAGCTTCTAGAAGAGTGAAGTCATAAGCATCCTCTGAATCTTCTTCATCACTTGACTGAGTCTCTGAATTACATTTTACCACATGTGCATGATGCTTAGGATTGGCTAGGAACACTGGATAAATAGGCTCTATCTCTTTCCTTGTATTTTGATCTTTGAGATTTATATTTTCTTTGATATCAAAATGATAAAGAACTGATCTATAATTTCTACTAGCTGATTTATAGACACGGAGGCTTGCAAAGTACAATTCTCAAGATAATTGGGTTTGTTATGTGCCTGAGGGAGGATCTCTTCAATAAATTGACTGCATTGAAATTGTTGTCCATAAGGACTTTGAGGCATGATAATTGGATCAACATGATACAAAGCTTGGTTTCTTAGCTCATTGAGCTCATGGTTGATGGTTTTTATAAGTTCTTTTACCTACAACATCTCCATATGATTTGGCAAATTAGCAAGGAGGGCGGGTGGATAAGATCAAGTATGCATTTGACTACAAGAAAGAGCTTGAGACATGTTCTTTGCATGAGGCATCAGTGGTTTTAAAGGCATAGGAGGTAATTTACTAGCCTCTATGAGGTTATTTTCAGCTCTAATGGCAAGATGATATGATTGGGTCAAAGTCTCACCTCCTAGGGCTTATATCATGATAGATATTTCAAGGTCTAGAGCCTTCAAGTAATATAGAAAAGCAAAAATTGGAGGAGTTCTCATATCAACTGAGAATTTTTTTCATACCTTATCAAATCTTGTATTGAAATCACACATGCTTTCTGTAGGATGCCTCTTGATTGTGATGAGATTCTGGGTGAGAGAGCTGACATCTGTCCTCTCTTAGAATTGATTGTAGATGAGCCTTCCTAGATGGTCCCATCCTGTGATTGAACTGGGTTGCAATCTTCTATACCATTCCTTTGCTTTGCCCTTCAGAGAAGATACTAACAACAGAAGGGCTTCATTCTCAGCTGTAATATTGTGAATGGTGCACAAATTGGCAACATCCTGAATATGGTCTACTGGAGAAATTGATCCAACCCCAAGAAAATGAGGTAATGCTTTCCATGCTGCATCAAGAACTTGACCCTATTGTTGTAGAAGAAGAGGACTTGAATCCCAAGTCATAAAAGTCAAATTTCTTGCAGGAATATTGAGTTGCACAAAAATATTTGGGGTTGCCATGATCTGTAGAAATAAAGATCTAAGAAAGAGTCATGAGGTGGAAGATTCATGCTCCCATGAACGGATATTTTTTGTGATTTTCCACCAAAACCACAAAATATAGGGCAAAGATTCAATGACAACAAAGACTCAAGTCTTTGATTCCAGTCCCACTAGGCATGCCAAAAACTGTTGATGCTTAAAGTTGCAGGTCAAACACTAACATGGGAAATCTTAAGAATGTGAGACTTGACTCTTAAGACAACCTTTAGATTTTAAAGAAGTTGGTTCTTCTCAATGGGGTTTGTTGTAAAGGGAAGAAAAAATAAGATAAAAAAATACCCTAAACTGCTGCTATGGCAATCCGCCATATTCATTACCTACCTAATAGCACAATGATCAAACCCTAATAGATTCACTAGTAAACTAAAGAGTGGGATGCATGATTAATTACCCAACATTTGAAATAGATTTATCAAAGGCATAGAAATAGAGAAAATGAATCAAGAATAAGAAACACATCCAGATCTACACAAAGCACCACTTTCACTTCATTGTTTGAGAGAACAAAAATACAGAGGCACAAAAAATGCAAAATATACAATATTCAGATCCTTCATGAGAAGCACCTGCTAAGGCAAGAAAAATGTCTCTACTCTATTGCTAAAAACTCTCTGGTCATCTATGTATGTTGCTACCAGATCTCTGTATTTAAAGCAAAAACCCTTTAATAAAGCATTAGCTTTATTAGTTTGGGACCCACCTCTTTTCATCTTATGAGACTCTTTATTTTTTCAAAACATACCTTTCACCCCCGTGAAAGAAAATATGAGAGATTCTTGTTTAATATTTAAAACAATGCTCAGCTTTAAATGGGAGGAGGGCCCCACTATGTGACTCAAGATTATTTAAATGACTCTGCTTATCATGTGACTCATGTGACCCTTTATGTTTTATAAGTTTTATAAAAAATAAACAAAATATTTATCTCACACCCGCTTCACCCACGTGTCACACTGGTGCTCATTTGGAATGAAAACTTCCTCATTCCCTCTCAAATTAGTGCCATTGCACCAAGTGTCATCTCCTATGGCCCTCTTGAGCTGCTTGTCAGAGCCATTGATTCATTTCTGATCTGAGGGTGGTTGTGCATTTACTTGGGAACCCTAAAAACTACATTATTTCATTGTATTTCCAGTGACCTGTAACTGAAATGCCTTTGGAAGAACAACGCCATTTGTACTGTAATGGCTTGCTCTCTACGATTACATAGCTTATGCCATAACGAAAGGTTGAAGCTTCATTTTTCTTGATCTCACGCACCATCTTCATTGTTGTTCATGAAAGACTCTATACTGAGTGTCATGACTATGTTTGTGATCGATGGCTTGGTGACTTCATTCTTGTATATGCTACTTGCTTTGACAATGGTTGTGCCTCTTTGCACCTAGAGCTTTCTATGCTAGCACTTACCTTTAATATTATGCACCTTTGAATAACTGTGCCTGATGTACATGAATGATTGCTTTATATTTTGAAAAGGTTTATGCTTTACCTTTTGAAACAGTGTTGCTCCTTTGCTAGATGTGCCTCCATTTTACTCTTCCTATGAGGTAGCACCATTTTATATGAGCTAAGTGCTATGTGAATAGCTGCCATGATTTGATAGACTCATGACTAATTCGACATGTTGTGTGCCATACTCTAGAGGCAGTGCATCATTCTAAACATGCTCGTGCATGATTCAAAAGGTAATGCCTTCCCTCCTTTGCTTTGATCTCTTAGGGGCATCACCTTTTGTCAGAGGCTGCGCCTTCATAGTAACCATTTCCATTACATAGGCAATACCCTTATTATTTGGTTGAGACTCGCTTATGCTAGCACCATAATCCCGGAGCACCTATTTTTCTTTATGCTGAGCACAATACTCCATGTTAGCATCGTTTCATTTTTGCATAGTTTTGTGGCTTGAAACTGTATAGCTAGTGCTATACTTGCACTTCCATTAATTGTACCACTCTTAATAGCTTGTGCCCCTCTTGATTTGAATGCCTGTTGATACTTTGTGTGCACCACTACTCCTTTATGATATGAGGTTGAGGCTTCTTTTAGACATGATGGCTTCTTCCCTAACCAAGGTGAGCCTTGTGATGGCTTGAGTTGAACCATTTATTTACATTTGTGGCGCCATTGTCACTTTTAGATTGTTGTGATGTATTATATCAGCTGGGTTTGAGCTTGTAGAGGTAACAGCTCCTTGAAAGTTCTGTGCTTTCATCAAATGATGCCGCCCCTCTTTGGAAGTGAACCTTTTATGTGTAAGGGTAGCGCCGTGCTTCTCTAAGCATGTGCCTTCTCTTAGAAAACCTAAGGTTGTGTTTGATCGATTTAGAGGCCGTATTTTATGAAGAATGTGCCTTCTTCATTTGCTAAAGAACCTTGAAATCCCCTATCAAGCATCATTTCAAATGGTCTGCCTTTGTTTGGTTGAAATAGCTCTACAATTTTTTAAATGGTCCTAGCCTTTGTTTGGTTGAAATAGCTCTACAATTGTTTAAATGGTCCAAGCCTTTAGTGGCAGTGCCACATTCTCCTAGGTCGATCCTCTTGATGGTTCATTCTTATTTGCATTAAACTGAGCCTCATATATGAATGACATACTTCATGAATATCTGCACCTTTAATGGCTGAGTCTCTTTCTTTTGGCTGAGTTGGAGTCTTTATTGAGGCCGCACATATATTATCTATTGTGCCTTTTATTTATGTCCCAATAGATCAGACTATAACTGAACATGTGGCTCCTATGCATCATTTCGCCTCTCATGAATCTTCATCAAAACTTCCTTGAAACTTCATGCCAATGAAAGGTCTTTGGATCCTATTGATATAATTTTTTTGAAATGGTGTGAAAAATTCTCACTAGTTCTTGGTGACTAGCTGGGAAAATGAGCCTGCTCATTGTGAACCCTAGAATTTTTGGTTTCAAAAACTAAAGCCTTATCCAGTGGGCATAGAGTCAAAAACAAGTGGAAACAAACCAGCATGCTGAAAATATAATTGCTGAGACAAACTACCAAGCAAATTCATTGAATTGGAAATCGAACTACTATTGAATCAAACACATATTGCAGCTGACGGGCCAATGAAACCTGATAAAAATTGGTCATAGCTAACCACATTGAATCCAGAACTGAAACTTATGCACAACCATAACTTGATATTTCGCAACTAAGACCAACTGATGTCTGTCTAAACTTTCGAGTCCTTTATGTAGCTGAGACTTATTGAAAGCAAACCAATTGAAATTGAAACTAACTATTGCGGCTACAACTTATTCCAAAGCATTGAGACTACATTACTGACATATGAACTTCACAAGGACATGCCCATTAACAGGAAAGGGAAAATAACTCCCGGATCAGATGATGTTTCTCCAGTGGATCCACATTGTACTGAGAATTGACCAAATGAAATGCATGAAGAAAAATAATAGGAACTTGTACCTTTTGACCTTCCTTCTTTTCGGAGACTTGGGGGATGTTGTCATGCTAACTTAACTTGTTTGTTTTAGTTCTTTCCATTGGGTGTTATTGCAATGGGTAAAATTAGTATTGATCTTCTAACTCCAAATAATTATTTATTCTAGAAAACATCAGTGTGGAATTATCTAAGGGGAAAATGTTGCACTCAATATGTAGATGAAACAATTTTTGAACCTACCGATGCTAATCAAAAAGGAGAAGTGGGAAATAAATCATAAGAAATCTCTTGTTTATATATGCTCATTAGTATCTTTTGATCTCTAATTTCATCTTGATAAATGGGACAACCTTGCAAAATTATATGGTAAAATGGATAAAGTTAGATGCTATCAAATAGATAATGGCCTAACGGATCTTGTTCCCAATAGTTTTGATTGCATCTAGGACTACATCTCAAAGATAAAACAACTAAGATCATAAATTAAAAAACTATAAGATTGATAAAGAATATTTACAATTGATTCTAAATGTGCTATCTAATTTTGGTTTTGAATATTCAGTTTTTGTTTCTAGCTTTCATACCCATTGACTTTCTATGGGAGTTACATTTGTCATACTCATTTTTGATGTATTTTCTAAACTTCTAATTCATGAACAAGAAAACTTAATTAAAACACGTATTATAAATTCTTCTAAGCCACATGCATTAGTGGCTAGTCAACCTAAGGGATAGAAGGAATTAGAAAATCCTAAACAAAAATAAAAGAAGAAAAAGAACTTCGTTAATCACAATCCATATACCACAACAACTAATTCATGCAGATAAACACCAGTGAGATTTTAGTCTAACATAAGATGCACATCAGAGAAAATAACTATACATTAAATACATCGATTGAATTTAAGGGTTGAGTTGTGGAACTTCATACAGCTTATTATACAAAACTTAACCTATCAAAACAAATTAAAACAAATAGATATCACATTGAACTATAGTTGATTCACTGTGCAAAATCTTCCAGCAATTTAAAGCAAGTAATAAAGATGCTTTAGACAAAGCCAATCTTATTTATATAACATCACTTAAACCCATGTTGAAAGTTACAGTTATCATATTATTAATAGAATACAAAGGCACAGAAGCAACCATCAATAGGCCAAAAAAATGTAGAATAAAACACATTCACAAATAGTTTTATGGCCTGGGTTAACATGCATCATCTTAGATAGATATACATCACAATACAATGGGCAAACAACCTCAAATTATAGCACCTCACATAGCTTGAAGAATGCCACTATACAACAATTTGCACAAACAAATTTTAAAATACCCTTGAAATTAAGGCCAAATGAGGGCTCATTTGCTAGAAAAGAAAAAAAACATGCTTACCAGATTTAAATTCCATTAGTTAAACAAGCATGAATCAACTAGAGAATGGAAAGCAACAGGAAAAAAATAACAGCCAAAAATAAATTTTGATAAAATGAAAGGGAAAAGAGAACCCATCATGCACCTTACAGCATCCTATATTTTACTTAAACAAATATTCAATAACTTGATGCAAGCACATACTACTAAGCCCTTAAAGAGGAAACGGACATAGTTGATTTCCTATGTCATTAACTCTTAGAGGAAAGATAACGTAGCTTACATATCTAAATAACTTTCAGCAGCATAACAAGATATAAATTAACACTTTAAGAACATGAAAAGAAGAAGAATAGAAGAAAGATATACAAAAGAGAAGAGACACCAATATACGTGGGGAAAATCCTTTCGGGTAAAAAACCCCACACTCCAAAGCATTGAACTAATGTATTAATCTACAACAAGAAACATATTACAATACACTTGTAGGCTCAAAGCCTTAACATGGAGATTTACATCTTGCTCCTTTGGAGTAAAAATTGACAGCATAACCCTGCATAAAACTCTCCTCACTCAAACTTCTCCTCAGCATAAAACTCTCCTCACTCAAACTTCTCCTCAAGCCTTCAATTTATAGACCTCTCACAACCAAGAAACCATTATATGGTTTTCAAAACCATGTGTGAAACCTCTTATGAGGTGTAGTGCCCAAAAAATGCAAGATCCTAGTCTAAAATTAGGCTCTCACATCCAAAATATTCTCCCCTATTTTGCCTTACAGTTGTCATAGAATCTGTCATAATATCGCTAAAAATGGCCCTTCCATAATATACTACTAAGTGGGCATATTTTGACAACTAATAAATCATTTTCAAGGCACCGACATGTGGCACAAGTGCCAACTAAAAAATTAAAATGCCCCTCCTTTATGCTGGAGCAGAATGAAATAATAACCAATAGTGGGAAAGTTTTAAATGACAAATAAGAATTAATAATGGAAAATTTTGCAAGGTTGAGACACCTAATTTTCCAACATTCTCCCACTTGTCGAATACCTTGCAAGAGTGAGGGGATACACAACCAGTATGTGAACAACCAAGGTTACCATAATGCCTCAACTGAACTCCACTATGCTCACGACATTTACAGAAGCACCTGTAACATCTTCCAAGTGATCACCATCATGACAAAAAGATTAGAATTATAAAACCATGATGAAACACTAAATGTCATATAAACACACCAATGTATCTGTTGATGCTTAAATTTGCAAGTCAAACACCAACATGGGAAATCTTAAGAATGTGAGACTTGACTCTTAAGACAACC
This sequence comes from Cunninghamia lanceolata, assembly GCA_027924645.1. Lineage (NCBI taxonomy): Eukaryota > Viridiplantae > Streptophyta > Pinopsida > Cupressales > Cupressaceae > Cunninghamia > Cunninghamia lanceolata. The sequence goes on from BSBN01000320.1 coordinate 16,131,805, forward strand.
TCCAGATTTTAAAGTAGTTGGTTCTTCTCAATGGGGTTTGTTGTAAAGGGAAGAAAAAACATGATAAAGAAATACCCTAAACTGTTGCTATGGTGATGCACCAGATTCATTACCTACCCCATAGCACAATGATCAAACCCTAATAGATTCACTAGTAAAACTAAAGAGCAGGATGCATGATTAATTACCCAGCATTTGAAATAGATTTATCAAAGGTATAGAAGTAGAGAAAAATAAGCAAGAATAAGAAACACATCCAGATCTGTACAAAGCACCACTTTCTCTTCATTGTTTGAGGGAGAACAAAAATACAGAGGCACAAAAAATGCACAATATACAATATTCAAATCCTTCATGAGAAGCACTTGCTAAGGAAAGAAAAATGTCTCTGCTCTACTGCCAAAAACTCTTTGGTCATCTATGTATGTGTTTACCAGATCTCTATATTTAAAGCAAAAACCCTTTGTGAAATCTTCTTCAACTGCCCAGAAAATATCTGTAACTGAAAACCCATAAATCCTGGCTCTGGCAACTAAAACTCCACTTAAATGAGTCTTTTTGTTTTTCCCCCATAGCTGTAGCATTTGTCTCCATTGCTTTGATAGGCATAAGGAAAATCTCTCACTCATTTCACTCTATGGCTTACTTTTCATGAAATGAATAAAGCGATGCTTTATTTACGTTGAGGTTGCCTTTCCTTCTCACATGAATGGAGTAAAAAATGAGAGTCTTATTAGAGTCTTTAATCCTTTAATAAAGCATTAGCTTTATTAGTTTGGGACCCACCTCTTTTCATCTTATGAGACTCTTTATTTTTTTTAAACATACCTTTCACTCCCATGAAAGAAAATGTGAGAGATTCTTATTTAATATTTAAAACAAAGCTCAGCTTTAAATGGGAGGAGGGCCCCACTATGTGACTCAACATTATTTAAATGACTCTGCTTATCATATGACTTATGTGACCCTTTATGTTTTATGGGTTTTATAAAAATAAACAAAATATTTATCTCACACTCACTTCACACACGTGTCACACCGGTGCGCATTTGGAATGAAAACTTCCTCACTCCCTCTCAAATTAGCACCATTGTGCCAACTGTCATCTCCTGTGACCCTCTTGAGCTACTTGTTGGAGTCATTGATTTGTTTATGATCTGAGGGTGGTTGTGCATTTACTTGGGAACCCTAAAACCTACATTATTTCATTCTATTTCCAGTGACCTGTAAATGAAATGCCTCTAGAAGAACAACACCATTTGTACTGTAATGGCTTGCTCTCTACGATTACATAGCTTGTGCCATAACAAAAGGCCAAAGCTTCATTTTTCTTGATCTCACACACCATCTTCATTGTTGTTCATGAAAGACTCTATACCGAGTGTTGTGACTGTGTTTGTGATCGATGGCTTAGTGACTTCATTCTTGTATATGCTGCTTTCTTTGACAATGGTTGTGCCTCTTTGTGCCTAGAGATTTCTACGCTAGCGCTTACCTTTAATACTATGCACCTTTGAATAATTGTGTCTGATGTACATGAATGATTGCTTTATATTTTGAAAAGGTTTATGCTTTACCATTTGAGACAACATTGCTCCTTTGCTAGATGTGCCTCCATTTTACTCTTCCTATGAGGTAGCACCATTTTATGTGAGCTGAACACTATGTGAATAGCTGCCATGATTTGATAGACTCGTGACTGATTCTACAGGTTGTGTGCCATACTCTAGAGGTAGTGCATCATTCTAAACATGTCCGTGCATGATTCAAAAGACAGTGCCTTCCCTCCTTTGCTTTGATCTCTTAGAGGCATCACCTCTTGTCACAGGTTGTGCCTTCATAGTAACTATGTCCATTACATAGGCAATGCCCTTATTATTTGGTTGAGACTCGATTATGCTAGTTCCATAATCTTGGAGCACCTATTTTTCTTTATATTGAGTGCCATAGTCCATGCTAGTAGCGTATCATTTTTGCATAGTGTTGTGGCTTGAAACTTTATAGCTAGCACTATACTTGCTCTTCCATTAATGACGCTTCTCTTAATAGCTTGTGCCCCTCTTGATTTGAATGCCCGGTTATACTTTTTGTGCATCACTACTCCTTTATGATATGAGGTTGAGGCTTCTTTTAGACATGGTGGCTTCTTCCCTAACCAAGCCGAGCCTTGTGATGGCTTGAGTTGAACCATTTCTTTACATTTGTGATGCCGTTGTCAGTTTTAGATTGTTGTGACATATTATATCAGTTGGGTTTGAGCTTGTAGAGGTAATAGCTGCTTGAAAGTTTTGTGCTTTCATCAAATGATGCCGCCCTTCTTTCGAAGTGAACCTTTAATCTATAAAGGCAGTGCCGTGCTTCTCTAAGCATGTGCCTTCTCTTAGGAAACCTAAGGTTGTGTTTGATCGATCTAGAGGCCATATTTTATGAAGACTGTGCTTTCTTTATTTGCTGAAGAGCCTTGAAATCCCCTATCAAGTATCATTTCAAATGGTCTACCTTCATTTGGTTGAAATAGCTCTACAATTTTTTAAATGGTCCTAGCCTTTGTTTGGTTGAAATAGCTCTACAATTGTTTAAATGGTCCAAGCCTTTAGTGGCAGTGCCACATTCTCCTAGGTTGTTCGTCTTAATGCTAAGTTCTATTTGCATTAGAACGGAGCCTCATATCTGAATGACATACTTCATGAATATCTACACCTTTAATGGTTGAGTCTCTCTTTTTGGCTGAGTTGGAGTCTTTATTAAGGCTGCATATATATTATCCATTGTGCCTTTTATTTATGTCTTGATAGATCAATTTGTAACTAAACATGTGGCTCCTATGCATCATTTCGCCTCTCATGAATCTTCACCTAAACTTCCTTAAAACTTCATGCCACTGAAAGATCTTTGGATCCTATTGATATAAATTTTTTGAAATGGTGTGAAAAATTCTCACTAGTTCTTGGTGACTGGGTGGGAAAATGAGCCTGCTCATTGAGAACCCTAGAATTTTTGGTTTCAAAAACTAAAGCCTTATCCAGTGGGCATAGAGTTAAAAACAAGTGGAAACAAACTAGCATTCTGAAAATACAATTGCTACGACAAACTGCCAAGCAAATGCATTGAATTGGAAATCGAACTACCATTAAATCAAACACATACTGTAGCTGACGAGCCACTGAAACCTGATACAAATTGGTGATAGTTGACCACACTAAATCCAAAACTGAAACTTATGCACAACCATAACTTGATATTTCACAACTGAGACCAGCCGATGAATGTCTAAACCTTCGAGTCCTTTATGTAGCTGAGACTTATTGAAAGGAAACAAATTGAAATTGAAACTAACTGTTGTGGCTACAACTTATTCCAAAGCATTAAGACTACATTACTGACATATTAACTTCACAGGGACATTCCCATTAACAAGAATGGGAAAATAACTCCCGGATTGGATGATGTTGCTCTAATGGATCCACATTGCACTAAGAATTGACCAAATGAAATGCATGGAGAAAAATAATAGGAACTTGTACCTTTTCACCTTCCTTCTTTCCGAAGACTCTTTCTTGGGATCAAAGCACTAGTCAAGCTAATTTGCATGATGTTCTTGCTTGAGAAGAGGGTGGGTAGGGAAAATCAGGTGATGGGGTTCACCTCTTTGTTCGTATACGAAAGCATTTATGATCTTGGATTCCTCGGTGACTTCTCTTGTCTGTACCTTTGATTGCTCATGATCCATAGTAGCCTCGAAATCTAGTTTGAATGTGACAGAGCTGCCTATAACTATTTTAAATCTGACTGGCATTTCTTATTGAATGAATAATGGAGTATGATGAGACTCTTCATTACAAGGGTCTCTCGATGCATCATTATCATGGAGATCACTTTTCTTTTTATCATGATCACCCAAATTTGAACAAAAAATTTCTAGATCATCCCAAAAAGAATCATTCTCAAATTCATCTTCACCCTTTTGCACGAGAGGACTTACTTTTTGTTCTTTTACAAGCTAAGGTAAAGATTTTGTATCATCTGATGGCCAGTGCTTTTTAGCTTCTAGATTATTTTGCAAGTACTTTTCAACTTCAAAGAGAATCAAGCCATTGTCATCTATCCCATTCGCTTCTTCATATAACTGCATCTCTAAATCATCTCCTTCAAGATGTGAAAAATCATGATAGAAATAAAAACACCCTTTATTTGTAGATTCAACATCAATTTCTTTCACAACTTATTCATCAAGATGTGATACAAATGGTGCATCATTCTTCACCTGGTACTTTTCAGCTTCAAAACCCCTTTTTCAAGTACTTTTCAGCTTCTAGAAGAGTCAAGTCATAAGCATCCTCTGAATCTTCTTCATCACTTGCTTGAGTCTCTCAATTACATTTTACCACATGTGCATGAGGCTTAGGATTGGCTAGGAACACTGGATAAACAGGGTCCATCTCTTTTCTTGTATTTTGATCTTTTTTCTTTGATTTCAAAATGACAAAGAACCTAATCTATGACTTCTACTAGCTGATTTGTAGACACGGAGGCTTGCAAATTACAATTCTCAAGATAATTGGGTCTGTTATGTCCCTGAGGGAGGATCTCTTCAATAATTTAACTGCATTGAAATTGTTGTCCATAAGGACTTTGAGGCATGATAATTGGATCAACATGATACAAAGCTTGGTTTCTTAGCTCATTGAGCTCATGGTTGAGGGTTTTTATAAGTTCTTTTACCTCCAACATCTCCTTATGATTTGGCAAATTAGCAGGGAGGGTGGGTGGATTAGAACAAGTATACATTTGGCTACAAGAAAGAGCTTGAGACAGGTTCTTTGCATGAGGCATCAGTGGTTTTAAAGGCATAGGAGGTAATTTACCAGCCTCTATGAGGTTATTTTCAGCTCTAATGGCAAGATGATATGATTGGGGCAAAGTATCACCTCCTATGGCTTGTATCATGACAGATATTTTAGGGTCTAGAGCCTTCAAGTAATATAGAAAAGAAAAAATTGGAGGAGGTCTCATATCAACTGAGAATTTTTTCCATACCTTATCAAATCTTGTATTGAAATCACACATGCTTTCTGTAGGATATCTCTTGATTGTGATGAGATTCTAGGCTAGAGAGCTAACATCCGTCCTCTCTTGGAATTGATTGTAGATGAACCTTCCTAGCTAGTCCCATCATGTGATTGAACTGGGCTGCAATCCTCTATACCATTCCTTTGCTTTGCGCTTGAGAGAAGATGCTAACAACAGAAGGGCTTCATTCTCAGCTATAATATTGTGAATGGTGTACAAATTGGCAACATGCTTAATATGGTTTGTTGTAGAAACTAATCCAACCCCAAGAAAATGAGGTAACGCTTTCCATGTTGCCTCAAGAACCTGATCCTATTGTTATAGAAGCAGAGGACTTGAATCCCAAGTCACAAAAGGCAAATTTCTTGTAGGAATATTGAGTTGCACAAAAATATTTGGGGTTGCCATGATCTGCAGAAATAAAGATCTAAGAAAGAGTCACCAGGGGGAAGATTCATGCTCCCATGAGTAGATATTTTTTGTGATTTTCCACCAAAACCACAAAATATAGGGCAAAGATTCAATGACAACAAAGACTCAAGTCTTTGATTCCAGTCCCACTAGGCATGCCAAAAACTATTGATGCTTAAAGTTGCAGGTCAAACACCAACATGAGAAATCTTAAGAATGTGAGACTTGACTCTTAAGAAAACCTCCATATTTTAAAGAAGCTAGTTCTTCTCAATGGGGTTTTTTGTAAAGGGAAGAAAAAATAAGATTAAAAAATACCCTAAATTGCTGCTATGGCAATCCACCAGATTCATTACCTACCCAATAGAACAATGATCAAACCTTAATAGATTCACTAGTAAAACTAAAGAGTGAGATGCATGATTAATTACCCAACATTTGAAATAGATTTATCAAAGGCATAGAAGTAGAGAAAAAGAAGCAAGAATAAAAAACACATCCATATCTGCTTAAAGCACCACTTTCTCTTCATTATTTGACGGAGAACAAAAATACAGAGGCACAAAAAATGCATAATATACAATATTTGAATCCTTCATGAGAAGCACCTGCTAAGGCAAGCAAAATGTCTCTGCTCTGTTGCTCTTTGGTCATCTATGTATGTCTCTATCAGATCTTTGTATTTAAAGCAAAAACCCTTTGTGAAATCTTCTTCAATTGCCCAGAAAATATCTGTAACTAAAAACCCATAAATCCCGGCTCTGATTTCGGCTCTGGTAATTGAAACTCCACTTAAGTGGGTCTTTTTGTTTTTCCCCCATAGCTAGAGCATTTACCTCCATTGCTTTGACAGGTGTAAGGAAAATCTCCCACTCATTTCACCATGTGGCTTGCTTTCTGTGAAATGAATAAAGTGATGCTTTATTTACGTTGAGGTTTCCTTTCCTTCTCATGTGAACGGAGTAAAAAATGAGTCTTATTAGAGTCTTTAATCCTTTAATAAAGCATTAGCTTTATTAGTTTGGGACCCACCTCTTTTCATCTTATAAGACTCTTTATTTTTTAAAAACATACCTTTCACCCCTATGAAAGAAAATGTGAGCGATTTTTATTTAATATTTAAAACAAAGCTCAGCTTTAAATGGGAGGAGGGCCCCACTATGTGACTCAACATTATTTAAATGACTCTGCTTATCATATGACTCACGTGACCCTTTATGTTTTATGAGTTTTATTAAAAAAAAAATATTTATCTCACACCCACTTCACCCCGTGTCACACCGGTGCTCATTTGGAATGAAAACTTTCTCATTCCCTCTCAAATTAGTTCCATTGTGCCAAGTGTCGTCTCCCATGACCCTCTTGAGCTGCTTGTCAGAGCCATTGATTCGTTTATGATCTAAGGGTGGTTGTGCATTTACTTGGGAACCCTAAAACTTGTGTTATTTCAATGTATTTCCAGTGACCTGTAACTGAAATGCCTCTGGAAGAACAACACCATTTGTACTATAATGGATTTCTCTCTACAATTACATAGCTTGTGCCATAACAAAAGGCCGAAGCTTTATTTCTCTTGATCTCACGCACCATCTTCATTGTTGTTCATGAAAGACTCTATACTGAGTGTTGTGACTATGTTTGTGATCGATGGCTTGGTGACTTCATTCTTGTATATGCTTCTTTCTTTGACAATGGTTGTGCCTCTTTGCACCTAGAGCTTTCTATGCTAGCACTTACCTTTAATACTATGCACCTTTGAATAACTGTGCCTGATGTACATGAATGATTGCTTTATATTTTTAAAAGGTTTATGCTTTACCATTTGAAATAGTGTTGCTCCTTTGCTAGATGTGCCTCCATTTTACTCTTTCTATGAGGTAGCACCATTTTATATGAGTTGAGCGCTATGTGAATAGCTGCTATGATTTGATAGATTCGTAACTGATTCTACAGGTTGTGTGCCATACTCTAGATGCAGTGCATCATTCTAAACATGCCCGTGCATGATTCAAAAGGCACTGCCTTCCCTCCTTTGCTTTGATCTCTTAGAGGCATCATCTCTTGTCATAGGCTACACCTTCATAGTAACCATTTCCATTACACAGGCAACACCCTTATTATTTGATTGAGACTCACCTATGCTAGCGCCATAATCTTGGAGCACCTATTTTTCTTCATGCTGAGCGCCATACTCCATGTTAGTAGCATTTCATTTTTGCGTAGTTTTTTGGCTCGAAACTTTATAGCTAGCGCTATACTTGTACTTCCATTAATTGCACCGCTATTAATAGCTTGTGCCCCTCTTTATTTGAATGCATGTTGATACTTTGTGTGCAACACTACTTCTTTATGATATGAGGTTGAGGCTTCGTTTAGACGTGATGGCTTCTTCCCTGACTAGGCCAAGCCTTGTGATGGCTAGAGTTGAACCATTTCTTTACATTTGTGGCGCTGTTGTCACTTTCAGATTGTTGTGACATATTATATTAGCTAGGTTTGAGCTTGTAGAGGTAACATGTCCTTGAAAATTCTATGCTTTCATCAAATGATGCCGCCCTTCTTTGGAAGTGAACCTTTTATGTGTAAGGGCAGCGTCGTGCTTCTCTAAGCATGTGCCTTCTCTTAGGAAACCTAAGGTTGTGTTTGATTGATTTAGAGGCCATATTTTATGAAGAATGTGCCTTCTTCATTTGTTGAAGAACCTTGAAATCCCCTATCAAGCATCATTTCAAATGGTCTACCTTCGTTTGGTTGAAATAGATCTATAATTTTTTAAATGGTCCTAGCCTTCATTTGGTTGAAATAGCTCTACAATTGTTTAAATGGTTCGAGCCTTTAGTGGCAGTGCCACATTCTCCTAGGTCGATCCTCTTAATGGTCAGTTCTTATTTGCCTGAGAACCAAGGCTCATATATGAATGACATACTTCATGAATATCTGCACCTTTAATGGCTGAGTCTCTTTCTTTTGGCTAAGTTGGAGTCTTTATTGAGGCCGCACATATATTATCCATTGTGCCTTTTATTTATGTCCCAATAGATCGGACTGTAACTGAACATGTGGCTCCTATGCATCGTTTCACCTCTCATGAATCTTCACCGGAGCTTCCTTGAAACTTCATGCCACTGAAAGATCTTTGTATCCTATTGATATAAATTTTTTGAAATGGTGTGAAAAATTCTCACTAGTTCTTGGTGATTGGCTAGGAAAATGAGGCTGCTCATTGCAATCCCTAAAATTTCTGGTTTCAAAAACTAAAGCCTCATCCAGTGGGCATAGAGTCAAAAACAAGTGGAAACAAACCAGCATTCTAAAAATACAATTGCTGAGACAAACTGCCAAGCAAATGCATTGAATTGGAAATCAAACTACTATTGAATCAAACACATACTACAACTAACGGGCCAGTGACACCTTATACAAATTAGTCATAGCTAACCACACTGAATCCAAAACTAAAACTTATGCACAACCATAACTTGATATTTCGTAACTGAGACCAACCGATGTCTGTCTAAACCTTCGAGTCCTCTATGTAGTTGAGACTTATTGAAAGCAAACAAAATTGAAATTTAAACTAACTGTTGTGGCTACAACTTATTCCAAAGCATTGAGACTACATTACTGACATATGAAATTCACAGGGACATGCCCATTAACAGCAATGGGAAAATAACTCCCGGATTAGATGATGTTGCTCCTGTGGATCCACATTGCACTGAGAATTGATCAAATGAAATGCATGAAGAAAAATAATAGGAACTTGTACCTTTTCACCTTCCTTCTTTCCGAAGACTTTTTCTTGGCATCAAAACACCAGTCAGGCTGATCTGCATGATGTTCTCGCTTGAGCGTAGGGTGGGAAGGGAAAATCAGGTGATGGGGTTCACCTCTTTGTTCGTATGCGAAAACATTTATGATCTTGGACTCCTCAGTGACTTCTCTTGTCCGTACCTTTGATTGCTTATGATCCATAGTAGCCTTGAACTCTAGTTTGAATGTGACAGAGTTGCCTATAACTGTCTTAAATCCAATTGGCATTTCTTATTGAATAAATAATGGAGTATGATGAGACTCTTCATTACAAGGGTCTCTCGATGCATCATTATCATGGAGATGACTTTTCTTTTTATCATGATCACCAAAATTTTAACAAAAAATTTCTAGATCATCCCAAAAAGAATCATTCTAAGATTCATTTTCACCCTTTTGCACGAGAGGACTTACTTTTTGTTCTTTTACAAGCTAAGGTAAAGATTTTGTATCCTCTGATGGCCAGTACTTTTCAACTTCAAAGAGAATCAAGCCATTGTCATCTATCCCATCCTCTTCTTCATATGACTGCATCTCTGAATCATCTCCTTCAAGATGTGAAAAATCATGATAGAAATAAAAACACCCTTTATTTGTAGATTCAACATCAATTTCTTTCGTAACTTCTTCCTCAAGATGTGATACGGATGGTGCATCATTCTTCACCTAGTACTTTTCATCTTCAAAGCCCCTTTTCAAGTACTTTTCAGCTTCTAGAAGAGTCAAGTCATAAGCATCCTCTGAATCTTCTTTGTCACTTGACTAAGTCTCTAAATTATATTTTACCACATCTGCATGATGCTTAGGATTGGCTAGGAATACTGGATAAATAGGGTCTATCTCTTTTCTTGTATTTTGATCTTTGAGATTTAGAATTTCTTTGATATCAAAATGACAAAGAATGTGATATGTGACTTGTACTAGCTGATTTGTAGACACAGAGGCTTGCAAAGTAAAATTCTCAAGATAATTGGATATATTATGTGCCTAAGGGAGAATCTCTTCAATAAATTGACTGCATTGAAATTGTTGTCCATAAGGACTTTGAGGCATGATAATTGGATCAACATGATACAAAGCTTGGTTTCTTAGCTCATTGAGCTCATGGTTGAGGGTTTTTATAAGTTCTTTTACCTCCAACATCTCCTTATGATTTGGCAAATTAGCAGGGAGGGTTGGTGGATTAGAACAAGTATACATTTGGCTACAAGAAATAGCTTGAGACAGGTTCTTTGCATGAGGCATCAGTGGTTTTAAAGGCATAGGAGGTAATTTACCAGCCTCTATGAGGTTATTTTCAGCTCTAATGGCAAGATGATATGATTAGGGCAAAGTCTCACCTCCTAGGGCTTGTATCATGACAGATATTTTAGGTTCTAGAGCCTTCAAGTAATATAGAAAAGAAAAAATTGGAGGAGGTCTCATATCAACTGAGAATTTTTTCCATACCTTATCAAATCTTGTATTGAAATCACACATGATTTCTATAGGATGCCTCTTGATTGTGATGAGATTTTGGGTGAGAGAGCTGACATCCGTCCTCTCTTGGAATTGATTATAGATGAGCCCGAGCCTAGTTGGTCCCATCCTGTGATTGAACTGGGCTGCAATCCTCTATACCATTCCTTTGCTTTGCCCTTGAGAGAAGATTCTAACAACAGAAGGGCTTCATTCTCAGCTATAATATTGTGAATGGTGCACAAATTGGCAACATCCTGAATATGGTCTGCTGGAGAAACTAATCCATCCCCAAGAAAATGAGGTAATGCTTTCCATGCTACCTCAAAAACCTGACCTTGTTGTTGTAGAAGCAAAGGACTTGAATCCGAAGTCACAAAAGGCAAATTTCTTGCAGAAGTATTGAGTTGCACAAAAATATTTGGGGTTGCCATTATTTGCAGAAATAAAGATTTGAGAAAGAGTCACCGAGTGGAAGATTCATGCTCCCATGAGCAGATATTTTTTGTGATTTTCCACCAAACCACAAAATATAGGGCAAAGATTCAATGACAACAAAGACTCGAGTCTTTGATTCCAGTCCAACTGGGCATGCCAAAAACTGTTGATGCTTAAATTTGTAGGTCAAACACCAACATGGGACATCTTAAGAATGTGAGACTTGACTCTTAAGACAAACTTTAGATTTTAAAGAAGCCGGTTCTTCTCAATGGGGTTTGTTGTAAAGGGAAGAAAAAATAAGACTAAAAAATACCCTAAACTACTGCTATGTCAATCCACCAGATTCATTACCTACCCAATAGCACAATGATCAAATCCTAATATATTCACTAGTAAAACTAAAGAGTGGGATGCATGATTAATTACCCAACATTTGAAACAGATTTATCAAAGGCATAGAAACAGAGAAAAAGAAGCAAGAATAAGAAACACATCCAGATCTGCACAAAGCACCACTTTCTCTTCCATGTTTGAGGGAGAACAAAAATACAGAGGCACAAAAAATGCACAATATACAATATTCAGATCCTTCATGAGAAACACTTGCTGAGGCAAGAAAAATGTCGCTGCTCTACTGCTAAAAACTCTCTAATCATCCATGTATGTCTCTATCGAATCTTTGTGTTTAAAGAAAAAACCCTTTGTGAAATCTTCTTCAACTGCCCAGAAAATATCTGTAACTAAAAACCCATAAATCCCAGCTCTGATTTCGGCTTTGGTAACTAAAACTCCACTTAAGTGGGTCTTTTTGTTTTGCCCCCATAGTTGTAGCATTTGCCTCCATTGCTTTGACAGGCCTAAGGAAAATCTCTCGCTCATTTCACTCCGTGGCTTGCTTCCTATGAATTGAATAAAGTGATGCTTTATTTACGTTGAGGATGCCTTTCCTTCTCACGTGAATGGAGTAAAAAATGAGAGAGTCTTATTAGAGTCTTTAATCCTTTAATAAAGCATTAGATTTATTAGTTTGGGACCCACCTCTTTTCATCTTATAAGACTCTTTATTTTTTTTAAAACATACCTTTCACTCCCATGAAAGAAAATGTGAGAGATTCTTATTTAATATTTAAAACAAAGCTCAGCTTTAAATGGGAGGAGGGCCCCACTATGTGACTCAACATTATTTAAATGACTTTGCTTATAATATGACTCATGCGACCCTTTATGTTTTATGAGTTTTATAAAAATAAACAAAATATTTATCTCACACCTACTTCACCCACGCATCACACCGGCACTCATTTGGAATGAAAACTTCCTCGCTCCCTCTTAAATTAGTGCCATTGCACCAAGTGTCATCTATTGCGGCCCTCTTGAGCTTCTTATCAGAGCCGTTGATTTGTTTCTGATCTGAGGGTGGCTGTGCATTTACTTGGGAACCCTAAAACCTACGTTATTTCACTGTATTTCGAGTGACCTATAACTGAAATGCCTCTGGAAGAACAACACCATTTGTACTGTAATGGCTTGCTCTCTGCAATTACATAGCTTGTGCCATAACAAAAGGCCGAAGCTTCATTTTTCTTGATCTCATGCACCATCTTCGTTGTTGTTCATGAAAGACTCTATACTAAGTGTTGTGACTATGTTTGTGATCAATGGCTTGATAACTTCATTCTTGTATATGCTGCTTACTTTGACAATGGATACGCCTGTTTGTGCCTAGAGCTTTCTATGACAGCGCTTACCTTTAATATTGTGCACCTTTGAATAACTTTGTCTGATATACATGAATGATTACTTTATATTTTGAAAGAGTTTATCCTTTACCATTTGAAACAGTGTCACTCCTTTGCTAGTTGTGCCTCCATTTGACTCTTCCTATGAGGTAGCACCATTTTATATGAGCTGAGCTCTATGTGAATAGTCACCATGATTTGATAGACTCATGAATGATTCCATAGGTTGAGTACCATACTCTAGAGGCAGTGCATCATTCTAAACATGCCCATGCATGATTCAAAAGGAAGTGCCTTCCCTCATTTGCTTTGATCTCTTAGAGGCATCGCCTCTTGTCACAGGTTGTGCCTTCATATTAGCCATGTCCATTACATAGGCAGTACCCTTATTATTTGGTTGAGACTCGCTTATGCTAGCACCATAATCCTTAAGTGCCTACTTTTCTTTATGCTGAGCGCCATACTCCATGTTAGCAAAGTATCATTTTTGCATAGTGTTGTTAGAAATGAAAGCAACAGTACTTTAATGGAAATTTGATTCGAATAAATTTTAGCAATCTTTAACTGTGTGTTATTAATGGAGATTGTAACAAAACATAAACCCACAATACAGAAATATACCAGAAGCAGAATGAAGCACATAACACAAGTGTTTAACATGGAGAAAACCCTTTTGGGTAAAAAACTCCACTAAGAAAAGAGGCCAAGTTGTATTATCTTCACAAAAGGAGATTACAAATACATTCACTTCCTCTATCCTCCAACCTTCACTCTGGCAGAACCTAGGTACCTATAAACTGTTATATCACTCTCATCTACTATGCTATGGTTTATATAGAATTTACACAACCTCAAGACATTAAATGAATTCTTCCAAGCCCATAACACTTGTCAAGAGTCAACAATACAACCTTGGGTGTCCATGGCCAAGAAAAGGCTCTTACGGGGTCATAAATGCTTTCATACATGCATCCTACACTTGGGAAAATGTGCCCATGCAAGCTTGAATGCCTTGGGGCTAAAAATAGCCACTTACAACATTTTATGACGTATCATATGCTATTATTAGTGTCATAGATTCTTATGAAAACTTACAGTTGTCATAGAATCTCTTACACCCTCTTACAACATCTATGACGTGTGTCATAACACTAAAAATAGATTATTCTTCCACATGTGCACCCCACTTTGACCAATTACCATTTACCATAGTAAATAACATCCCATAACTACCACCAGTAACTCTGGGACTTACCGTGCAGTAACTCCATAATTACCGTGGACAGTAAATAATTTTTACCACTACCAGTGAAACTTGTAAATCCCTTATGGGTAATTACAAATTACAAATAATAAATAGAATAAATACAATATTGGGATTTACAAGGTTAATGGCACCTTATCCCAACATTCTCCCACTTGACATTATACATTGTAAATCAACCCATAGGAAATCAAATGAAAAATAATCAGGCACTAGAAACAAGGCCCATGGCCTTTCTGCACCACACAAACTTCTCTGTGCTCACAGGCTTGGTCAATGAATCTGCAACATTCTTCTAAGTGTCTATCTTCTTTATCTCAATCTCTCCATTTGCAACCAACTCTCGAACAAAGTGATACTGCACATCAACATGCTTAGTCTGAGCATGATACATGGGATTTTTGGCCAAACTTATAGCACTCTGACTATCACAACCAATTTGAATGATACTGCAATCAAAACCAATACCTGTACATAGTCTCCTCAACCAAACTGCCTCCTTAGAGACATGAGTAGCAGCCATATACTCTGCTTCTATGGTGGACAAAGCAACTGTGGGCTGCCTCTTACTCATCCAACTCAATGCACCTCCAAACAGAGTAAACACATAGCCACTAGTGGACCTTCGACTATCCAAGTCACCTGCCCAATCTGCATCAACAAAACCCTGTATGTCTGAAGATTTATCAGCACTATCAATACCAGAATAAACCAAACAATGATCAGGAGTACTTGCAAGATATTTAAACACCCTCTTCACATAGTTCCAATGTTGTCTACCAGGGTTAGACATAAATCTGCTCAAAACTCCCACTGCTTGGGCAATATCTGGTCTAGTGCAAACCATTGCATACATCAAACTCCCTACAACACTAGCATATGGCACATTAGACATATCCTCAAGATCATCCTCAGTCTTTGGACACATATCTAATGAAAGCTTAGTACCAATGGGTAAAGGAACTCTAATTGGATTATAGTCCTACAAACTAAACCTCTGCAAAATAGTATTCATATACTTACTTTGTGACAACCAAAGCTTTCTGTTAACTCTGTCCCTCCTGATCTCCATTCCCAAAATATACCTTGCAGCACCAAGATCTTTCATCTCAAATGCACCTGAAAGTTGGGCTTTAAGGTCACTCACCATACCCTTAGTATTGCTAAAAAACAACATGTCATCAACATACAAAGCAATAAACAATATAGAATCATCAACACAATGAATGTAAACACAATGATCCTCCTCGCTTCTAACAAAACCCAATTTCAAAACAAATGAGTCAAACTTTTGATACCACATTCTGGGGGACTATTTTAGACCATAAAGAGACCTCTTTAACATGCAAACCTAATGTTCTTTTCCTTTTACCTCAAAACCTATAGGTTGTTGCATATAAATTTCTTCTTCAAGAGCTCCATGCAAGAACGCAGTCTTAACATCCATTTGCTCAATCTCCCAATCATAAGCTCCAGCAATGGATAAGAGAAATCTAATAGAAGTCAATTTAGCAACAGGAGAGAATATCTCACCAAAATCAACTCCCTCTCTCTGGGAGTAGCCCTTGGCTACCAGTCTAGCCTTGTACTTCTCCAATGACACGTTTGCTCCAAATTTCTTTTTGAAGACCCACTTACATCCTATGACCTTTCTTCCTTTGGGCAAATTAATAAGATCCCAGGTGTTATTAGAGTCTAAAGCCATCATCTCCTCCTGCATGGCTAGCTACCAAGACTCACTATCATCTACAGAAATAGCTTCCCTGTAGGATCTAGGTTCATCGTTAGTACTCAATAAAGCATATACACAACAAAAATCTAGTGGGCTATACCTGTCAACTGGATTCGGTTGTCTTGTAGATCTCCTCAAGGATGGAGTAAGAGACTCTACTCATTCTTCTGCATGATCATCTGTACCAACTTCTTCTGTCACAACAGATTCATCTTCATCAGAACTACTCGAAATCTTCTTCTTTTTCGTCACCCCCTAATCCATCATTCTGTTCTTCCTGAGGTGCATCTTGCTGCTCTAACTCAAATTGCACTCTCTTTACCTTTTCATCTTTCTCTTTTGGTTGCTCAGGTTCAGAAATAGCTCTAAGTTCCCTGAAAATAACATCTCTAGAAAAGATAATCTTGTAGGTTAGTGGATTCCAAAGCTTATAACCTTTCACATTATCACCATATCCAATGAATGTACACTTTTCAGCCTTTGGATCCAACTTAGATCACTTTTCCTTAAGCACATGAACAAAAGCCTCACAACCAAAAACCCTTAAATGTGAAACAGAAGGTTTCTTACATGTCCACACTTCATAAGGTGTTGAATCAAAAGCCTTACAAGGAGATCTGTTTATCAAGTAGCAAGCAGTACACACAGCCTCTGCCCAAAAGCATTTATCCAACTATGCATCACTAAGCATACTTCTATCCTTTTCCATAATTCTTCGGTTCATCCTTTCAGCAACACCATTCTGTTGTGGTGTATATGGAGTTGTCTTTTGTCTGATTATACCTGCATGCTTGCAAAACTCATCAAATTCCTTAGAGCAATATTCCCCTCCATTGTCAGATCTTAATATTTTTATCTTTAAACTTGATTGGTTCTCTACTAAGACTTTGAATTCCTTAAACTTAGTGAAAACTTCAGATTTATGCTTCATAAAATAAATCCATGTAAATCTGGATACATCATCAATGAAGGTTACAAAATAATGAGATTTTTTGATAGAATCATTATCCACAGGTCCAAACACATCCGTATGAATAATCTCTAATTTCTCTTTTGCTCTATTGCTTCTTGAAGGAAATAATTTTTTGTTTTGTTTACCAAACACACAATGCTCACAGAAAACAAAGTGCTCATCAGAATAAGAGAAATCGTCCAACAAATTTTTATTCTTAATAGTTTTCAGTACATTATTGCTTGTGTGGCCCAATCTACGGTGCCACAACATACATGTATTTTCAGTAGTGGCCTCAGATACATAGGAGGCATTACAAACTGTAGTGGCTTCAAGCTTAAACAAGTTCCCGAATCTCTTCCCTTTCGCTACCACTAAGTTCCCTCTCACCAATCTTTCCTTTCCTGACAATCGGATATGTAGAGTTGTCACCAAGGTAGATATTACCTCCATCATATTCTTCATATGAGGAGAACCATTCCTTATGCAGGATCATATGAAATGAGCATCCTGAGTCAATCAACCAGTGATCATTAGAAACAAGATTACATGTAGAAAGTAAAACTTCTTCACCTACATTCGAGGACTTATCTGAAGCACTCTCCCACTATTTCTTGAGATTTCTGCACTCCTTCTTCACATGTCCCCTTTTACCGCAGTTCCAACACTTAACTCTATTATTTTTACCAAGAGTCTTAGACTGGCCCTTGGACTTGTCCTTAGCCCCTTTCTGATCTCCTTTAGGTCCTCTTTCCTTAGACCTTCCCCTGACATTGAGAGCATCCCCTGAACTATCTAAACTCTTCTTCCTCAATTCCTGTGATAGTAGCACTGAAACAAGAGCATCCAACTTTGGATCCATGAGGTTAGTAGTGATAGCAAGGATAACATTCTCCCAAGACTTAGGTAAAGAACAAAGAAGTAAGATACATTTATCTTCCTCACTAACCTCGACATCTACTAAATCAAGTTGACTCACTAACAAATTAAAAGAATTTAAATGCTCTGCAATTGATTCACCTTCTCGCATTTTCATGGAAGATAATTTTCTTTTTAAATAAAGTATATTTACCATACTCTTGGCTTGATAGATTTCACCCAACCATTTCCACAACTTGTATGTAGTCTCTTCCTTTGCGACATTCAATAGGACAGAGTCTGAAAGACACAATTGGATAGTTCCTCATGCTTTCTTATCCAGTCTATCCCACTCATCTTGAGAGACATTGTCAAGTTTCTTCTCTTTTTGAACAGCCAACCATTGGTTTCTTTCTTCCAACAAATCTTCCATTTTCATCTTCCACAACTCATACCCCATTCCATTGAACTTCTCAATGTCCATTCGAGAGGTTGATGCAACAGTGGATGTAGCCATAATAACAACACAAGATCTGCAAAACAAACACAACCAAATCTCCCACTGCAGCTACAGCTTCCACACTACCACCCAAGAGTCAAAGCTGGCCAGGCTCTGATACTAAATGTTAGAAATGAAAGCAACACTACTTTAATGGAAATCTGATTTGAATAAATTTCAGCAATCGTTAACTGTGTGTTATTAATGGAGATTGTAACAAAACATAAACCCACAATATAGAAATAAACCAGAAGCAGAATGAAGCACATAACACAAGTGTTTAACGTGGAGAAAACCCTTTCAGGTAAAAACTCCACCAAGAAAAGAGGCCAAGTTGTATTATCTTCACAAAAGGAGATTACAAATACATTTACTTCCTTTGTCCTCCAACCTTCACTCTGGCAAATCCTGGGTACCTGTAAACTATTATATCACTCTTATCTACTATGCTATGGTTTATATAGAATTTACACAACCTCAAGACATTAAATGACTTCTTACAAGCCCATAACACTTGTCAAGAGTCAACAATACAACCTTGGGCGTCCATGGCCGAGAATAGGCTCTTACGGGGTCATAAATGCTATCATACATGCATCCTACACTTGGGAAAATGTGCCTATGCAAGCTTGAACACCTTGGGGCTAAAAATAGCCACTTACAGCATCTTATGACATGTCATATGCTATTATTAGTGTCATAGATTCTTATGACAACTTACAGTTGTCATAGAATCTCTTACACCCTCTTACAACATCTATGACGTGCGTCATAACACTAAAAATAGATTATTCCTCCACATGTGCACCCCACTTTGACCAATTACCATTTACCATAGTAAATAACATCCCATAACTACCACTAGTAACTTCGGGACTTACTGTGCAGTAACTCCGTAATTACCATGGACAGTAAATAATTTTTACCACTGTCGGTGAAACTTGTACATCCCTTATGGGTAATTACAAATTACAAATAATAAATGGAATAAATACAATATTGGGATTTACAAGATTAATGGCACCTTATCCCAACAAGTGTTGTGGCTTGAAACTTTATAGCTAGTTCTATACTTGCACTTCCATTAATGGTGCTGCTCTTAATATCTTGTACCCCTCTTGATTTGAATGCCCGTTGATATTGTGTGTGCAATGCTACTCCTTTATGATATGAGGCTGAGGCTTGTTTTAGATGTGGTGGCTTCTTCCCTGACAAAACTGAGCCTTGTGATGGCTTGAGTTGAACCATTTCTTTACATTTGTGGCGCCAACGTCACTTTCAGGTTGTTGTGCTATATTATATCAGTTGGGTTTGAGCTTGTAGAGGCAACAACTCCTTGAAAGTTTTGTGTTTTCGTCAAATGATGCTGCCCTTCTTTGGAACTAAACCTTTTATGTGTAAGGGCAACGTCATGCTTCTCTAAGCATGTGCCTTCTCTTATGAAACCTAAGGCTGTGTTTGATCAATCTAGAGGCCGTATTTTATGAAGACTGTGCCTTCTTCATTTGCTGAAGAGCCTTGAAATCCCCTATCAAGCATCATTTCAAATGGTCTACCTTCGTTTGGTTGAAATAGCTCTACAATTTTTTAAATGGTCTGAGCCTTCGTTTGGTTGAAATAGCTCTACAATTTTTTAAATGGTCCAAGCCTTTAGTGGCAGTGCCACATTCTCCTAGGTTGATCCTCTTAATGGTGAGTTCTTATTTGCATTAGAACTGAGCCTCATATCTGAATGACATACTTCATGAATATATGCACCTTTAATGCCTAAGTCTCTTTCTTTTCGCTGAGTTGGAGTCTTTATTGAGGCCGCACATATATTATCCATCGTGCCTTTTATTTATGTCCCAATAGACTGGGTTGTAACTAAACATGTGGCTCCTATGCATCATTTCACCTCTCATGAATCTTCATTGAAACTTCCTTGAAACTTCATGCCATTGAAAGATCTTTGGATCCTACTGATATAATTTTTTTGAAATGGTGTGAAAAATTCTTAGTAGTATCCAACTTCAAACCCATTACCAAAACATAACTCTGAAGTCCAAACTTTCTTCAAAACAAGATTGAGCATGGATGATCCAAAAATAGTTAGAACAACAACCACAACTAGTTGTTTACATCCAACTAAAAAACCCACCATTGATAGAACTTCTGCACATGACATATCCAACCCATACTATAGCTCTCATCCCTGTATAATCCACTGTCCTGCTCAAAGTTACCATCTCGGATGATAAAAAACATACCAAAACCATTGATGTGCAAAAAACTTGAAGACCTTTGATACTGTAGTCCAATGAAAAACAATCTACCAAAGACATACATACATCCTTGGAATCAAATTGCATGAGCAATGCCAACCAAAGCAACACAAAAGTCTACCAATTAGCACTTACATAAAAGTGTGGCTTATCATCAAATCATGTAATACAAAGAACAATCACAATGATCTCCAAACTACAACCAACCTGTTGTAAAATAGAGCATACTTCCACAAACAATTTTCTGATCGCTCTCTCACCTTTGATCTCATCCACTTCTCCCAAGTCCTCCACATCTCAAATGATATACATTAAAAGAACACATACTATTGCTAAAAAATAATAAAGTACAACAACGATAGATGACCACAAACCCCATGATCATAATGGATGAATAATAACCTCTAGGAAGAAATATGAGACCATAAAGAGAAATAGAAAACTATATCATGTCCTTCTACCAACACCAACAAGTGCTAAGCTGTGCCAAGTCAGATCTCCTTCACAAAACCCCAACTGAAAAGCCTTACCAACACCCAAACGTTCAATCTCATTAGATCAAACAAAACATATATATCTCATATAACAAAAATTGGATGTAAGCTTCTCTGATTGAGGAAGATCAAACTCAAGGTCTTTGACATTGAAATTTTGAAGGGACTTGAGGATTTGTGATAAGAACTTGAGGGGAAGATGAGCAATGGTGGTGTGGGTGTTGCATCTCGCAACCTGTGAGGTTGCGGCTGCATGTTGCTATCTATTGGTGCATGCGTCTTCTCTATGTAGTTTGGTGGTGAGTTTTGGCTTTGGGTGTGGGGGGTGTTTCATTGTGTACAGGGGTGGTCTTCTTTTTCCTGATTCTCTTTTCCTCTTTGTTTGTCTGTGGTTTCCTTTGGCTAGTGTGTGGGTTGGTGGGATTATGGTGAAGCAAGAGATTTCTTCCAGTTTGGTGGTGGTTGGGGCTGGTGTATCTCTCAATGGATCTTCATCAGGTATGAAAGCTTAGTAGTTAGAGTCATTTTATGTAGGGGAGGGCCCTAAATTGAAGAAAGTGAATGGTTGTTTACCCAGAAGCCAGGATTGTCTAGTTTTGGTCATTTCTCCTGAATCAATTGTTGATGATGTTTCTTATTGGAGCAGTCATACTCTAATCTACAAATTTCTTAGGATCCATATACCTCTGCCAGCTTTGGAAGCCTGGATCAAGTGTACGTGGCAGGTTGAGGGCGACATGGAGATTATGGTGGCTGTAAATAGTTATTTTTTGGTTGTTTTTTCCAATATGGCTGATAGGAATCAAGTTTTTGAGGGAGGACCCTACTTTTAAAATCATGTTGGATTGTTTATCAAACCCTAGCATATGGGTTTTAATTCAGCAGAAGAATTGTCATTGAGGGTTCATGTTTGGGCCTGTTTGCCATGACTTCCCTTGGAGTTTTGGAGAGAAGATATTTTACAATAGATTGTTGCTCTTCTTGGTAAGCCTGCTGCAGTTGCTCAACAAACCCTTGAAAAAAAGGTTATTTCTTTTGCTCATATTTTTGTGGAGATAGATTTGAATAATCCCCTACTGGATTCTCTAGAAATTTGTCTTGGTTTTTTGTCTTGGGTTCAGCCACTTGATTATGAATCCCTTCCTTTTTGTTGTCGGATTTGTCATGAGTATGGACATCTTCAGAGGCAATGTCCTAGGGTACATAAAGCTCCTCACACTTATAATTCCCCCTCGTCTTCAACAACCAAAGTGGTTAAGGAGGACAAAGGGAAGTCTTCCATCATGGAGGGTGAATTGGATAAGGATGAATTTGTGTCAGTTAAGCCTCGGACTAAGGGTCATGGTCAGAAGAGATCTTTAAGGGATAGGCAAACTGAAGAGGGCTTTAATCAGTTTGAGGTGTTGGAAATTGTAACCTTGGTGGAAGGAATCCTGATGGATTTACCTTCTGGTGATGCTGCTATGGGTTGTGATGTGGTGCAAGGATGGGGGTCCGGTCATGATCTTCATTTTTCACAAGGTAGGCAAGATCATTTGGTGTCTCCCAATGATCTTATGTAGGATGATGATGATATTGTTTTGGCAAAGTTTGCAAAGGAGGGGCTAGCTTTTGGAAAGAGCAAGGGGTCTTCTCCAACCTTTGGGGTGCATCAATACACTCTTATGAAGGGACCATCTGAATTCTCCTCTAAAAGTGATTGTAAGAAGGATATTGAGAAGATTAAACTTACTGGAGATTTATTGGTGGAATTTGGGTCTATTAAACCCATCAATGTTCACTTTTCTCAATCTCCTCCACTGGAATGTAAGGGGGTTGAATAGAACCTCCCGTCAAAAGGCTATTCATGATTTGGTTGCTGTCCATTCTCCGGACATATTTTGTGTTCAAGAGACTAAACTTTCAGTTGATTTCATGCTTCAGTGTGCTTCTCGTATCTGGTGTTTTGGTTAGTGTCAGTGCATTGGTTCTCAGGGGAGTTCTGGGGGTTTGGCTCTTTTTTGGGATCCAAGAAAGATTACTCCCCTTTGGTGGATTTCTAGTCATTCTACTATCTCCATGGTTGCCTCCACTTTGGAGATCGATGAGACTATTTTGGTTTCTAATGTTTATGCTCTGACTGATATTCGGGGAAAAATTTGACTTTGAGCTCATATAAGGTATGTCAGATCTTGTGTTCCATATCTTCCTTGGGTCTTAGCTGGTGATTTTAATTATGTGTTGAGTTTGAAGGAGAAAAGAGGTGGGTTGCCTAGGCTTGGGCCTGCTTCTGATCTTTTTCGAGAGAATGTGGATTCTCTAGCTTTAATTGATGTTAAGCCTTCTGATGAGGTTTTCACTTGGAATAATAGATGGAGTGGAGAGGAAGCAATTTCTGAAAGGCTGGATAGATTTCTTGTCTCCTGTTTTTGGGTGGGAGGTAGCTTGGTTACTGGTTTTGAGATTCTTGATTGGAGGGGTTCTGATCATTGGCTACTTTTACGGTTCCTAAGAATCCTCCTTTTAAGTTTTAGCTTATGTGGCTTCAAGATTCTTCCCTGCATGATCTTATGGCCCAGTGGTGGCATGATGGAGCCCATCTTATGGCACAACTATGTACACCTTTGTTAAGAAACCTCAATATGTCAAATATCACTTTAAGAGATGGAATAGGCTGTGTTTTGGCAACCTAAAAGCTATGAAGAGGAATGCTCAGGCTAGCCTTGATGTGATTACTTGCCAAATTTAGGATTATGGATTCTCGGATGCTTTAGGAAGAGTTGAATCCCATGCTGCAAGAGTTGAGGAAGAGTGGGAGTTCTAAGAGGAGATTTTCTAGAAACAAAAGGCTCGGATTGATTAGCTTCAGGAAGGGGATAGGAATACTGCTTTCTTCCATCATTCTGTTTAGGCTTGTCATAATAGGAGTTTTATTTCCTCTTTGGTTAATTTGAAAGGGCTCCACATATCTTCTCTGTAGGCTTTGTCTCATGAGGCTAGACAATTCCTTTTTGCTCTTTTTTCTGAAGATTCACCTTCTACTGAGGATGAGGAGAGTTTGATTCTTGCTTGCATTCCCTCCTTGATCACCAATGAGATGAATGATTCCCTCATCCATTCGATTTCTTTGTCTAAATTGGAAGAAATTGTTTTTGGGATGAACAAAGGTAAAGATCTAGGTCCAGATGGTTTTCCTGTTGAATTCTTTTAGGAATTTTGGGATATTATAAGTCTAGATTTGTTAGAGGTTGCCCAGGAATCTCTTCGCAATAAGCAAATGCATCAAGCCTTGAATTCTACTTTCTTGGTTCTTATTCCTAAAAAGGAAGGTGTTGATCAACTCGATTTCTTTAGACCTATTGCTCTTTGTAATGTGATGTACAAGATTATTACTAAATTGATTGCAGAGAGGCTCAAGGTTTGTCTTCCTTCTATGATCTCTAAGGATCAAGGGGGTTTTTTGGCTGGTAGACAAATCCTAGATGGGGTGGTGGTCACCTTTGAAGTCATTCACTCTATGGCAACGTCTAGGGAGAAATCTATGTTCATCAAGTTGGACATGGCCAAAGCTTATGATAGAGTTGAGTGGTGTTTTTTGCGGTGAATTCTCTTAGGCTTTGGTTTTAGTCCAGATTGGGTCAGTTGGACTATGAGTTGTGTTACCTCTTCCTCTTTCTCTATTATTATGAATGGGGAACCTTCTGAGCTTTTTGGGGCTCTAGGGGCCTTCATCAAGGAGATCCTCTCTCCTCTTATCTGTTTATTATTATGGCTGAGGGTCTGGGTAGATTTCTTAAGTCTCGAGTTTCCCAGGGCATGATTCAAGGTTGGTGCTAGGGCAATGGGCTACACCAACTTTCTCATCTTTAGTTTGTTGATGACACTACTCTTATGGGGAGGGCTCGCCTTCACAAGGCTATTTCTTTTAGGCGAGCTTTGGATATTTACCTTGCTTCCTTGGGTCAGAAAGTCAATGAGCACAAGTCATCTATCTACTTTTTTAATACTCCTTAAGCTATTTAATTGCAAATTGCAAATATTTTGAGGTTTCAGATTGGGTCTCTTCCATTTGTCTATCTGGGCATTCCTCTTGCTGTTGGTAGGCAACCTAGGTCTTCCTGGCAGAATTTGCTTGATAAGTTGCACAGTAAGGTCCTTCATTGGACTCATCATTGGTTATCTACTACTGCAAGAGTGACTCTTTTGAAGTCTATCATCCAGTCTCTCCCTATTTACATGTATTTTGTTCAGGCTACTCCTTTATATTTCCTTAGGGAATTCGATGCTCTCTCTCAATAATTTCTTTGGAGTGGTAATTTGCAGACACCTAAGTTTAGTCTTGTTAAGTGCGAAATTGTGTGTAGGGCACAGAAGGAGGGGGGCCTCAGCTTATGATTTGTTATTTTGAATGGGTAAGCTCTTGCAGCCAAGTTATATTGGCGTTGGTGTACTAGTCAACATCATCTTTGGGCCTGTATTCTCACCCATAAGTATCTTAAGGATGTTAACACTTTTGATGTTCCTCGCTTCCCTTTAGAGGGAAGGGGATCTATGATTTGGCATATGCTAAAAATGGGGGATCAGTTGGTTAAGAAGGGGCTTTTTTAGATCTGGCATACGGGTTCTCAGGCTCTTTTTTGGTGGGATTCTTGGGATGGTCTTCCTCCTATCCTTTCTGCTTATCCTCACCTCCAACCACTTTGTGATCATTTTATTGCTACGATTCGGAGTATGATTGAACATTATAAGACTATTCAGAATCTTGGGCTAGTTGCTAGTCTTAGATGGAAGCACTCCTCTGATTGGCCGTCTGGAGGGTTAGAGGAGGATAGGCAAGAGTTGGCTCAAATTCTTGCCTTGCATAAATGCAACACCTTGGTGGGGCATGATTCTTGGCTTGGAGTAACATTGATTTGTCTGGTAAGTACTCTATTTCTGTAGGTTATGGAGAGTTGGTTAGGCAGTTGTTTGGAGACATTGAGGTTCCTTGGTGGAAACACATGTGGAACAAATTTTCTTGGGCCAAGTGCAATTTTTTTATGTGGTTGGTGGTCCAGAATCGGTGTCTTACTTGGGATAACTTATGCAAGCATGGGCTCTAGGGTCCCTTGATGTGTGTTTTCTGTTGTAATATTGAGGAGAGTGTCTCTCATATCTTCTTCCAATGTTCTTTCTCAAGGGAGATATGGCACTTCTGGTAGGGTGTGTGGAACCAGGCTTGCTAGCATGTTTCCTCTTTGGCCGAGTTCTTTGCTCAGTGGGGCAAGGCCCATGTTAAGACTTCTTTTCTTCAAGATACTTGGGCTCTTGGTCTGACCTTTATCATCTGGCATATTTGATTGGAGAGGAATCGTAGGATTTTTCAAGATGTGAAGTTGGTTGTCCAACATTTGTGGTGGAAAATTCTTCATTCTTTGGGAGAAACTGTTTCAGCTAAGTGTGACTTGGATGAGGGTGTGGATCTAGGAGATGTTGCCTGTTGCAATCATCTCAATCTTCCTCTTCAAAGTGGTGTTGTAAAGGGTGCTGGCCAAATCATGAGAAATAGATGTAGACATCCTCTTCAGAAGATAAATAGGGAGGGGCGTTGGTTTCCTCCTCCTTAGTGTGTGTTAAAAATCAACACGGATGATTCTTTTCAGGGAAACCTTGGTCATGCTAGTATTGGGGGTGTTGGGCGGAATAGTTCTGGGACTGTTTAGTTTATCTTTTCTATTTATAAGGGTCTGCATACTAACAACATGATGGAGACTCTTGTCATTTTATATGTTGTGGAACGTGGCTATTCTCTTGGGTGGAGAAGGATCATTTGTGAATCTGATTCTCAGGTGGTGGTGACTTTGTTGAAGAGCCAGCAATTAGAAGATGTCAGTTGGCATTTAGCTTTGATTATAAAATAGATTCTTAATCTGTGTGCTTCCTTGGAATCTATTACTTTCTATCACATTCCTAGAGAATGGAACGGAGTTGCAGATTGTTTGGCCAAATGGGCCTCTCATCATTTATAGAATTGGAACATTGTTGATAGGGGTCAATTACCCCCGAATTTGTCTCAAAAGTTGGACCACTTAGTGGAGATTGATAGGGGTGTATAATGCCCTTGCTTTGTACTTCTTTATTTTAGTTGGAATAAATTTTTACCCTCTTTTAGTGTGTGAGGAAGATCAAACTCAAAGAAATAATCCATTCCAAAAATAGGAATACAACCCACTAACATCTCCAAAACTTCTCATAAATCAAACCATATACCTAAGGAGATAATCATGCCAAGTAATCCTCAGATGAACCCTCTAGAACTAGAAACTATAGCTCAAGATCCATATCCATGAGAAATCAAAGCATAAAACAAAATGAATTTGAAATAACATGGGCAATACCTATCATATCATTTTCTGCCAAGTGAACTAAGAGTGGGGAATGAGAATGATCCACTAAGATACACTGAGTCTCATAGACTCTCTCCAAGAACAATCTCCTCTCAAGTTCAAACATAAACTCCTCTCCATAACAAGTGAAGGCTCCTCGATCTTTCCATTGAAATTTCACCATTCCAACACATGATCCCCACAACAAGAGATCTCTAGCCTCACCTCAATTCTCTCTAGTATCCATGAGTATCCATCAACCAGTACATGCCAACTTCAAATGCATCTTACAAAATCATGAAGCTTCAAGCAAATGATTAATACTAAAAACCAAAGAGAACTTCACTAGACCACTGTCAAATCTCCCACTGCAGGTCTACAAAATCTAGGAACACACATGACATCATGATCTAACATCTCCTCCTAGGAGATCACTACCTTCTCCAATGAACATATCTTGCCAAAGGGGTGCCATCATGCTAAAACTCCAATCTTAGAAATAAGAATCCATCATGGCACAATACCATGTCCAATTACATGAAGATAACTATCCTCTAACAATGGAACTCAAGATGTCAAAATAATTTCACAGCATATAAGAATCATAATCCAAAAGTCTTACCATGACACCTACAACCATTATAGAAGATCATCCATCACCAAGTGATAGATCCACATCACTGCCAAAGCTCCCACTAAAACTATGATACCAAAATTATCAAGGCATTATGATAACCATCCTCTCAATGAAGATAATCCATGGCTCTAACACAATCAAATACTTCACCTGCAACATCAGAAGTACAAAGAATAAAGTAGAACCAAGATCTCCAAGTCAAGAAGATAAAACCATCACTGTCAAAAGCTCACACTAAACTGTGTAACCAAGCTATCCATGACATCATGATAAACATGCTACAAGACCCAATAACCAACTATCTAGGCACTCTAATCATCTATCCTCTTATCCCAATGCAACATACCAATGCACAAATGACCACAGACAAGGCCAACTAACAAAGCCTACATAAATACTGAATCAATCTTGTGGATATAGACAGTCCACATCTGAGTCATCCCACTACAATCAAATAGGTGATCGGTCCATAAAATTGCATAACTCGTAGATCCCAAACATGAAACATGCAAACTCATCATCACATTAGTAACTTGCAAACTAAGATAACATGTAGACCACAAGACTCAAACACCAAATCAACCACAAATTTGATTTGCCAAACAAGTCCACATATGAGTAACCATAGTCAAGGAACCCATCAAGCAAATACTATAGAAATGATGAGTGACTAATCACATACCAACATCTCCACACTAAGAAACCTACAAACCTCTTCACACCATGCACGAAGCATACATGCAAACCTACAACTATCTTACATCCAAAAACACCCCCAAGAAATCATAATCTAAAAAATAGTTTATTCGCAGATCTAAAAAACCACAAGTTTTGATTAACCGTGTAAAACCTGCAAAACCAGCATGTCACTGACATACATGCAAATCCATATCCACTTATCATCTAGAAGACCCACAAGTCTGTAAAATTACCATAATAGCTATACCAGAACAATGGAATAACACAGATAAGCATAACCATAGATTTTGAATAGAAAATCTACAAAACCCTCAAATCAAATCAATATGAAACTAAGACATGCAAGTACAACCAACCAAAAGGAAGTAGAGGTCTAGGAACTCCAGGCTCACTTGTAGGCCAACTCCACAACCACCACAATGTACAAGCATACAGAGGAGCTAGGTTGTTCTAGAAGCTTTCATATCATCCAATGATCAACTCCACAACCTACATGCATTCAAGGTTAACAAAACAATGCCTTCCAATGCTAGGGACTAAAACTAAACACCCAACATAAGCATACCAAACTAGAGTCATGACAACCCAATTTTCTCCATGTGATCAGGGAGCCAAGAAAAAACACCCAACATGAATACTTTGATGCAAATGACCATAGAATGAAAGAACATAACCACCATGCATGCGGGTTATTACATACTATTAAACAGGACCTCCAGATCTGTAAGGTCACCTATACCCTATCTAGTATCCTATGATGATAGAGTTATTGGCATTATTATGATGGTAGAATATTACGAATGTTTAAATATTGGATTGAAAACTATATGTTGTTGATTTAATCTTGTTATCAATTATTATAACATGCAATTGTTAGAATGTTTTATTTTACATAAATATGTTTTTTTATTTGCATTTTAGAATAATTATTTGAAGATTTCTTTAAGTTAATATTTAGTCGTAATAGATATTAACTACATTATTTCAAATTAATTAGATATTCAAATATCTTATTTATGCTTTGTCTATTTTGGTCTACATGCATTTAAGTGGCATATATTCTTTAAAGAGGGAATCTTGAATCATTATTTCCTTTCAATTTCAAATCAAGAAGGTTAATTTTCGAAAAGATGGGAAAATGGGAGAAGTCGAGTTATGAAAATTTATTGCCATTTTGTTTCTATTTTGTTTTAGAGCATAAGTTTTAAAAAGGATGCTCTATAGGAATTCGAAAAAGGACAAGAAACTTGGGAAAAATAAATTTTACAGAAGGCTCTGATTGGAAATTCAGAGAGAAGAAAAGAGGGAACCTAAGGTGAGAATCTGGGTATGTCATTTGATTTCTCTAGTGATATGATTATAATTGTTTAAATCATTTCTGTGTTAGAGATAGATTAGATCTCTGTGAATAATTTCTTTGTAGCTCTCTCCCTCTCTAATCTCTCTTCCCCTATAGACCTCTTCCCCTATAGACAATGGTGGAAGAGAAATAATTCTTTTCCTATACTTCCACAACATCAAGTAAATGTCTTGAATCTGGAAATTACCCTAATGCCTTCATCTTCCAAGCCAATTTCTCCAACGTTACATAGATCTCCTTTGTCTACAGATGGGATTTGTTTCCATATTATATTAAGAATTATTCTCTAAGTCTTTGTATTTCAAAATACTTCTCTTTGAGCTATTAGGTAATATGTAGGCGTTGACAACATCCATTATTAGAATATTGATTTTATTATTGAATAATTGCATACATATAAAATACAGATATTTTATTTAGGACTGATATTTAACAATGTTGGTTAGTCTTTTTAGGTTGAGTTTTTATCTTAATTGTTTTTTGGATTTAGGGAAGAAGGCAGATTGCAGAAAAAACTACTCACACCTCGTAAATAATTTTCTTAATTGCTTTCTAGGTTTTATTGTCTCATGTGTTAGCTTTCTGGGACATTTTGAAATTTTGAATTTTGTTTAGAATCTAGTTTTTATGGCAAGACAACTTATTTATTTATTTTATTATTTTATTTTGTTCTTATTTCTTTTGATAATTCAATTCATTAAATTAAAATTGGACTAGATATGCCACAACTAAATTATATGAATATATTTCCTTTTGAATGCATTATATTTTATTTGTTTATCTTAAGTTGAATTTTTAATAGATTAATTTAAAATTTCATTAGGTTAGATCTGGTTCCTGTGTTTAAACTTGGTCTCTCTTTTAATAAAGGAAATAAATTTTATTAAATATTAATAGGACTTATAGTATTCTTTTTTTTGGTTAATGAAAGAATAGTGTTTTAGGGATTTTGAATACATGCATGTAGTTTGGTAAGTTATTTTAGAATAGTCTAGAAAATAATGAGATGTTCTAATCTTAGAATAGTAATTTGTTCTTGTTTTTTTTTCTTTTAAGCTTGTGCAACAATGATAGAGGTATGAAGAGTAAGTTTTGAAGTAGATAAATGGTACCTATTAGATTAAACTAGTGTTAATGTTAGTAATTAGTATAAGCATGTTTATATAATGCATCTTTGATTTTGATATTGTTGTTTTAAACTTGTTGTCTAAGCTAGATCATAATTTTATATTGAGAAATGTAGGTTTCAAAATCATGATCTAATTATTCTTAATGGATTCTCCTTTTATTAGTTAGTTTAGAAACTTTAAGTTAGAAGCTAAATTTTAAATCTTCTTTATTTAGAAACTTTAAGTTTCAATCTAAGTTTTACTTTTAGTACTCCTTGTTAACTATGCAATTTAATCATTGTTGTAGTCATTATATTTTTATTAGATAACTAATTCAATTAGTTTCTTCTAAAAATTTAGTATCTTTTATACATTTCCATTAGCTACACTCTATTAATATATTGGTAGTAAAAATATGGTAGTAAGTGTAAATCATATTGTCTTATATTATCCTATTTAAGAATAGAAAGAAAAAAGAAAAATATAGTTTTAGGTATGGTCGGTTAGAGAATAGAAAGTATTTATTTTTTTCATGATCTTAGATTTAGTCTTAAATAACAGTTCATATTATAGATATTATTGACTTACTTTCTTGTAATTGTATTTGTTTTTACCTATTTGATGAATATATATTTGTATAGGTTAAATCTCTCTCTCTCTCTCTCTCTCTCTCTCTCTCTCTATATATATATATATATATATATATATATATATATATTCATGAAGTTTGTGAAATGGATAGAAAAGAGCAATTAGTAATAGAGTAATTGAAAAATCTTGAGTATTATAAAGATCGGTATTTATAAATATTCCTAACTTGTTTTGTCAAATTTCAAATTCATTATGTAATCTTAAATATATTCTTGCTAAACTAATTTTTAAAGAATTAAAGTGATTTTTTTACTTAATTATAGGATAATAATATTATTGATCATGATTAGAGGTATAGTAAGATGAATTAAGACTATTAATACCTATTGTGATTATTTATTAAAGGAAATTAGTTCAATTTGGTGAAGTGCTAACATTGATGATTTTGGAATTATTATTGTGTCTATTTAGTTATGAATTACATTAATAGAAATTATGTATCTGGGAACATTATTGCTTTTGATAAAATAGTTTTACATGTGTTGAAAGCCAATTTAATTGCTTGTCTAACTCTTGGATAATGTGATTAGAGCCCAATCACAAATGAGGTAAAAACTTAGGAATATTTATTAATGTGAACTGGATCATGAGGGAACTTGAGGGATTTATGTGAGAATGATTTAGATTAGGTAATTTAATAGAAAAGAAGACTAAATTACATCTTAGAAGAAGTTATTTAGACTTTTAATGAAGATAGATAACTATCATATTGTTTGTTAAGACTTGTTTTTCGAAATGATGTACTTACTGTAATGGCTTGTGTTGATGATATAATGTATAACTTCTTGTATCAGTATGTTTTCGTTATGAGAATGCATCATTGGATGTTGTATATGTTGTGTATGTTGTCTCCCTTATAAGTTCTTAAAATTATAAAATTTCTATTGTATATGTTAACCCAAGTTATAAATTGTATAAAACTAGTTTTTGCAAGTTTAAGTCTTTGAACTACGAAGTCTCTGCGTTGCGTGTAAGTAGGAAAGGCCATCATGAGCCCCTGAGACATTAGGTTGGGTCCTTAGGGCCTGTAGTCTCGTCATCTTGTGTAATTGATATCTATTATGTATATTTATTGACTTTGCGGAACTAATGTTTACATTTAGTTGTGTAGTTTCAGGTCTGTTAACCGTGTAGGGTACTGGAGCTGAGAAAGTATTTCCCCACTTTGTGAATAGATGATCATATGGCATTACTGTAAATGTGTATAATTGTATATAAGAAATATTTCCATCTTAAATTTTCATTTACGATGAATGTTACAAAACTTATGTTTAATAGGAGGTTTATTAAGTTAGAGTAAGTGAATTTTCCCCTGTCATCGTATTTCTTTCATTATTTCTTACTAATTTAATTTATTATTATTATTTATTGATATTTTTCATGCGTAGGCATTACAAGATTAATATCATATTAAATCTAACCACGTAATCAACTCCATAATACTCCATCTTCTCCATCCTTCCAATGCCTGATGTACCCTAAAAACAAGATCAACTGCAAGACTTCCACTCAAACAAGGATTAATAATCAGCCAATTCCTTCCCTCAAATTCCCTCAAGCTTTCCAAGCTAACAAATCACAATAGAAGAAATACCCATAACCTTAAACACCATGGAACCACCGTAGCTCTGATACCAATTGAAAGGGAAAAGAGAACCTAGCATGCGCCTTACAACATCCTATATTTTACTTAAACAAATATTCAATAACTTGATGCAAGCACATACTACTATGCCCTTAAAGCAGAAATAGACATAGTTGATTTCCCATCTCATTAACCCTTAGAGGAAAGATAATGTAGCTTATAGATCTAAATAACTTTTAGCAGCATAACGGCATATAAATTAACACTTTAAGAACATGAAAAGAAGAAGCATAGAAGAAAGATAGACAAAAGAGAAGAGACACCAATATACGTGGGGAAAACCCTTTCGGGTAAAAAACCCCACACTCCAAAGCATCGAACCAATGTATTAATCTGCAACAATAAACATGTTACAATACACTTGCAGGCTCAAAGCCTTAACATGGAGATTTACATCTTGCTCCTCTGGAGGAAAAACTAATAGCATAACCCTACAAAAAACTCTCCTCACTCAAACTTCTCCTCAAGCCTTCAATTTATAGACCTCTCACAACCAAGAAACCATTATGTGCTTTTCAAAACCATGTGTGAAACCTCTCATGAGGTGTAGTACCCAAAAAATGTGAGATTCCAGTCTAAAATTAGGCTCTCACGTCTAAAATATTCTCCCCTATTTTTGACCCTTACAGTTGTCATAGAATCTGTCATAATATCGTTAAAAATGGCCCTTCCATAATATACTACTAAGTGGGCATATTTTGACAACTAATAAATCATTTTCAAGGCACCGACATGTGGCACAAGTGCCAACTAAAAATTCAAACGCCCCTCTTTTATGATGGAGCGGAATAAAATAATAACCAATAGTGGGAAAATATTAAATGACAAATAAGAATTAATAACGGAAAATTTTTCAAGGTTGAGACACCTAATTTTCCAACAAAAAAATGGGTTATAGCTTGAAATGAGAGACTAGATATGATATGTGCATGCTTCATGTAGTGTTTTAAGTTATTGTACTCATTGTATGAAACTTGGTTTGTAAGTAACATTGTATTCTTTTATATAGCTTTAAGTGTTTCAGGTAAGGTAAAAAACCAACAAATATATCTATTGCTTTGTACACAAGAACTTGATGAGTTTCTGCCATTGTTTGGGTCATTATTAGTGGACATGTGAGGTTTTATGAGTTTCTTCCCTTATTTGGGTCATTATTAGAAGACATGAGGTTTGAACTGTATTGAGGTTCAAAAATTTCATACTATAACTGTGAACTGAGGCTTTAGATAATGGTGGGATTTTCCATTTTCTTTATGTAAATTTTGTAGGAATAGTGGGACAACTAATACATGACACCCAATGAGTGACAAGAAGAATCTATAATGAAACTATTATCTTCATGTTATTTGTTTTACCAATTAGTTTTTTTTTTTAAAGGTCATTTAGACTATCTAGTTCAACTGAATACAATAGCTTTAAATTTCCCTCTAGATTCTCAAGAACTAGAACATATAGCTAATACAATAAGGAACCAAATTTTCTATGCTTTAAACTTGGTTGTTGATTTATAGAAAATTAAAACCATCAATAGAGTTAGAAGAGCAGTGCTCCAACAAGTGTAAGATGATGTGTATTATTCTCAAGATCAAATGGAGCACTTGGACAAGATGTTATGATTATAGGATCTTTTGTTGGCCTTTTTTATATTATAGTTTAGAGAAACATAAATTAAATGTTAGGATGCATAGAATTGTAAATCTTTTTTTAATTAAAGGGAGATTAAGAAAAATTCTTCAAATAAACTTGGTTGTCAATTTGTAAAACATTAAAACTATCTATAGAGTTACAAAAAATAAATCTGAACGCTACTCTCATAGATACTACTTTGGTTTCTTCTTTTATGACTATGGAAGTTCAAGCTTCCTTTTGAAGAATTTCAAAAAATCATTTGAAAAATCTATATGCTCAAAATTGTGACTCTGCTTGCCTGGGGCTGTCGGGTTGGATTTCAGCACACACATGAACCCTTCCCTCCTTGCCACGGGGCGATCCATCATGTCACTCTCACTCATGTGGAATTAGCCAATTGAGAGGAGGCAAGACACGATGGGGGTTTGGCTCGTTCGAGAGCTGGACTTCGCAGAGAGGGGTCAACAAGTTCTATGGCCTTTGTTGTTGTGTGTTTTGTTGTATGTTTTGCTTAGTGGTTGTGGTACTTGAGATAACCCTATGACCCGAAGGGTCACTATTTTCTCTTCTTCTATTTGGATTCTTTAAATTCCACCTTTGTGTGGGCAAGCGATTATTTTCATTGATGGCTTCTACTATTTCTATCTCTGAGAAATGCTCTGTGTAGTTGTAATTTCCTAGTTTCTTCTAACAACAAGAGATCAAATGGGTCTCCTCGTGGTAGAATAAACGTCTGTTGTGGCGGTTGCGGATGCAACTCCTTGATCTCGCTATGGACAGCTCTCACCCACTCTCCTCTCACCCCTAAACACATCCGTGAATCAGGGCAATAGGGGATATGTGATTACTAACCTTCACCAGATCTATGGTTTTGTTGACCTAGGGTTTGAATTTTCTTAACTATGGTTACTTCGTGATGGAATCGAGGGTTTGCAATGTTGTCTATTCTAACAAATCTATATGAATGCAAGCTAATGATAACATGCAAAGCATCTTTTTGGTATTTTTTAGAGTATTTTGGAAAGGAAAATGCTTCTATTCTATGAATGAAATATGTATGCAATCGTATATGTCTTTTCAAATGCAAAGTTTAATCTATGTTTTTGTGGGTTTTTGGTGTTTTCAATGCAATCTAATTTAATGGAAAGGGAAGATGCTTTTTCTAACAAAGTAGATCTAGGATTGTAAAATGATTAATCTAGCATGCAAGATCTAACCTATTAAGGAAAAAACACAATGCTACTATTCCCAAGAGCAATTGATTATCTAATTACTATGAAAGCAATGAAAGAACTTGAAAGAGATGAAGATTTGTTACTTCCACTACCCTCAGTATCCTTATGTAGGCAACCTCGAATCCTTCTGTGGCAGTAGGTGATCCTCTTGACAAAATGACCCGAAGAAGCAAAAAAGAAGATTTTGTGAAGCTTGTATGAGCTCGACGTGAGCTTTGAATTGAGTACAATGGCTAAGAATTGAGCAGCATAGCATTTCTTGATTGAACAAAGAAAATAAAAGGCACTTATGTCCTGTATGAGCATATGAATGTTGGGTTGGAGACCAAACTTGGCAAGAGCTGGTGCATAATAAATTTGTCTCCCTTTGTGCTTGAGGGAGGGGGTATTTATAGGTTTGAGGAATGGAATGGATTGAAGAGTTAACTCATTTGATTGATGAGTTAACAAGAATAGATTGGGGAGTTAACAAGGTTGATTGCCCAATGAACTCAGCTGATTAGGGAGTGATGAAGAAATGACAGTTTATCACTGAAGAAGAAATGGAGGTGAGGGAATGCATGAGATTGATTAGAGAGTTAATTTGAGATCAAATAGAGCTAATTATGCATGTATGGGTGCATGAAATAGTTAACTCTATATCAAGGATAAAAAATCATGTAAACAGAAAGAAAAATGGGCAAAAATAGAGCTAAAATGTGACAGAAACTTGAGTTTTTCCACAGGTCAAAAGATGGCAGGGTCGCCACCTTCGTCAGACAAGGTCACCTAGGGAGATCATGGGTCACCCCAAGGGCGACCCTAGGTCACCCGAGGAGATCCGGGATCAAAAGTGCAAAATGTAGAAATTCAGGATGACAGAAGGTATAGGGGAGGAGAAGGATGATTTATGCATCAAGAAAAAGGTCAATCATGTGGAAGAATCCAAATCTCCACTTGCATTTTTTAGGATCCCCAGTGGGGATTTGGAAATAATGGGGGGATATTTGGATTGGTTGGTCGAAATTTAAAACTGACAGTGGGAGATGGATCAGGGGACCTCTAGAAGGCTTCTATGAGGTGAACTAGAGGAAAAACAAAGGGGAGAGGTGAAAACTCACCTACAAGACACTCACAAGGCTTAGGATGAAGGTCAAAAGCTAGAAAATGCAAGTCGACAAGTGTTGCAACAAGTGTTGAAAAGCGTCGCAAACAAGGGAGGAAGGAAATCGATAAAGCAGAAACGACACAAGACAAGAAAAGAGGACACGTCATCAAGAGGCTTGCTGCCCAAAGGATTTATTTTTATGCTTACATGTACGTGACAAGGATTTGAATCGTCATAGGGGTCCTCGTGGAGGTAGTGCGTGATTTTTGTACTTACAGAATCTGAAAAAAATTATCTAAGATCCAGAGAGTCAACCAATTCCTTAGGCATAACGAATATTCATAAAACTGAATATCTTCATATTGTAATGGCAATTGAATGTGCTAAGATCAACATGCAATGTTTCTCATATCAATTTATGGAAAAAGAGAGATTTCGTTCTCAAATCATGGTGAGTTTAATGTAGTGGCAGCATAAAGGAAGGAATATATGCATTAATTGTGAACAAGGGTAGAATTTTCACAATACCAAGAGGACTATGCATGTAGATGTATTAGCTTTATGCCATTTTTAAATATTTTGATATTTCTTCTCGTTGGCCTCATATACTTAATGAATATCCTATTTGCACTAGAAATTAACTACAATAAGTAGTGTCATTCATGTCAATGGAGTTATGCACTTAAATACGTTTAAAATTTTGCCCCACACTGAAATTTCAAGAAATTAAGAGAATTTTTAGGGACATTCGGTCCAAACAAATATATGATAATCTTTTATATTCAATGATCAAAGAGAAAGCATAGAAAATTGTCATTATTCTTTAATTTTTTAGTAATTGAATTCCATCAATCATTTTAGATTAAAATAACTAGACAAAGATATGATAAACTATGATCACTTGAAATCAAATAAAATGTACACATTTTGTGTGAAAATCCCCTCTATGTACATGTATTACAAATAAATGAATAATAAGGCTAAGCGAAGACCTTACCCTTTAATTTTAATTGAAATAAAATCAATTTTAATTGAAATAAGATCAACAAAGGACATTAACATTTATATCTATATGTAGAACTATGGTTAGAATTAGGGTTGGGATTAAGGTTAGAATTGGGAATATAATTAGGGTTAGGGGTAGAAATAGGGTTAGATTTTGAATTATGGTTAGAATGAGGGTTAGGGTTAGAATTAGAGTTAGGGCCTTAGCATTACTATCAGGATTAAGGTTAGGATTAGGTTTATAGTTACAATTTGGGTTTGAATTAAAAGTTGGGGCTACATTTAGGGTTAGGGTTAGGTTAGGGTTAGGGTTAGGGTTCAAATTCAAGTTAAAATTTGGGTTAGAAATATGGTTAGGGTTAGGGTTAGGGATAGAATTAGGGTTAGGATTATGTTTAGAACTAGACTTAGGGTTTCAATTAGGCTTGGGGTTAGGGTTCAGGTTAGAATTAGGGTTATAGTTAGTATTATAGTTAGGACCTACAATTAGGGTTACAACTATGGTTAGAATTAGGGTTAGGATTAGGGTTAGAATTAGGGATAGAATGAGGGATAGAGTTAGGGTTAACTAGATCTAGGGGTGGAATTAGGGTTAAGGTTAGAATTAGAGTTAGGGTTAGCATTACTACCAGAATTAAGGTTAGGTTTAGGGTTATAGTTACAAATTGGATTTTAACTAGGGTTTGAATTAGTAATAGAATTAGCATTAGGGTAAGAATTAGGGTTAGGGGATAAAATTAAGGTTGGAATTATAATTGGATTTAGGGTTAGAATTAGGGTTATCATTAGGGTTAGAATTAAGGTTAGGGTTAGGGTTAGGGTTTAGGTTAGAATTATGATTAGAACTACGATTAGAATTAGGGTTAGGGATGGGGTTAGAATTAGGGTTAGTATTGGGCTAAGTGTTAGGGTTCAGGTTAGGGTTGGGTTAGAATTATGTTTTGGTTAGAATTAGGGTTAAAATTATAGTAAGAATTATGGTTAGTATTAGGGATACAATTAGGGTTAGCATTATAGTTACATTTAGGGATAGGGTTAGAATTATGGTTAGGGTTAGGGTTAGGGTTCAATTTAGAATTATGATTATAGTTAGTATTATAGTTAGGTCTAGAATTAGGGTTACAATTAGGGTTGGGGTTAGGGTTAGGGTTAGGGAGAGAATTAGGGTTATGGTTAGAATTAGTATTAGGATTAGGGTTAGGGTTTAGGTTATAATTATAAGTTAGGGCTACAATTAGATTTAGGGTTTAGGTTATAATTAGGGTTCAATCTATGATTAGAATTAGGGTTACAATTTGTTTAAAATTAGGGTTAGGGTTATAATTAAAATAGGGTTAGAATTAGGTTTAGGATTAGAATCAAGGTTAGAATTGGAGTTAGGGTTAGGGTTAAGTAGATCTAGGGGTAGAATTAGGGTTAGGGTTAGAATTATTGTCGGGATTAATGTTAGGGTTAGGGCTATAGTTACAAATTGGGTTCAAATTAGAAGTTAGGGTTAGGGTTCATGTTCAAGTTAGAATTAAGGTTAGAAATATGGTTAGTGTTAGGCTTGGGAATAGAATTATGATTAGTATTGGCCAGAATATTAGGTTTAGGTTTAGGGTTGGGTTAGAATTATGTTTTGGTTAGAATCAAGGTTAAGTTTATACTTAGAATTATGGTTAGTATTAGGGATACAATTAGGGTTAGAGTTACAGTTACATTTAGGGATAGGGTTAGAATTATGGTTACAATTATGATTAATGATAAAAATAGGGTTATGATTAAGGATAAAATTAAGATTATTAATACAATTATGTTCAGGGATATAATTAAGGTTAAGTAGATCTAGGAGTAGGATTAGGGTTTGGGTTAGAATTAGGGTTAAGTAGATCTAGGCGTACAATTAGGGTTAGGGGTACAATTACGGTTAGGGTTAGAATTAGGGTTATAAATATGGTTAGGGTTAGGGTTGGGGATAGAATTAAGGTTGAGGTTATGTTTAGGGTTACAATTATAGTTAGGGTTACAATTACGGTCAAGATTACAATTCTTACCCAAACCCTAATTTAAGCATAACCCTAATTCTGACCCAAACCCTATTTGTAATCATAACCCTCAATCTAATCCTAATTATAAATCTAACCCTATTTATAACCCTCAACCTAACTATATCACTAAACAAAACCCTACTTCTAATCTAACCTTGGTTCTAAAGGTAACCCAAACCCTTATTATAATCATAACCCTCAATCTAACCCTAATTCTAACCATTGCTGTAAGATTACACTTAGGATTGATTTATAAGCCTAACCCAATATATAACCCTATTTATTTAAGCCTAGTCCTAACCCAATCCATAAACAAAACCCTAATTCTAAATCTAACCTTCATTCAAACCCTAACCACACATGGAACCCTAACCCTAACCATAATTTGGTACATGAATAAAACATTAAATTTAACAAGATTTATAAACATAACCATAATCCTAATTAGATTAAAACCTCATTGTAACCCTAATTTAGGCATAATCCTAATCTAACCCTAACCCTAATTCAACCATGATCCTAAATTTACACTTAGCATAGATTTCTCTAAATATAAATATCCTAACGTCGTAACTCTCTTCCTAATCATAACCCTAACCCTAATTCTAATACTTACCATAACCATAATTTAAAACATGATTAAAACCCTAAATCTAACCCTATTTATAACCTTGACCCTAATTGTATTTGTAAACAAAACCCTAATTCTAATCTAACCTTGGTTTTAACCCTAACCCAAATCTTAATTATAATCATAAACCTCAATCTAACCCTAATTCTAATTCTAACCATAATCATAAGATTACACTTAATATTGATTTATAAACCTAACCCTATATCTAACCCTATTTATAAGCTCAATCCTAAACCAATCCCTAAACAAAATCATAATTCTAAATCTAACCTTCATTCGAACCTTAAAAAATAATATATAATTATAATTATAATATATATGCTTATCAAAAAAATTATAACATATATAATTATTATATATATAATATAGTATAATATAATATAATATATATAATAATTATTTTATTATATATTATAATAATATATCTAAACTATATTATAATATTATATATAATAATTATATAAAATATTATGATAATATATATAACCTATATTATAATATTATATTATATAATTATGTCGAGAGGCGAAGCCTAGAGGAGTAATACAGCCACAATACGATTGCAAGTTTTATTATGCCAATTTAAATTGACAGTTTGTTAGCTGTCATCAAGTGTTGTATTGTAAAAATAAAATAAAATAAACTATAGGGATTAATGTTAAATGGATTAATGCCTCCCATCACCTCCCATATTCTAGGAGAGAAGATGGGCACGATCACTTTTCGCAGGAGAGATTAGTGGCATGTGGTAGTTAGGAAATCAGTTCTCCATTATTTGTTTCCAACTTCACGCTCAATTTAAGCCAGAAGCACGCTCAAGTATTTTAGCAAATTTCTGCTCATATTGTAATAGTTTATGACAGAAGCACGCTGAAGTATAAGTTATATTGGAAAAGGTGTCTCTTTAGATGAAAACCTAAGAGAGAAAAAGAAGAGTGTAACCAAATGTCTTTGTGATGTATGCAGCGGCCATGCAAGGTCTATCATGGATAAAACTGGAGATGATGCAGCAAGTTCTCTCCTCTATTACTTCTCCTCAGGAAAAGAATCATGTTGAGGTGCCAAGCCATGGGGATTTAATGGAGTTTTTCCCTCACAACAGGACAGCTTCAAACGATACAATTTTTCCCCAAATTGCAGATTCCAAGTAGTACTTTAATGCCTCACTTTTTCCTTCTGAAGAACTTTCAAACCCTAATTACGGGAGCTAATTTTAACTCTCTTTTGCCAGATTTGTATCTACAAGCATTGTGGATAAACAATCTACTCCTCTGTTGACCATTATTTATAATGGAGTAGTGAATGTGTACCATGTTTCCCTTGATAAGGTATTTTTTTCTCCTTTCTCAGTCATTTGTTAGTATCTAATCAAAATCCATGGCGGTCATTATAGAATAAGCGCAGTTTCTCCGTACACTTCTGCGTCCAACCACTCCACCACTCTTTTGAAAGTTTCATCACTTCTTTGGCATTCAATTCAAGCTCTCCTCGCTAAGTAGTCTCTCTTGCATTTCCCAACACCCACTTTGTCATTCCAAAGTTTTCTCAGGCAAAAATGGCATGAATTCTTCTTGCATGATGTTGAGAATGAAATTAGAAGAACCGTATTGTCTCCTTTATATGAGGAAGTTCAAATTTTTGTTTCATGCATTAATGATTAAACAAATATGTTCTATATGTTTAAGAGCATGGTTGTTTATAGATTAGTAAATAAGCTTAACTACTAGGCAAACAAATTATTAGCCATCGTCCTTGCATGTAGAGAGGTGGATCTTCCACATGCTACTAGGCAGCTTACTTGTTAAGAGCACATCTGTTCAATGAGAGCTTGTGTTTTAATAGGAAAGCATCCTGGCCAATCAATGTCATTCTTAACGTATTTTATGTTGTGCTAGAATGCAGTATTCATGCCTATCAATCTGGCAAAAATTGCTATAGTGTTACATTAGAAAAACAGTAACTGACTCGTTCCTAGACATGATTTTCTACTGATAACAGTATTTAAGGTTTCTTAAATTCCTCTGAAATTTAGCTTGAATTGTCTTCCAACATTGCATCGATACATGGAGTGCATAGCAACACATCAATTCTTTGCATTTCTTGTATTGATTTATCTTCATATGTTGTGATTTTTTCCAAAGTGGGGTCCTCAAAAAGAATTAGTGCAAGGGCAAGGGGAATGTGCAAATATATAGGCAGGTAGATAGAAATGTATCCATGTGTGCAAGAATTTTTGCATAAAGTCTTGCTTGAATCCATGGCAGCCATTACAGAATAAGCGCAACTTCTCCGTACACTTCTGCGTCCGACCACTCCACCACTCTTTTGAAAGTTTCATCACTTCTTCAGCATTCAATTCAAGCTCTCCTTGCTAAGTAGTCTCTTGCATTTCCCAACACCCACTTTGTCATTCCAAAGTTTGCTAGAATGCAGTATTCATGCCTATCAATCTGGCAAAAATTGCTATAGTGTTACATTAGAAAAACAATAACTGACCCATTCCTAGACATGATTTTCTGCTGATAACAGTATTTAAGGTTTCTTAAATTCCTCTAAAATTTAGCTTGAATTGTCCTCCAACATTGCATCGATACATGGAGTGCATAGCAGCACATCAATTCCTTGCATTTCTTGTATTGGTTTATCTTCATATGTTGTGATTTTTTCCAAAGTGGGGTCCTAAAAAAGAATTAGTGTAGGGGCAAGGGGAATGTGCAAATATATAGGCAGGTAGATAGAAATGTATCCATGTGTGCAAGAATTTTTGCATAAAGTCTTGCCAAATTGTGAAGAAAATGTTGGGTATAGATTAATATCAAATAATAAATTGTAAATCAAACCATGGTTTAGTGGTAATAGGTGTGATTACCATGATAATGACCAATGTTTGTGTAGAGCAAAGTGGCAAAGAAGACATCTCCAAAAGAATACAGTTTACAGTTTAGCTAAAAATACTCAGTAGCACATGAAGTTTTCCTTACTTCTGGACAAAGTAGAGTGATGATATTTATAGGGAAGTTTCTAATGGTTGAAATATATTAGTATACTATACATGTCCATTATTTGATGTCTATAAATTAAAATTAGCCCATGAATCTATGGGAATTGTTGAGACTTTTTAAATTTAGAGCTTGTAACTGTAATCACCACTAATAAAGTAATTTTATACCATTTGTATATCTTTTTAGGAATACTACTTTTGTTCAAAATTCATACTTTCAATTTCTTTTCTTCTTCTAAATTTTTATAACAGCACATCAATTCTTTACATTTCTTGTATTGATTTATCTTCATATGTTGTGATTTTTTCCAAGTGGGGTCCTCAAAAAGAATTAGTGTAGGGGCAAGGGGAATGTGCAATATATAGGCAGGTAGATAGAAATGTATCCATGTGTGCAAGAATTTTTGCATAAAGTCTTGCCAGATTGTGAAGAAAATGTTGGGTGTAGATTAATATCAAATAATAAATTGTATAGCAAACCATGGTTTAGTGGTAACAGGTGTGATTACCATGATAATGACCAATGTTTCTGTAGAGCAAAGTGGCAAAGAAGACATCTCCAAAAGAATACAGTTTACAGTTTAACTAAAAATACTCAATAGTCCATGAAGTTTTCCTTACTTCTGGACAAAGTAGAGTGATATTATTTACAGGGAAGTTTCTAACGGTTGAAATATATTAGTATAATGTACATGTCCAATATTTGAAGTCTATAAATTAAAATTAGCCCATGAATCTATGGGAATTGTTGAGACTTTTTAAATTTAGAGCTTGTA
This sequence comes from Cunninghamia lanceolata, assembly GCA_027924645.1. Classification (NCBI taxonomy): domain Eukaryota; kingdom Viridiplantae; phylum Streptophyta; class Pinopsida; order Cupressales; family Cupressaceae; genus Cunninghamia; species Cunninghamia lanceolata. The sequence continues at coordinate 16,176,642 of BSBN01000320.1, forward strand.
ACTGTAATAACCACTAATAAAGTAATTTTATACTGGATTTGTATATCTTTTCAAGAATACTACTTTTGTTTAAAATTCATACTTTCAATTTCTTTTCTTCTTCCAAATTTTTAAACTGCCTATTATTGAGTTCTAGTACAGTCAATTGCATAGGGTAATTGTCATTCTATCTCTCAAATTCCCTCCATGAGGTAGAAAATTCTATATGATTAAGGATAAAAACTAGCTGCAGTAGCTTGAGACAAAGAAGAAATTGAGATGCCTAGGCACTAAAATGATTGGGCACCTTCACAAACAGAGTGTAGAGTTTTTACAACTCACCAAGAATTGAAGTTTGAAAATGACATAGGTCATTTTAGATGTAATACCAATTCATGATGGCCACCAATAGACATAAGGGACACAATTAGTACATGGTGTTGATGAGGTGTGAGGCTAAATCTCAACATTGAAGAAAGATGATGCATATGTTGTTCTGCAATATGGCTGATGGGAAAAAGAAGGAATAGGATACACATTGGTGCAATAAAAAATACTGCAAATTGTGGATTGTTTAATGTTTGCCTAATTAATGGAACATTGTCTAGCTACGGAGACTAAATTCTCTGGTCAGTGTAAAGTCGCATATCTATTATTTTGACCTTAATGAGCAACTTCTTTTCTTCTTTATATGATCTAATCAATCTGAAAATGCTTTTACGGTAAATCACCATTAGTTTTAGTCTTAGAAGTAAAAATTATTTGTAACTGTTACTGCAGAGAGGATTTATCCAATGCTTAAGTTTGAACTTATGGGACTAATTTCACCATCAAGTAGCTCTTGCATCCACTGCATCATCACTTGCCCATCTAGTAATAGACAACCATGCCTCCAAGAGACGACAAGGAGCTAGAAATGTTAAAATGAATTTCAAGTTGAGCACATTGCCAAGAATGTTAGGTGGTTGTAATTCCCTTTTACATGTTTTGTCTTCCAATTAAGAAGGTTATCACCAAGGGTTAGTTTCCAATTAGGTCAACTGAAAACTCTTGCACTTGATATTAATTACTAATTAGTGAACATGGATGTGAACTAAAAATGTCTTTTTTGGTGCTGCTGGAAGTAGTATGAAGCTGCATATTTGAATGTGGAAGATTTTTTAATGAAAGTGACAATATCAGTAAACTTAAGAATGTAATGTTAGACATCCTTAAATGCAGTACTCAGATAACTATAATGAGGTAAGATTAATTTCTTATAGGTTTGTGCATGGATATTTTATCACTAAAATGGAATATTCTTGGCTTGAATAACAACATGATTGTGATAATTTTCTCAATTGTTTGTTATTGAGTATCACCTATTAAAATTTAGAGTTTCCTAATGCCTTCTCCTTTTAAGCCCTTATCATAAGGGTGCTTAAGGGATGAACTTTAAATGGAACTCAAAGTAATCAAAAGTGGCATGTATTCTTCTTGCTTGGCACTAAGAATGAAATCAGAATTGGAAAGATATGATATCTCAATGGAAGCCATTAGAGCTTTTCAGAGGTTTAGATTTTACTGCATAGCTAGCTATCTCCCATGGCCATTGCCCAATGCCGAATGAAGAAAATGAAGACGTAAGATTTCTACAAAGTACAAATTGACTCTTAAGATGGTGTCTACTAGTATTTGTTCATAGAGGTACTGTTAATTCCACAAACCCATTATTTTTCTAGACTAACATGGAACAACGGACAAACCAACAATTTTCTCAATTTAAATGTCAGAAGAATGTTTGAATTTGTTAGCCAATATGGTAAAGAATCTACACCTACACACTAATTTTTTTTTCCTAGGAGGGTTTAGGGTTATTTAAAAAATTAGGTTAGGGTTTCAATTAAGGTTTAGTTTAAGGTTAGGGTTAGTTGTATAATTGTGGTTAGGGTTTGGGTTATATCTAGGATTAGGGTTATAGTCAAATTAGGATAATGATTTTGCTATAATTAGGGTTTCAATTAGTGCAAATATATAACCAAAAAAATATTGCCATTGGTTAAGGTTAGGGTTAGTTGTATAATTATGGTTAGGGTTTGGGTTATAGCTAGGATTAGGGTTATAGTCAAATTAGGATAATGGTTTTGCTTATAATTAGGGTTTCAATTAGTGTAAATATATAACCAAAAAAATATTACCATGGGTTACAGTTAAGGTTATAGTTACAATTTGGGTTTGAATTCCAAGTAGGGTTGGATTTACAATTAGGGTTCAATTTAAGGATACAATTACCATCAAGATTAAAATTATTAAGGCTTACAAATATAATTAGGATAAGTGTTAGAATTTTCCTTAGGTTTAGGGTTATAGTTATAATAGGATTAAGGTTAGTGTTACAATTTGGGTTTGAATTCCAAGTAGGGTTGGATTTACAATTAGGGTTTGATTTAAGGATACAATTACCATCAAGCTTAAAATTATTAAGGCTTACAAATATAATTAGGATAAGGGTTAGAATTTTCCTTAGGTTTAGGGTTACAGTTATAATAGGATTAAGGTTAGTGTTAGGGTTATGGTTATAATCAGGGTTAGGATTAAAGTTAGGTATGGAATTAGGGTTATAGAATTTGTTATAATTAGATTTAGGGTTACAATTATGGTTATGATTAAAATTAGTACCATCATTAGTAGTAATGTTAAGGTTAGATGTAAGGTTACAATTAGAGCTCCAATTAGGGTTCAGTTTATCAGATACAATTACAATCACAATTAAAATTAGGTTTACAAATATAATTAGGGTAAGGGTTAGAATTTTACTTAGGGTTAGGGTTTAGTTTAAGGTTAGGATTAGGTTATAGTTAGAATTAGGGTTATAATTATAATTATACTCATAATCCTAACCTTATATATATTTAAATTAATTATTGTCATAAAAATATATCTAATTATTCTCTTTTAATATATTGTTTTCATTAAAATTATTAAAGTATACAATAATTACAGTTATAACTTAAAAAACTTCATTGGATCCATCTCGGCATACTTTAGATATATATATTTTTAAATATAGCTATACTAGTTATAATAATTCTTATAATTATATCATTTAGTTAGAATTAAGCTTGCCATACTACTAGCATACCTATATTTAAAAATATCTAAAGTACGCTGAGAGAAGGATTTCTCCACCTATTTTTTAATCACTAATCCTAACACTAGGCGTCTCAAGAAAGATATATCTTGACCTAGTTTAGATATATTTTTTATATAGGTATGTTAGTTAATTACCAACTTTTACACAAATACATACCTTACAAGCTAATCATTACATATAAAACAAACAAATTAAAGTAAATTTAAAATTTAAAACAAAATTACAAAGTATGAACTTGTAACCCTTACACCTTGTAATAATAGAAATATTTACCATGAACAATATTGTTAGTATAATGACTATTCAAGGTCCTCATATCCCCTTAAATCTGAGGTCAAAAAAATAGAAAATCACAAGCCTTATATTTCCATTTACGAGAGAAGATCCAATACCCCCACATCGTAACTTTGTGTACATCAAGCTCCTAAAAGGTACATTGAATTTTCATGAAAATTTCAACATATCTATGTATCTGAGTTAAGAGCTTAAAGCTATTATTTGGGGTTTTTGGTATCAACAATGTAGCCTAATCAATTAGATCTTGGCAGAGTTGTCAGAAAACACCCAAAAAGAAAATTAGACTAAAACATGTGCACCAAGGCACCTATTATCGATCGCCTTATGTATCACCATATGATTGTGTGATTCTTTGATATCATATGTGAAGTGTATTGTTATACATGTATACATGCACATGTATTGGTTCCTTATTAAATCTTTATTAGTATATTACTTCTCAACTACTATTCTTTTCATATATTTAACTCTGTTCAAGAATATAACAGCTATTGGTACATGGTTACTAGATAATTCTAAATTCAATCCATAACGTTTGAACATTTCATCAAATGCAGCCTGCCCATGCGTTTAATGTTGATCGCCAAAAAGATCACCCTTCATATTTCTACGCGGTTCAAATTAAAATCTTCATCTCCCACAACAAGATCACTTTTTCTTCTGCATTATTGACCTAGTTTATCCTCTGCCTTCATAAATAGGTGTATTTAATTATTTCTCACCATTGTTGCCCTGTTTCCTTCTTAAATACTTCATCTATATGGGTGGAAAGGAACATAGTGGGTTAAATCATGCACGGAGAATTTTGCATCTCAGCACTCGATCTTCAATGGGTTTTGTTAATTTTTATGTAGCTTGGATAGGTGTTCTAGTCTCAGGTGGTGATTACGAGGCTAGAAACATAGCTGGAATAATTATCTCCATACCTAGAAAATTGATTTCTCGAGAGACTTCTAGATATTAGGGTTTGTTAGAGTCTAATTAATCCTAGCCATTGATTGAGATTAAATCATGGCCATTAGTTTTCAATGAGAGGATTATAAAAGAGGATCAATGGGCATTTGGAGAGGATAGATTCGAGAAACATTTGCAGCGATAGCAAATAAATAAATTTGCAGCAATAGCAAATTGATTTGTAGTGAGAGCAAAGGGCGCAGCGATAGCATTGGAGAGCAGCAGTGGAATTACCGGAGAAGAAAATTATTGCCGGAGCAATTTCAGCAGGAACAATTGAGGGAAGGAAATTTATTGGAAAGAAAATTTCTGAAGCTTTGCCAATAAGAGGCAAGTAATTTTGTATCTCTTGATTTTCTGCAGTTGAATAAAATTCTTATCTGTTGACTGGTTTTCCCTTCGGGGGTTTTCCAGGGACAATTTGTCCAAAACTATTGTGTCAGTTTGCATATTTTTTTTTATCTCCGTGATTATTTGTGAAGTTGCGGCTGTATTATTTTCAATATTTGTTGTGAATTAATTTTCTGCAGTAAAATAATCTATTTACAATAGGAGATTAATAATCAGTAGCTGCAATAGATTTTTCACATGGTATCAGAGCAGATCTGAGGGCAGAATAGGCACAAGGAGAAAGAAAAAATAATAAATAAAAAAATCTAGGGTTTATAAAACCCAGACCTCTTCAAAATTATTATTATTATTTTCTTTTGAGATGGCCTTAGTAGGTTTAAGAGATCAGGACAGATTGGATGGAGCCTCAAATTTTGGTGTCTGGAAAGCCAGAATTTCTTTATTGCTGGAAGAGAATGGTATCAAGGAATATGTGACCACTGTTGTACCTATACCTATAGATGCAACACAGCTCTTAGCATATAAGAAGGAAGATGCCAAGGCGAGGAGGCTGATTCTTGACGGTGTTAAGGATCATATTGTTCCGCATATTGCAGAGTTAGATACAGCGAAGACGATGTGGGATGCCATTATGAATCTGTACCAGAATGCTACCCTTAACCGGAAGCTGATTCTCAGAGAAAAGTTAAGGAATACTCGGATGAATAAGGGAGAAGATGTCACAAGCTACCTCACCAGACTTAGACTTGTCAAGGATGAATTGGCAGCTGTTGGAGACAAACCAAATGATGATGAGCTAGTACGAATAGCCCTGAATGGGTTTACTAAGCAGTAGGATGTCTTTGTTCAAGTTATTAATGGATGAGACACCTTACCGAGTTGGGATCGACTATGGATTGACTTCACTTAGGAGGAGCTTAGACTAAGTCTTGTCAGTGGAACCAGCAAGAATAGTCAGAAAAGTGAGGTGGAATAGGAAAACGTTGCCCTAGCAGGAAAAGGGAAAGCGAAGAAGGGGTATGGCAAAGGATCAAATCCAAAAAGTGAGAAGAAGAAAGACTTATCTAAGATCAAATGCTATGGCTGTCATGAGTTCGGCCACTATGTCAACGATTGCCCACAAAGGAAGAAAAGTGAAAAGAAAGGCAAGAAGCAGACGACAGCTTCAGCAAGTGTAGATGAGCTTTCTAGTAGAATGGAGGATGAGTTTTCACTCATAGCTTGCCTGACTAGCTCAACCTCATAGGGTGTTTGGTATATAGACAATGGGGTGTCATTTCATATGACAGGAGTTAGGGAGTACTTCTCTAGTTACAAGGAGGAGGACATCAGATTCTAGATTTAGATGGGGAACAAGTCCAAGTGCAATCTAGTTGGGAGAGGGACTGTTCTATTTCAGAGGGAGAATGGCAAGCCTATTTCCATTCATGATGTGTTGCATGTGCCAGGCATGGGCATGAATCTAATTTCCATATCTGTCCTTCAGGATAAAGGCTACAATGTACTCTTTAGAGGGGCGCATGTTTTAATCAAGCATAAGGATTGGAAATCACCCATAGCTATTGGAGTTAGGAGCGGCCGACTTTATAGGTTGCAGTTTGATACTCCTAAGGCACTAGTGAGCAGCAGTAATCCTAGAGATCAAGGAGAGCTATGGCATAGAAGGATGGGCCATATACATCATCGAGCACTTAAATTACTTCATGAGATAGTGACAGGTGTTCCAGAGGTGAGCACAAAGCATGATGATGTATGTAAGGGATGTGTATTGGGGAAGTTTGTGAAAGCAACTTTTCCAAGGAGTGACACCAGATCCAAGGGGGTTCTTGATCTAGTACATTCAGATATATGTGGACCAATGTCAACGAAGTCTCTTAGAGGATATGAGTACTTTGTTACTTTTATTGATGATTTCTCTAAGAAGACCTGGATATACTTCTTGAAGACCAAGGATGAGGTCTTCAGTCACTTCCAGGAGTTCAAGCTCTTGTGGAGAATTCGACAGCCAGGAAGGTAAAGGTTCTTCGGTCAGACAATGGAGGCGAGTACAAAGGGAAAGAGTTCTAGGAGTTCTGTACTAGGGAAGGAATCAAGAGAGAGTGGACCGTTCCTTACAACCCACAGCAGAATGGGGTTGCTAAGAGGAAGAATCGTTCTATATCGGAGGCAGCAAGGGCGATGTTGTATGACCAAGATATGCCACGTTACTTATGGGCAGAGGCATGCAATACAATAGTATACATACAAAACAGGGTTCCACATAAGGTATTGGGCAAGATGACACCAGAGGAGGCATTTTCAGGGAAGAAGCCAGATGTCAGTCACTTCAGGATATTTGGGAGTTTGGCATTTTGTCACATTCCAGGGGCTACACATTCCAAGTTAGATCAGACTACAGAGAGAGGGTACTTTGTGGGGTGCATCGAGACCTCAAAGGCATATCAGATATTTATTCCAGGGACCAGGAGGATTATAGTCAGGCGTGATGTCAAATTCATGGAGGACAAGGCATATAGGAGGTCTAGAGATTTGCCAGCAGATGATTAGAATGAGCAGCCAACAGAAGCTCCAAGGCTTGTTCAACCAGAACAGGGGAAGTGAAGCACGAGTACAGTTACTAGTACAAGCACAGGCACAAGTGTTGAGAGTTCGCAGAGTATGGAGCAACAGATACAACAAATCCAAGAGATGCATCAAGAAGATATGGAGTTTGATATTTCATCCTCTATAGTTGATAGGAGGAACCGTGAGGTTCAACAGACACATAGGGATACTCAGGAGTTTGTGGGAGCTCCTAGGACGAGTAGTAGACAGTAGAAACAACCAGCCAGGTATAATGACTATGTGGCATTAGTTAGTCAATTGGTAGATAGCGAGCATTCTATCTATCAGGAGGCTACACAACAACAGGTGTGGCAAGATGCGATGGTTGAGGAATATACTTCAATAGTGTCGAACGATGTGTGGGAGGTTGTGCCTAGACCAACAGATAGGGCAGTGGTTGGATCACACTGGATCTATAAGATTAAACATGGTGCAGATGGTAGCATCGAGAAATACAAGGCAAGGTTCGTGGCCAAGGGGTTCTCTCAAAAGGAGGGAATAGACTATGAGGAGACATTTGCTCCAGTGGCCAGGTATACTTCTATACAAGCCGTAATATCACTTGCAGCGCATATGGGATGGCAGATCCATCAAATGGATGTCAAGATGGCATTTCTTAATGGTGAATTGGTAGAGGAGGTATACATAGAACAACCAGAAGGCTTTGTAGCACACAGTAGCGAAACCCACATGTGCAGATTGAAGAGAGCTTTGTATGGACTCAAGCAGGCTCCCAGGGCGTGGTATGAGCGCATTGATAGATACTTGCAGGGAATAGGCTTTGTGAAGAGTGAGGCAGATACTAACCTCTACTACTTGGTGGTTGGGGGTGAAATTCTCATTCTTGTTCTATATGTGGATGACTTGTTTTTAACAGGTTCACTGGGGCTCATAGAGGAGTGCAAGAGGGACCTTGCAGCAGAGTTCGAGATGAAGGATTTGGGGCTTATGCACTACTTTCTAAGCATGGAAGTGTGGCAGACAGATGGAGAGATTTTCCTTGGACAAGGGAAATACTGCATTAAAATCTTGAAGAGGTTTGAGATGCAAGATTGCAGAGCCATGTCTACACCCATGATCACGAATTGGAAGAAGGTAGACTCATCCAAGGAAAAGGATGTAGACCCCACCTTATATAGGATGTTGATTGGATCTCTCATATATTTGGTCAACACTAGGCCAGATATATCCTTTCCAGTAAACTCTCTTAGTCAGTTCATGGTTGAGCCGGAGAGAGTGCATTGGATAGCGGCAAAGCATGTGTTGCGGTATTTGCGTGGTACAATCGAGTATGGGATCAGATATGCTCGAGGTGATGGTATTAAGTTGATAGGCTATACTGATGCAAATTGGGTAGGTAGTACAGTGGACAAGAAAAGCACTTCAGGGTGCTGCTTTAGTTTGGGATCAGGAGTTGTCTCTTGGTACAATAGGAAGCAAAAGTCTGTGGCTCTGAGTTCTGCAGAAGCAGAATACATAGCAGCTAGTATGGCAACGTGTGAGGCTATACGGCTTCAGAAGTTGCTGGTAGCCTTGTTTGGTTAGAGGGTTGAGACTACAATGATATACTGTGATAATCAAAGTTGCATCAGATTATCTGAGAATCCAGTGTTTCATGATAGGTCTAAGCATATAGACATCAGGTATCATTTCATCAGGGATTATGTACAGCGGAGGATTGTTCAGCTACAGTATATACCTACAAATCAGCAGGTAGCAGACATTTTGACAAAGGCATTGGGGAAGGCAAAATTCATCTTCTTCAGAGAGAAGTTGGGTGTTGTGCAGAACACCTTCCTCGCTAAGAGGGAGTGTTAATTTTTATGTAGCTTGGACAGGTGTTCTAGTCTCGGGTGGTGATTATGAGGCTAGAAACACAGCTAGAATAATTATCTCCATACCTAGAAAATTGATTTCTCGAGAGACTTCTAGATATTAGGGTTTGTTAGAGTCTAATTAATCCTAGCCATTGATTGAGATTAAATCATGGCCATTGGTTTTCAATGAGAGGATTATAAAAGAGGATCAATGGGCATTTGGAGAGGACAGACCCCTAGAAACATTTGCAGCGATAGCAAATAAATAAATTTGTAGCAATAGCAAATTGATTTGCAGTGAGAGCAAAGGGTGCAACAATAGTGTTGGAGAGCAGTAGTGGAATTGCTGGAGAAGAAAATTATTGTTGGAGCAATTTCAACAGGAACAATTGAGGGAAGGAAATTTATCGGAAAGAAAATTTCTGGAGCTTTGCCAGTAAGAGGCAAGCAATTTTGTATCTCTTGATTTTCTGCAGTTGAATAAAATTCTTATCTGTTGACTGGTTTTCCCTTCGGGGTTTTTCTAGGGATAATTTGTCCAAAACTATTGTGTCAGTTTGCATATTTTTTTTAATCTCCGTGACTATTTGTGAAGTTGCGGCTGTATTATTTTCAATATTTGCTATGAATTAATTTTTCGCAATAAAATAATCTATTTACGATAGGAGATTAATAATCAGTAGCTGCAATAGATTTTTCACAGGTTTTTCCCATACAACTGCTGAAATTTTTTGAATGGCTTGAGAGAATAAGGTATGGTGTAAATTGGCTTCTTGAGTGTTGTATGGGGGAAGAATGTGTGCTTCATGAGCCTGAGCTTGAGGATCCTCCATATTGGGAGGAAAGAGTAATAGAGGAAATAGCATTCAGCGCCTTGGCAGGGCACTCTCATTCTGCAGGGCTTTGTTGTGTTTGTCTGTGCGAGTTTAATGTGAGTAGCCATATCTGGATGCTCAAGAATTGCTCTCACATATTCCATAAAGAGTGTTTTGAAAAATGGTTTCACCAGAGGAAAAATAGCTACCCGCTATGTAGATCAATTATCCTTCCTTCAAAAGATGAAGGCTCTCTTGCTGAGATTGTAAGATCGCTATGAAGAATAACATGTAAGATGGCTTTCAGGCTATTCAGCCAGGTGATCGTCTCAAAAGTTAAAGCTAACAAGGTATTTCCAGAGATAAATGTTTGCCATTGTGACTGAAATTTCTAAATTTCTTTCCTACCAGAAAATTGTATGGTGTAGCTCTCAATTTAATTAAAGTTCATATGTTTTGGCACTCTATTTTTTAACAAAAAGGAGGGGTAAAAATTTATTAAAACAAGAAGTACAAAGTAAGGGAATTACATAGCCCTATCAAGCTCCACCAAGTGATCCAACTGTTGAGATAGATCCGGGGGTAAACAACCTCGGTCCATCAAATTCCAATCATGAATATGTTTAGAAGCCCATTTAGCCAAACAATCAGCAACACCATTCCCTTCTCTAGGAATATGAGTAAAAGTAACAAAATCCAAAGAATCACAAAGGTTAAGAATTTGAGCAACAATCAAAACCAAATGCCAGCTGACATCATCTAAATGCTGCCTATTCAACAAGTTCACCACAACCTGGGAATTAGACTCACATATCATCCATTTCAATAGTTAAATAGTTAATATTAATTTTACATCTCATCCACAACAAAAATGGTAGCCGTTGAAGTAAAGAATAATCATATTTTGACAACAAATAACTTTTGTCTGTTTGAAGCCCAGAAACAGTCTATTACCATATTTAATAATGGGATGTCCCTATAATCAGACTTCTTTGACTACCAGTCTAAAACAATGGTGCCAGAGGCTGAAAAAAAGGTTTGGATAAAACAGTTTATAATCCATTTTAGCAATCAATAACTAGCAGCAATAAGGTTTATTAATGAGACTGAATAGTGTACAAATTATACATTTGAATTTAGACAGCTTTTGTAATCACTGCCCAGTCTTCATATTGCTTGAAGGCATCATTGCTACCGACAGAATTAATGGCTCAATCAATTAAAAATTAAAAATGAACCCGTTCAAGAATCAATATCTGAAGAAGCCTTTGAAAAGGCTTACAACTACTAACATGTGCTATCCTCTTCAAATATTTTTGACTTTACAGAATAACCAAATATTTTTGACAAAATCTTTATTGAATAAGTTAAACTACATTCTATAATCTTGGGCCTCTTTTTTTTGATATATCTTGGGTGAGATTTTGCACCAACCCTATATTTGAGCTAACATAAGCAAATTGATTTTTCTAATTTAAAAAGTTTTAGAAATTTAATTAACAGAAACAACATAAATTTAAAATCACCTACCATTTTGTTTAAGTTGTTTGATAGCTTTGCAAGTAATTTAAGGGAGCTTTCAAAATTCTTCCATCATAATATTATCATAGAAACATTTACAAAATGCTATTCAAAGCAAGATGATCATTAATAAAAGGGGAAAATTTGTGCTGCTCTTTCTTTCCTCTTTTTTACACTCATGATCGAGAAGACATTTTTGATAATAAATTTGTAATATAGTATACAAGATTTATCATTTTTTATACTGTGTTCCATGGAATGTAAAATTGTGCATACCAGATATTAAGGGAAGAACAAAAGTATATTGGCATAAAGACATTCCCTACAAATTTTTTTAAAACTTTTCTAGAAAATATATTTAACCATACCAATCTAATATGTATATAATAATTTAATTACACTGCAAAAAATAAGTCTTAAAAGTATGGAAAATAATCAGTAAAATGAAGAAATTTCTCCACTAAAAAGCTGAAAACTCTGGTTCTCTTGCCACTAGCTCTGTTCACTTTTGTTTATTTATAAAGAAGCAACATCCCTGTTATTATACAAGGAAGTTGTGTAGCTTGTCCTTCCTCAACCCCTTCTATTCTCATACATGAACTCTCAAACCTCATATCGAGCTAGCAACAATGCAAGTTTGTCTCTCAACAAGAGAGGCTATGAAGGGGCAAGCAAAATTGAAAAATAAAATGACTATGAAATATCAGAAACAATTAAGTCAACAACCAAATTCCATACTATGAAAAAACATTGTAAGTTATGGCATAAGCTATGTTAGTAGAAACTAGAAATGTGACAACAATGACAACACAATAGAAAATGGGATTTAGAAATTTGCATACAAAGAAGCACCTCTCCTCCTCTCTCTCCACTTCCCCATATATATATATATTAATTGGTAATATAAGGATATTTAGGCTGGCCCTTTCCAGTGAAGGTCACAAGGGGGACCTCCTCCCCATCCACATTAGAGCTTAGGATCCACTTAAGAGCCACTAGAAGACCAAGAGTCACTGCATAGAACCACACTAGAAACCACCAATGGAGCCACCACGGAAGTCCAAGAGCCACGAATCCACTTAAGAGCCACTAGAAGACCAAGAGTCACCACATAGAACCACACTAGAAAACACCAATGGAACCACCACGGAAGTCCAAGAGCCACATCTTGAAGTTCCAACTATAGATGTTACTTGGGGGATTTGAACTTGGATCTCCATCTTGAGAACCTTATGGCCTTACCATTAAGCCCAACCCCTTTCACACACACACATACAAGTTGGCCATATTAATTTTATTTTTTATTAATATAAAAACAATAATAAAATTGATACATATTAATTATATTAATTAATAAATATATTTTATTATTGGTAAAGGCAGGTTTTTAAAATGACCTAGACCCTTTACATCCATGGGTCAAAGATCAAGAGACCCAATGTGAACTAGCCAAACAATGTGGCTACATGATATAAAGCTATGACCTTGCAAAAGACACACAACAAAAAAGTATAGGACTTGTAAGCACAAAAATCACGCACAACCTCCATGAGGACCCCTATGATGATTCAAATCCTTGTCACGTACATCTAATCGTGAAATAATGTCCTTTAAGTAGCAGGCCTCTTGATGATGTGTCCTCTTTTCTTGTCTTGTGTTATTTCTTCCTTGTCGATTTCTCTCTCCCCATTCACGACGATTTTTGACACTTGTTGCGACACTTGTCAACTTGCATTTTCTAGCTTTTGACCTTGATCCTAAGCCTTGTGAGAGTCTTGTAGGTGAGTTTTCACCTCTCCCCTTTTGATTTTCCTTTAGTGCACCTCCTAGAAGCCTTCTAGAGGTCTCCTTATCCATCTCCCACTTTCGGTTTTCAGTTTCATTGAACCAATCCAAATCTCCCCATATTATTTCCAAATCTCCCCAGGGAGATCTTGCTAACACAAGTGGAGATTTGGATTCTTCCACATGAATGACATGTTTCTTGATGCAAAACCTTTCCTTTTTCTCTCTTCTACCATCTCCTAGCCTATTTTTTTGCATTTGACCCTGTCCAACCCAGATCTCCCCCAGGCGACCCAGGGTTGCCCCCAGGGTGACCCTACTGGAAAAAGGGGCAACCTTGCCATTTTTGAAGCCGTGGAAAAACTCAAGTTTCTCTCTCGATTTTGCTCCATTTTCGCCTGTTTTTCTCTCTATTTGCATGGTTTTTTATCCCTGATATAGAGTTAACTATTTCATGCACCCACACATGCATAATTAGCTCTATTTGATCTCAAATTAACTCTTCAATCAATCACATGCATTCCCCCACCTCCATTTTTTGTCCAGTGATAAGCTATCATTGCTTCATCACTCTCTAATCAGCTAAGTTCACTAGGTAATCAACCTTGTTAACTCCCCAATCTATTCTTGTTAATTCATAAATCAAATGAGTTAACTTTCCACCTCTCATCCCTTCTTCTAACCTATAAATACCCCTCACATCTTCATTATTTTCCAAGTTGAGCAAGTTGGAGAATACTCTTCTCATCTTCGCAAGCTTTTTCAAGCTTCTTCATAGGCCTTTGAGCCTCTTTCTTCATTTATTTCTTTTATTTTCCAAAGCTTCAAAGCTTTCATTGTTGCATAGCTTCAAAGCTCTTCCACGGAGGCAAATTCATTGTGCACACAGCTCTTGCCAATTTTGCTCTCCAACTTAGCATTTGAATGCTCTTACAGGACGAAGGTGCCTTTTGCTTTTATTGTTCAACCAAGCAACACTACGCTGCTTCATTCTATGCCATTGTGCTCAATCCAAATTCTCACTGAGCTCATCCAAGCTTCATTAAATCTTCTTTTTGCTTCTTTGGGTCATTTTGTTGTCAAGAGGATCACCTACTGCCACAGAAGGATTCGAGGTTGCCTACACAAGGATTACTAAGGGTAGTGGAGTCAACAAATCTTCATCTCTTTTAGGTTCTTTCATTGCTTTCATAGTAATTAGATAATCACATTTGCTCTTGGGAATACTAACGCAATGCTTTTTCCTTGATAGATTAGATCTTGCATGTTAGATTAATCGCTTTCACATTTCTAGATCTACATTGTTAGAAGAAGCATTTTCCCTTTCCATTAGATTAGATTGCATTGAAAACACCAAAAACCCCAAAAAAACATAGATTAACATTGCATTGGAAAAGTCATCTAGGATTGCATACATATTTCCTTTTCATAGATTAGAAGCACTTTTATTTCCAAAATACTCTAAAAAATATCAAAAAGATGTTTTGCATATCATTTAGCTTGCATTCATATAGAAACATTATAATAGACAAAGTAGCAAACCCTCGATTCCATCATAAGGTAATCACAATTCAAACGATTCCAAACAAACCCTTGATTTCATCACAAGGTAAAAAAAAAGTCAAAACACAAGTCAAACCCTAGGTCAAAACCCTAGATCTGGTCAAAGTTAACAGTTACGCAACTTCCTCTATCCTGATTCACGAATGTGCTTAGGAGTGATAGGAGAGTGGGTGAGGGCTATCCATGATGAGATCGAGGAGATCCATCCACGACCACAGCAATAGACATTTGTTCTACCACAAGGAGACCCATTTGTCCTCTTGTTGTTAGAAAGAACTAGGCAATTACAACTGCAAAAGAGCATTTCTCAGAGACATAGAAATAGCAGAAGCTATCAACGAAAACAACTATTTACCCACACAAAGGTGGAATTTAAGGAATCCAAATAGAAGAAGAGAAACTAGGGCCTATATAAAATTCTAGGAAGTATACTAGGGCCTATATAAAATTCTTGGGATAGATGTTGATGACAAGCTGAATTTAGGGATGTTATTTTTTTCTGAAGATAACCAAAATGTCTATGCTAACACCCTATTTGATTATGGTGAATTCTTAGCCAACCACTTGCACAATGACTTGGAAAATTTCAAGAATTCTAATGTTGCAATGTGTGATAAAAGATTTAAATATATTCACTATTATGTTATGTTTTCCTATTTGATTTGGGTAGGGAGTTATATGATAAGTTTTCTATTAGATACAAGATGAAGAAGGTGGAGGATTGAAGTCCATCTAATTTTGACTAGTGCATATGGACATAAACCATTCCCATGTTTCATTTTGCAATATTGAAGACTTCTTCACGGCTCCACTATTGAATAAGTTAGGTTTTATTATGCCAAAAATTTCTAATGAGGTCGAGCTATTCCTTAGGCCCTTGTAATTCAATCCAAAGGGAAAATTACAAAATAATTGGAGTGGTTGGTTTATGTTTAAGAGCAACACTATTATTAGGATTTGTGGGTTTGTAATTCTCCCATATGTGTTACCATATGCAATACCTAATAGAATTGCCCTCTTGGAAATAGTAAGACAAATGTATTCAACAAATTTTAAAATTTTCAAAAAGTATAAGATGGATGGATTCTTGCCACTAGGTATTCACCTTGAAGATTTTCAAATCTTTAGGAGGGAAGTTTTTAAAAAAATTGATGAACACCTATGTTCCTTTAACAAATTGAGAAAGGAAAGAGATGTCCAAATTAGGCAGGGGCTATCTCTAAAGCAAATTTTGAGAGCATGGATTCTGAAGCTAACACCACTAAGTGTCATTCAGGGTGTTGTAAGGTTTAGTCCCGATGCCCCACAAGAGATATCAAGTACTTATGAGGTAGCAAATATTTTAGGTGATGTCTCTTCTTCCCAAGGAAGGTTTGAGCTGATGATTAGAGAGAAAATTGAAAATTTCAAAGCTCTAGAAAAGTGTTAGCTATCGACCTAATTTTGAAAATCAAGGGAGATATGAAATCAGAGTTCTAAAGAATCACCCCAGCATTAGTCACATCAGTCATTCATGGGGATAAAGTGGATCCAATTTTATGTAATGCAATGTTAGATAACTTGCTAAAATTGGAGTCTGGCCTTGACAATTTTGTAAAAGGAACCAAAGTATTGTTGGATGCGAGGTACCAAGATCATTTGAATAAATTGGTGAAGATCCTAGAATATTCTTGGCCATATGATGTGGACTTTACAAATTGGATGCATAAATATTCTTAGAGCTTGGTGCAATGTGACATTTTGACATCTGAAAGACACATTGACATGTGTCATATCTATTTTTTAAATCTTTGCAGATTTGAGAGGATAATATGGAGAATGGATAATGGGTTTTGAATTATGATAAGCCAAATTAGAATATAATTAAGGATCTAATCATCAATAGTCTCAGTTATAAAGGGATGAATAAAGATGCATTTGGAAATCAGTTTTGGTTGTTAGCCATTTTTGGAAATTATTTAGTTTAAATGCAGTCTTATTCACTTAAGGGAGCAATTAGAAAGGTTAGGAAGCTAGGTTGTTATAAGTACCTTGAAGGATATAGTTGTTGTAAGATGAAGAATAAGAATCCCAATGCTGTGAACTCTTCATAAGGCATGAGATGTTCTGGTAAGATAACAACCAACTGTCAGTTGCTCATGTTGGGCTAAGAGTTATCTCTTTCACATTGGAAAGAGAAGTTGTAAGTGCATTCGTTAGAGGGCACTCTTCTCAGGGGAAGAAATGTCCCCTGCTATTTGCAAAGAGGGTAAGGAAGATGGTGCTCTCTCGCATCATTCCTCTTTCCCTGTAGTTTGAATTTGCCTCGCCTTGACTCTCAATGCAGGTCTCTTGGCTTTGACCTTAGGTCTCTTGAGCAACAAGATAGATGCTCATACATCTACTTGGTTAAACATGGATGGTGGCATCTCCCCATTCATTCCCTCCTTTCAGGTCTATTGGAGATATTCATCCAACAAGGGCTTCTTCATCCTCTATCTTAGTGGTAGTGAGAGGAAAATTCATCCACATTAGCTGGACAAATAGGTGGCCTGATCCACCTCAGCAAGAGGAGTTAGAAGTTTGTCATCTTCTAACCACTTGTTTAGATAGCCTTTGGAAGTGAAAACTTCTCCCAAGTGAATACTGGTGTCAACATCAAGTGAAATGTAAAAGGTTCTCTGTAAAGTTCTTTTAAAGTGATAGATGTCACTCATCCATGGAAACTTTTCTTTGTAACCTTTTATATAAATGGATGTATTGATTGTATTGTAAAGAGGGGGAATAGTATGAGGAAAAACTCTGTGTAAAGTGTCTCTTATTGTAAATAATAGTGTGTGTTCTTTATCAAATATATACTCTATAACATCTTTTATTAAAATGAAATATATGAGTGAAGACTGTCCTGATTCACATTGTCTCAAATTAAATATCTATTGTTTCTTTAAGTAAAATAGCTAAGGGTTATTTTATTTATTGTATATATTTACTATATCAAACAGTTATCACTATTAGTTGTTATTCAAGGAACAACGTAAATCTTCCATTGATAATTGTAGGAAACTTGGGATATGAAATGGATTATTAAGTATAATGTTAAATCGTAAGGTCGCATGTACATAGGTTATGTTGTTGTAAGGCAGTAATAAGTAAAAGAACCATTAAGAAGTGTTGTTGCAAAATTACATATACATACAAGTATGACTATAAAACCCTTAAGGCATTGATATTTGAATTATGAGTTTCCCTATTCCACTCACATTAAACTTAGAAAAAACCAAAATGCAAAATAACTTAATTCTATAAGTTATTATTCTCATTCATACTAAGGTATAAAAGATATAAGGAATGCAACGGTAGAAGTTTGTTATATCATAAATCCTTATCGCACTGTATGAACCCTTTAATATGCTAACATGTTGTCTGCACATACCTTGTCTATTTTAAGCCAGTATGCCATATAGGGGAACCCACCTTGGTTCTGTAGAGCCTAAAGTATAGGGGAGAATATTTATGTATCTCCCATTTGTTGGCCAACCCATCTTCAATCTTGATAATGGAAATTTACAACTTCTTAGAGATTACTGATTGCAGGTTGGGGCACCAACATAACATAACCCCATAAGTAAAGAATAAGGGAAAAGACAAATAAAATGAAAACATTTCAAAACAACAAAGAGGCATAGTGTAAATTTCCCCCCATATAGATGAAGATCGAAAGCAAGAAAGGGCATCATGATTGACCCTTAGATGAGCATAAATATTACAAATGATTTTACTAGATAGTCTTAAGGATGAGGCAATATTTTAGGCCCAAAGAGAATGCTGGCAGCATACAAGAGGTTGTATAGTACCACACATATAATTTGGGTCATTTCTAGACCCATATATCCATTATATACCACTTAAATAACCTTAAATACACCATAATATGCCTAAATAGGCTTTAAAAGGGATAAATATCATATAGGAAGAGGTAAATTTGTGGGAAGAAGATAACCAAGGGTTATTAAGAAAGGATATAAGGAAAAATTATCATGAAAATGCATTAAGAGACTATATAAAGAAGTGAATAGTGAGAGATAAGAGCATGAATCATATGAATTATATATGTGTGAGAATAAGGAAGTGTGAAAGATATAATCCTGATATATGTGCGAGAATAAGGAAGATGATAAGTAAGATTAAAGCATGAGGACTAAATTATAAGACAAGTAGAAGCTATTGAAGTATATTAATAAATGATTTATGTCTATTGATGTATATATATGACACGTGTATATAATTTCTTATAATTTAGTTTGTACTTATTAGATATTTAAGTTTCTCTTTTTACTATATCACACTAGGGTCTACTACACAAAATAGAATATAAAACCTTGGACTTCAATCTAGGTTTTTTTGTCAACATGCATAGAAAAATGCTATGTTTTTATCTTTATATAGGATCTTTAAAATGTAAATAAAGTGAGTATGTTATAACACACTTGCATTATATTTCAAAAATTTCAATCCCACCTATTAGGCTTGGTATAGGCATGGTTATCTAAGCTCGAGGGTTGGGACCCATTTTGGCTCCCAAAATCATGTTTTACACATTGAGTAAGACTTTTGAACTTCATCCTCATTAGCTTTACTCATTTTACAATGAAGTTTGATGAAACCACCACTGAATGTTGATTGACTTCTTAGCTTTCTAACCATATAATTTTTTCTCTCTTTTGAATAAATTAAGATATTTACTTTGATATAATTTTACTGATATCTTCATTTTCCTCAAATACACATGTATTGTTTTTCTTTATATTTTTTATTAGCTTATCCAATTTTTTTTAAAAATATATAGTATTGTTCTATGCTTCATTCTATACACATTCAAAAAATATACTTTTGATTATTTTGGTGGAAATTATGTGACATGTATGCTTAGTGATGTAGTTATTATGATGCATCCAGTTTGAAAAATCACAAAAAAAAATTAAACAAAAAATATACAACTTGTGGTACTATCCCTTAGCTATCTTTCCACCAATTGGTTTTGAAAAATGCTTAAACACAAAAAATAGCTAGTGCACACTAGATACTATGTTATATTTTAGTGATAAAAATAAGAACACTTTTATGTATGCTCAATGTTTGATCCTCTTAATCTAGTAACCATTTTTAAAATGCCTTAATTGTTTAGAAACTAGATTCCTACAATTCTTGTTCTAATCACATCTCCAAATTTTTAGTGTAAGCATCCCAAATATGCATCCAAGTTCAGGTTTAATTGATTTTAGGAAAAAGGTGGCCACTTTTGACTCCCTTTTGTCCCCCGTTTCCATGCAATTACCCTCTTCATAATCAAGACTTGAAATATCAATCATATATACAAACTATTTTGGATTATTATTATACACATTTTGAATTATTTTGGTTAATTATATTAATAAATTAGACCTATTCTTTAAAAAATGGGCTTGTTTATATTGATATTCTAATTAATTTAGACTTATTACCCTTAATCTACACTTGAGTAATACTCTTATATGCGTGATATTTTTGATTAATATTTATATTTATATTGAATTGTGTCGGTAATTCTTCACAAAGTGGTTTTTTTCTCATATAAAATTACTATAAATAAAAATATCATAAAAACCAAATTATTATAAATAGTTACAACTTAATATTATTCAATCATTTTCTCTGAAGGAACTTTGGTGTTATGTATTCTTGCATATATTGTTCATTTTCTTAATTCCTTTTGATATTTGAATATCAATGATGTTGTGAGTTAATACATTGTTAAGACAACACCGTTAAAAGAGTGGTCGGAGTAGATTTGGCTTAACAATCAATTACTAATGCAACACTAAGACCTTATAAACCCGGTGATTTATGGATTAACCTATATACTTGAGCATATGGTTCTAAAGTCCCTCCATTCAAAATTACTTTACATTCTCCTAAATTTTCATGGAACTCCCAAGGAAGATTGGATCAATAGATGATTTAGATGATTTTGAAGGCATGGGGAAGAAAAGTTTGTTGAATTTCAAAGTGGTTAAATCGGTGGTTTCTCCTTGGTTGGGTCACAAATATGCTTTCCAAATGAGTTCCCTAGTCCTTGAAAGATTTTTCATAAATAAGATGACTCAAGAAACTATGACCCTAAGAAATTTATCCATGCCTAAAGAGTTTTAACCGACAAGCTTGGTAACTAGTATGAGATAAATGAGATGAAAGATGCCACCCAAAACTATATTGATTCTAATGAATATAGAAGTATTTTTATATTGTAGGTGAACTTCAATTTATAATTTTATATAGGAGAAGTATTTTCGTATTGTAGGTGAACTTTAATTTATAATTTTATATCAAATTTAGTTAATTTTTTCTTATCAGTTTCATTTAAATTGTATATTAATTTTATAATTTAGAGACAATTTATTTATAGTAATTTATATTGAATTTCTACATATAAGGGCGTGGTGTGGTGGTCAAGTTACAAGGTTGTTGTGGCGGCCACCAAGGTACCCTCGCTCGGTAGAAGCGCTCGTAAGCTAAGCCTTGTGCCTTTGCTTGGCTGACGTGCTCACATGATAAGACCCTCCAATAATGGTCTCAACGATAAAGCTTTACAATATTTTTTAATGAATTTTATACTAGTTTCTTTCAAATTTTATATCAAAATTATATTTAAAGATTAATTATATATCAAAATGTATCCAAATTTATATTTATCAAATTTATTTCAATGTAATTATATATGAAAGTCATATCATTTTTTTTATCAATTCTTTCAAATTTTATATCAATTTTATAATTAATTAAATATATTACGTTTGTACCAAATTTATCCAATTTATATTGATCAAATTTATTTCAATATATTATATCAAATAAAATTATTTCTTATCTTTCTACAAATTTTATATCAAATTTATAATTTAAAAATCAATTTTATATCACATTTATATATTTATTTATTTATTTATTTATAGATCCAATTTATTTTTATTTTTTTAAAATGTTCCTGGTAAACTTTTTAACGTGACCGGCGACGTTGGTGTGACACACCCTTCGGCTCCACGTGAATGCTTTTGCTCGGAGCAATGAACCGGTGAGGCCACAACATGGGGGACCTCATCCCTTAACAAGAACACTTCAAACCCGCGAGTTCGTTGGCCCAACTACAACCGAGTGACTTAACCACTGAACCACGCCCTTATCGGACAAAATAGATCCAATTTAGTTCAATGTAGTTTTATATTAAAATTATATTGAATTTTTTAATCAATTTTTTTAATTTAAAGATAAAAACTTATATGAAATTTATCCAATTTTATATTGATTAAATTTAGTTCAATTATATCAATATCTTTCAAGTTTTATATCAAATTTATAATTTAAAGATCAATTTTACATTACATTTATCTAAATTTATATTGATCACAATTAGTTGAATGTAATTTATATTAAATTCATATCATTTTTTATTATTTTTTAAAGATTTATATCAAAATTTTAATTTAAGATTAATTTCAAATGTTATATTTATCAAATGTTATATTGATCAAATTTAGTTAAATGTAATTTTATATCAGATTTTATCTCAAGTTTTTTAAATTTTGATATCAATTTTATAATTTATTGGATAGAAATTGATATAATTTAGATAAAAATTTGATAGCAAAAATATAGTTTTATATCAAATAAATATCATCTTTAACAAAAAAAAATTAAATTAAATTAAATTTTATATCAATTTTTAACTTAATTTTTCACAAATTTGATAGCAAAATTATAATTTATTTGATCAAAATTGATATAAATTTGATTGAAAAAAATTGATATCAAAATTTATCTCAATTTTTCACAAATTTGATAAAATAATGATATAAAATTCTATCTCAATTTAGTTCAATGTACTTTTATATCAAATTCATATCATTTTTTTAAATCAAATTTTATATCAAATTTATAATGTAAAGATTACTTTTATATTAAATTTTAGATAGATCATAAATTTAGTTCAATATAATTTTATATCAAATTTTATCTCAATTTTTCACAAATTTGATATCAATTTTTATTTCAGTTTCTTACAAATTTTATCTCAAATTGATAATAAATTTATTTCATTTTTTAAAAGTTTATATCGAATTTTATCACATTGATATAATTTTATATTGATTTATATTTATTCAATGTAATTTTAAATATCAAATTTACAATAAAAATAATATAAACCATAACAAATTTAAACCATAATTTAAAAACTAATTTAATCTATAATTTAAACCATAAATTAGAAAATAATTTTTAATTTTAAAAAAATTGAAACCATAAATTAAATCAATTCTAAACTATAATTTAAAATGTACTTTTAAATCATAATTTAAAAATATCTCATTTTACAAACAAATTCTAATTTTTTATTTCAAAAAATATTTGAAAGTAAAAATCAATAAATACTTAATGGTGTTTGGTCAACAAGCTAGCCAAATGAGAACTCATCTACACAAACAATCACAAAATGCTGCAAAAAATTGCCCAATAT
Organism: Cunninghamia lanceolata; assembly: GCA_027924645.1. NCBI lineage: Eukaryota > Viridiplantae > Streptophyta > Pinopsida > Cupressales > Cupressaceae > Cunninghamia > Cunninghamia lanceolata. The sequence goes on from BSBN01000320.1 coordinate 16,199,988, forward strand.
CCTCTTTGATCGACTAAACTACTCTATATGCAAAAATACCAAGTAAAAATGAGGATTTGAATATTGGTGATTATATATTTTGTGGGTGTGAAGGGTTGGGTCCAACACTTATTTGGTTAATCTGTTTTTTTAAATGTGTTATCTTAAAGGGTAACATATATTTGTGCTTTCATTTTATAATTTTTTTTTAAATGATAAAGAAGATGTCAATAATTAGCTTCATTTTTAATGTAGAGATATTATGTTGTAAATTGTGTTCAATAATCTTATCTAATGCTCTATAATAGATTTGAGACTATAACACTTTGACAATCTACTAAATGATACACACTTTATTCTAGTTCAATCTTTAGCTATGGAACTAATCCTTGCACATGTGGCTTCAATCTCAAATTTGTGGTAATGACCCTTTACTACAAGTTTGAATAATGTGTTCCTTATCCTCGAAATTTGTTTGTCTCTATTATCTTAACTTAGTAATATCTACAGATGCCATTGAAATTTGTTGTGCTAGAGTTTCACTTAGTCAAACCCATAAAATCAATTTAACAATTTCAACAAATTTGAAGACAAGTCAAATAGCCATGCAAGATGCCTTATCTGTCCTTATCAATGCAAATGTTATGCTAGCTGATGTCCTAGTGATGAAACAAATGTATGGGAGGATGAATTGGATTTTGATTCTTAAATTGAAAATTAGGATTTGTTCTTTTATACAACACCCTAGAGCCACAAATTCAATATTTCATACTTAAGTTGGCAAGTAATGACTAGTTGGAAGGGGGTAAGCTTGGGTGCATAATTCTATTTGAACCTCAAAGTTCAAAGATCAAAACCACATCATAATTATTTGAAATAGAGAATTTACAAAGCAAATCTAGATCCTTGAGATGTGTGGAGTTAAGTTTAGTCAAGCGTCTAGTTAATTACTAACTTTTACACAAATTATACCACTTCTAAACTAATCATTACATATAAGACAAACAAATTAAAGTAAATTTAAAATTAAAAACAAAATTACAAGGTATGCACTAGTGACCCTTACACCTTGTAATAATACAAATATTTACCATGAACAATATTGTTAGTATAATGACTATTAAAGGTCCTCATATCCTCTTAAATATGATGTCAAATAAAAAAAATTCAAAAGCCTTATATTTCCATTTACAGGAGAGGACCAACCCGCACACCCTAACTTTGTGTACATCAAGCTCCTAAACGGTACATTGGATTTTCATAAAAATTTCAACATATTTTTGTATGTGAGTTAAGAGTTTAAAGCTATTGTTTGGAGTTCTCGGTAACAATGATGTAGCCTAATCAATTACATCTTCGCGGAGTTGTCAAAAAACACACAAAAAAAAAAGTTAGACCAAAACATGTGCACCAAGGCACCTATTACGGATCGCCTTATATATCACAATATCACTGGGTGTTTCTTTGATATCACATGTGAAGTGTATTGTTATACATGTATACATGCACATGTATTGGTTCCTTATTAAATCTTTACTAGTATATTACTTCTCAACTACTATTCTTTTCATACTATTGGGACATGGTTACTAGATTCAATCCATAACGTTTGAACATTTCATCAAATGCAGCCTGCCCATTCGTTTAATGCTGATCGCCAAAAAGATCGCCCTTCATATTTCTACCTGCCCGGTTCAAATTAAAATCTCCATCTCCCACAACAAGATCACTTTTTCTTCTGCATTATTGACCAAGTTTATCCTCTGCTTTAATAAATAGATGTATTTAATTATTTCTCACCGCTGTGGCCCTGTTTCCTTCTTAAATACTTCCATAAGTCCCTAAAGAGAGATATCTATATGGATGGAAAGGAACATACCATCTCCCACAACAAGATCCCTTTTTCTTCTGCATTATTGACCAAGTTTATCCTCTGCTTTCATAAATAGATGTATTTAATTACTTCTCACTGCTGTCGCCCTGTTTCCTTCTTAAATACTTCATCTGTATGGGTGGAAAGGAACATAGTGGGTTAAATCATGCACGGAGGATTCTGCATCTCAGCACTCGATCTTCAATGGCTCTTTCCCGTACACCTGCTCAAATTTTTTGATTGGCTTGAGAGAATAAGGTATGGTGTATATTGGGTTGAGAGAATAAGGTATGGTGTAAATTGGCTTCTTGACTGTTTTTTAGGGGAAGAATGTGTTAATCATGAGCCTGAACTTGAGGATCCTCCATATTGGGAGGAAAGAGTAATAGAGGAAATAGCATTCAGTGCCTTGGCAGGGCACTCTTATTCTGCAGGGCTTTGCTGTGTTTGTCTGTGCGAGTTTAATGCGAGTAGCCATATCTGGGTGCTCAAGAATTGCTCTCACATATTCCATAAAGACTGTTTTGAAAAATGGCTTCGCCAGAGGAAAAATAGCTGCCCGCTATGCAGATCAATTATCCTTCCTTCAAAAGATGAAAGCTTTCTTGCTGAGATTGAGCAGGATGAAGAATAATATGTAAGATCGCTTTCAGGCTATTCAGCCGAGTGTTCATCTCAACGTTAAAGCTAACATGGTATTTCCAGAGATAGATGTTTGCCATTGTGACTGAAATTTCTAAATTTCTTTCTGGTGTAGCTCTCAATTTAATTAAAGTTATATGTTTTGGCACTCTACTTAAATATTATGAAATGGTGAAAGAGTTAATAGTAATTTTACACCTTATCGACAACAATAAGTGGTAATCTTTAACTGTTGAGATAGATGATGTTTAAGAATAACCATATTTTCAGGAGGAATAACTTTTGTCTGTTCGAAGCCCAGAAACAATCTGTTACCATATTTAATAATGAGATGTCCGTGTAATTGGACTTCTTTGACTACCATTCTAAAACAATGGTGCCAAAGGCTGAAAAAAAGGGCGTGTCCCCATGCTGCTGCTTAGCTTATTTACGTAGCAGCCACTGCTCAATTTTTTTAGGAGATATTTGTAGAGCCAGTGATCCCATGATATTTTATTTTTCTGCTAGTTATCTTAAAATGTAGTTTTTTATTATATAAAAAACACAAAAAATAAATTATCTTAATTATGTTAATTTAAAAGAAAATTAAAAGAAAGAGGGCAGGAAATATATGCAGCGACATGACATATTTTTCATTATGCAGTGGCTGCTTATTTCTAGCTGCTCCACAAAAATAGGGAAAGATTATATATTATCCTTTTCCCACAATTATAAATTTCCATGGGACCACTCCAAGTCCAGAGCCTAAATTTGATGGCCGTATGGCCGTATTTAGACATTTTTGCCATAAAATACAATCAAAATTTTAAAAAGATTGTATCACAAGAAAGGAGAAATTTTGGATAGACTGTCAAAATTTATATAGAATTATGATAATATATATATTTGATTTATATATAATTTTACTTATACTAAGGTTTATCATTACTATTTGAAGGCATCTTTAAATAGTTAACCACCATTAAAAAATTGCTTGAGAGGCAAGGTTGGCCATCAAATTTAAACCCTAACTCCAACTACTTAAATTTAAGCAGAAAATCAACTTAAGCAGCTGCATGGGGACATGAGGTTATAATCCATTTTAGCAATCAATAACTGGCAGCAATAAGGTTTATTAATGAGACTGAATAGTGTATAAATTATACATTTGAATTTAGACCGCTTTTGTAATCAATGCCTAGTCTTCAAGCAAGTTTAGACCGCTTTTGTAATCAATGCCTAGTCTTCTTATTGCTTGAAGGCATCATTGCTGCCGACAGAATTAATGGCTCAATCAATTAAAACTTAAAAATGAACATGTTCAAGAATCAATATCTGAAGGAGCTTTTGAAAAGGCTTACAACTAGTAACCTGTGATATCCTCTTCAAATAAGCCTGCTACCAAGCTGCCTACTACCCTGTCTTTCAAACCTGGAGACCTCACCAGCTGGATAGTTCAGTGATAACTTCTTGCTTTCTTAAGCTTGCCAGAGAAAGTCATGGCTTTCTCTGGTGCTTTGGAAACCTTTGGTCCATCCATCATCAACAGCTTAAGTTCCTTGTTTTGTAGGAGCACCCTTAAGTAGAAAAACAATTGTTGATGTCTATTTTCTACTTGGTTTATTCAATGTATGTGATGCTTGGCCAATTTGTTTAATATGATATGCCTTCAAACTCTCAATTTTTACAAAGACTTTACAGAATAAGGTAAACTTATTTGGCTATTCTTATTGTAGTTTTGCTCTTCCTAAAAACATTTTTGACAAAGACTTTACAGAATAAGTTAAACCATAGATGTGGTTTTGCTCTTCCTTATGATAAAATTTAGCTTTACAAAAATGTTTTTGACAAAGACTTTACAGAATAAGTTAAATTAAATATTTTTTACAAAGACTTTACAGAATAAGTTAATCTGCATTCTATAATCTTGGATCTCTTTTTTGATAAATCTTGGGTGAGATTTTGCACCAAGCCTATATTTGAGCTCACATAAGCAAATTGATTTTTGTAATTTTAAAAGTTAGAAACTTAATTAGTAGAAACAACATAAATTTAAAATCACCTACTATTTTATTTAAGTTTGATAGCTTTGCAAGTAATCTTAAAGAAGTTTTTTTAATTCTTCCATTATAATATTGTCATAAAAACATTTACAAAATGCTACTTAAAGTAAATGAAATTCATTTTATAATATAAGCTTCAATAGTAATTTTACACCTCATTCACAATAAAAAGTGGTAAATATTTATCCTATTTTTAAAAATAGCAGCCTCAAGATGATCATTAATAAAAGGGGAACATTTATGCTGCTCTTTCTTCCCTTTTTTACAGTCATGATGGAGAAGACATTTTTATAATAAATTAATAGTATGGCATAGAAGATTTATCATTCTTTAAACTGTGTTCTAGGGAGTGCAAAATTGTGCATGCCAAATACTAAGGGAAAAACAAGATGTATATTGGTACAAAGGCACTCCCCACAAATTTTTTCTAACTTTTCTAGAAAATATATTTAACCATACCAATCTAATATGTATATAACAATGTAATTACATTGCAAAAAGATAAGTCTTAAAAGTATGGAAAATAATCAGCAAAATAGAGGAATTGCTCCACTAAAAAGCTGAAAACAGAGCTAGTTCTCTTGCCACTAGCTCTATTTACTTTTCTTTGTTTATAAAGAAGCAACATCCCTATTATTATACAATCAAGCTCTATAGCTTGTCCTTCCTCAGCCCCTTCTATTCTCATACATGAACTCTCCAACCCCATATCGAGCTAGCAACAACACAAGTTTGTCTCTCAAGAGAGGCTATTAAGGGACAAGGAAAATTGAAAAACAAAATGAATATGAAATATCGGAAACAATTGTCAACAACCATTCGATACTGTGAAAAAACATTGTGAGACATGGCATAAGCTTCCCTTCATCATCACCTTCCCTCTCACAAAGCCTTTTGATTGAGAGCCAATGCAAGCCATCATGGTTTAGAGAAAATGAATATTGCAACTATCATAAAATCAAGGGTCATGCCACTTCCAAATGTATGAAATTAAAAAATTACATACAAGATCTCACTGACCAAGGCGAAATTGAGATGGAAGGAAGCTCAAACTCATCACCCAATAAGCAAATGGGGATATATCAAGACCCATTTCCAAGATGTGATTAAAATTGCCCCTCTCAAAAGCAAAACCAAGGCCAAGACACGTGTGCTAATCATAAATCCCCCATAGTCATGATTCCATCATTGGCATCATTGAGCAATCCCATGAACAATTCAATACCATTAAGATCAAGTCCTCTGACTGTGCCATTACTACAAGGCATGATCGAGTCACCATCCAAGGTCCTCCTCCAGCCACTCCTAAAGAAGAATATAGCCTAATCAACCATCTTGAGTGAACCCTAGCCTAAGTATCAATCTTGGAACTCCTCAAAACATCCCATGTTTAGAGGGATGTGTTATACCAAGTTCTATAGGAATCAAGAGTGCCTAACAAAATAGATTCATTGCACTTCCAAGCACTTATCAAACACCTATCCTCCAGACGCTGCCTAACTATTAGCTCCAATGACATACCCACATTGATCCTTCCCACAATCATCCACTCCACATTGAAACCATCATCTCGAAACATAAAATCAAAAGAGTGCTCATAGATAATGGGTTTGGCTTGAACATTTGCACATTCAGTTTAGTACAACAATTTGGTTATTCAAAGAAGGAATTGCATCCACAAATCATCACCATCAAGGCATATGACAATGTAAAACAAGAATCAATGGGAAGTTCCATTCACTTCCCTCTTGAAGTGGGACCTATATTGCAACAAACATTATGCCATGTTATTGATCTAGATCTCCCCTATAACATCCCCTCTTGGGCCGCCCTTGGATCCATACTGTGGAGGCAATCCCATCCACCTATCACTAGTGCCTTAAGTTCCCCTATAATGTGGAAATAACCACCCCCACCAATCCCCATCCCTTCCACTATTGTAAGATGTTGGAAGTACAATTTTGTAAATCCCATCACTGCCCAATTTATGAAGTCATACCAAATCCCACATCTGCAAAATCCACATCTTATATCAATCCCAGTGATCTCCCTTCCACTTCCACCAACCCACCTCAAGCAATCATCCATCAAATCTTCTTTTAAGATCATTGACAAAGGTTACGAGGAATATCAAATCCATGATGCCTTCCATTTCAGCAAACTCCCCCTTTCTCCCCAATCTTATATGGTCGACCTCATGAAAGGCCAAACAATTCACAAACAAAGTTGTAATATGGGTCAACCACTACCATCCATTATGGTTTATTGGTTGATGAAGATATTGAAGGTTCAACCAACAAGTGGCTATATAAAGATGAAGAATATGCATCCCTCTTTAAAGAAAACAAATATCTCATACCTCTACATATGTGTCTGTAAGTACTAAAAAAGTACACAGGCCTAGATGACAGTCTGATGATGATATGGAGGTCCATCATATGGCCCATGAAGGTGTGAATTACACTCCTCTCAACAATCTCACATTTGATACATGTCCCCTAGTCTTTTTAGTAGATTGACCATCTTTTATAGCCTTCAAACTCAGTTCTAGGACTTCACAATTATAAAACAACCCTTTAGAGATCCTCAACTAAAGGGTTGCTTGAGAGACCCTAGGGTCACTCATGCAACCTATCCTTAAGTTGCATGGTCACCCAGATGACCTACCCTAGCAAAAGGGGTGATCCAGTTCCTAAAAGGTGCAACACTATCATGTTTTGGCATTGGTTATTTCTTTTAATTCTACCTAGTTTACTTCCACTTTTTGTTTTTGATTGAGAGTTCCCTCATGCACAACTAAGCCATCACTCCCACTAACTATTTGTTAATTCCTAATCATCCTTTTCTTAACTCCCAATCAATCTATAGTAATATTCCAATCAGTCTCTTTTCCTCTCCTCTTTAGCTTCTAAGATCTTACAATAAACTCTTCGATTCACTCCCCAATCACCCCCACCATTAGTGTTGATTTTCTACCTATAAATTTACCCCCTCCTCTATTGGTTTAGGGGAGGCTAGGAATTATTCATGCATTCTTATTTTTCCTTGTAGGAGCTAATTCATCTCTAGAGGATCAAGCTTATGCATAGAAGCCCCCATAGCATTTTTATGCTCATACAAGAAACTGTGAGCCTCTTGCTTTATGCTTTTCCCCAAGCTTCTAAAGTTCTAGCATACCATTACTAGTTTCCCTTAGGGAGGCTAGGAATTATTCATGCATTCTTATTTTTCCTTGTAGGAGCTAATTCATCTCCTGAGTATCAATCTTATGCATAGCAAACCCCATAGCATTTTTATGCTCGTACAAGACTTCATGAGCCTTTTGTTTTATGTCTTTTCTCATTAGTATTACTAATTTCCCTTGGGGAGGCTAAGAATTATTCATGCATTCTTGTTTTTCTTTGTTAGGAGCTAATTCATCTCTTAATGATTCAAACTTATGCATAGTAACCCTCATAGCATTCTTATGCTCATACATGACTCCCTGAGCCTTGTGCTTATGTTTTTCTTTTACTTCTAAGCCATAATCAATTCAATTCCCTCATATCCCCATCTTTATCCTTGTCATCAAGAGGAGGACCCTATATCTACAGAGGAGGAGATGATTGCTACTAGATCTTTGAGGAAAAAAGCTTGGAACTAGTGCCCTTCATATATTCATAGGTTCTTTTTAATTATTTTCAATAGTAATTAGCACATTCTCTCACCCTTGGGAAAGTAACAATTCATTTGTATTTTCTCTTGATAGGTTTAGAACTTACTGCTTACTAGATTTAGATTTACTATTTTTCTGTGCTTAAAGTATTTGCATTTTGCTTTCTTAGAATAATTCACATTCAAAAATAAAAAACATAGAAAATTTGCATTTAGGAAAAGTCATTTAGATCTACATTTAGCAAAGATTGTCTTTTTCATTTTCAATAGTAATTAGATCATACTTGAAAATTGGGAAAAAGAACAAAAAGAAGCTTGCATTCATTTAGACTAAGTGCATTTAGAAATTCATAAAACTTTCAAAAATAAGCATTTAAAGTAAGAAGGAAATCCCTTGGTTCCATCACGAGGCATGCAACTTGTAACTTTTAATTAAATAAACAAATAATCAAACAAAGGAAAGCCCTCGATCCCATCATGAGGTAGGCAACACAACACTTTAAAAATGAAAATAAAACATCCATATCCTCAACTCAGCACTTGATGTGCCCTAGGGTGAGGGAAGATTGGATCAAAACAATCTTGGAAGAGATAAGGGAAAACCTAATAATTTAAGAAAATATTACAAAAGAAGTCATTCAAGAACAAACAAATCTCTTAAAATAGATAGAGCATTATACAATCAAGGCCCACATTCTAAGAATAATCCAAATTCAAGGATAAATCATAAACTAGTTTTACAGAGAAACAAGATGAGATCTAGAAATCATAAGAGTTAAGGAACGAAAACCTCAACTTATTACAAGAACTAACCTCTCAATTGTATCAACTAAATCAAGAGAATCAAAACCATCAACAACCATGCACACAAACAAATAACATGATCAACATAATCTCCATCCGTGATGTTCTTCTTCCTTGCAAATGAAACAATCACTTTGTCCCAGAAGCACTCAATTGGCTCTTTCCATGAGAGTAGGATCGACTGGGCAAGTGTGGTTCATGTGTTGCATTAGGGTCTCACTCACTCACATTGTGCCTAGGTTGATTCTAAACAACACATATTTTGGTGAACCTAACTAAAGAGAAAATCCTTTTGGCGTGAGATTTTTGTGTTTCATTATGCTTCTTCCATTCTACTTTCATCTTTCTCTCTCTTTCATCCATTCCATATATTTTGTGGTATTTCTTGCATCCCCAACATATGACAAAATTAGACAAAGGTTAGGAGCACATCCCCTTCAATGAACCTCTAATGCCATCATTCAATAGGTACGTCTCGGTATATCAATTAGCACTAATTTCAAACCATTATGATTATGAAGATTCAAATTTAGAGGGTACCAAACAAGATCCACACAATTTCTTGACCTTTAACAACCCAACCTAGAATCAAGATACAGTCATCCAACCCAATTATCACAATCAAGGCAAAGCACACCAAGTGCTTGTTCAGTTTGAAAATCATCAACAAGACAACCCTATCACAAGCTACAGGGAAACAACCCCCATATGCACAATGAGGCGAGATACCTAGAAAGACACTTGTAAGAAGATCGAGAGGCATGAGAAGCTCTCCATGTTGCTTATCAAGATAAACAATTTGTGATGCATCATGCATCATTAGAAAATATTCATGAAGAGAGAGCAAATAGAGATACTCAAAACAACCCACCACAAGGTGGTGAAGTTCAAAAGGTGGAGGTTGCAACACTTGCCAACCTTATAGCCACATTGGTCTAATGCATCAAGATGCTATAGGTTGGAAGTGTTGAGCAGCCCTTGCAAGACAAAACTAAAGAAAGACCTAGAGTTCAAATAAACTCTTTCACCACTAGGGTTGAGAAAAACTAGGGGGCAACTCAAAGTCCTACCTAAACTTTGACTCTTCAAATGCCAGTAATGAGACTTTCCCACCTCTTTAACAACCTAGTGGAGTTTACATGCTGCCAAGTCATATGACTCCCCTAGCATATCAACATATGAATATGTAACCAATGTATCTAGGATATCAAACAAACATTCAAATGCAAAATCAACTTGGTATGCAAGTCCCATCTATGGGCCTCATATTCATAGGAAAAATGCCTACTTCCCAACACCCATTTTCAAGAACTTACTTGGAATACCTAAAAGAACCTCTCGACTTCAGCATTCACAATCTGATATTACTATGTCCCTTTCGGACCTATCAAAATTCAAAGGAGAGGGAGACCCAAATTCCCACATCAAGGCTTACATGACATTCGTAAGGGAACTCCTCCCTTGGGATAGAGTTGTGACCAGGATATTTCCCAAGACCCTTGAAGGAATCACACTAGACTGGTACTATCAACTCTTAGAGGCTTCCATACATTCATTCTAACAACTCGTTGGCAAGTTTGTAACAACTCTCGATATGAACAAATTGGTCAAGACAAGAATTCAAGAGTTCTTGAGTATGAAACAAGACACCAATGAGTCTAAGGCACAATTTGTTAAGTGTTGGAGACAAGTCCTTTATTCATCAACTAGTGCCCCAAACATGGATCATAGAGAACTCTATGACCTCTTCTTGCATGCTCTTAATAGGGATATTGTTTTGTGGTAAAAAGGAGGAGTTGATTTTAGTTTGGTTTGAGGGTTTGATGGATTTAGATCCTCCTTTCACTACAAACATTTAAGGACATATCAACCAAGTTGAATCTCTACTAAGTGAGAGCATTCACCTAACATGTTGGGCTATCACTTGGAATGATGTGGAAACTCAAAAATTGCTAATTAATATCTCACTTTAATCCTTAAATATGCAAGAAACCCTAATTATGCAAAATAGTGAATAAACTGGTAAATTCAAACAAATGCTTACAGATTAAAGGAGAGGACAAAGATTAATAATTGACCATTTTTCAAAGTTTGGAATTAGGAATATTTGAGGACAATGCCCTAGGCACCCAATTCTAAGGCATTGTTTTCTTCGCGGAATGCAGAACTCCTTCTGACACTGATAATCATTGTTCCGTATGTTTTCATCACTTGAAATACTGAGGACACTCCCCTGGGCGCCCTAGTCCAGTGCAAGATGATTTTCAGGATGTAGAAGCTCCTTCAGATGAAGAATGTCCCTGTAACTCTAATTCCCATCTCTGAAACCACGGAGGACATTGCCTTAGGTGCCCATGTCCTAAAATGTTCAATTCTATCCCTTTTTTTAGGGTCCTGAATCCTTGTTGTCTGCAACCTTCCTCTGCAACTCCACTCCACAAAACTCGGTACCTATAACTTGCAATCACAAAGGAGTGTGGTTGGGGGTTGTGGTGTTTAGAGGTTTGCCTCAGTAAAGCCTCAGAGAGACATTCAAGTCTTCCGAACATCATTGTCAGATAAGAGTGCGTATCCCTGCAGGATAGAGGCAAAATCCAAATGATAAACGATTCAAACACAAGTAAATGTCACCTTAAAAGTGTAGATCTCACATAAATGAAGGCTCTTCAATCACATGAGAAGATGAAGCCAAATCTGCAATCACAAACACAATAACAATGCTATGCTCTGCAACAATGAATATCAAGGATGCTCTAAAATCACAAGTATGCATAAAGTTCACAATCATCTTCTAGTTTACAAATGAAAACCTAAACATGCTTATATATACAACTACAAACATTCCCGCTAAGACTTTCGTAATTCAAACTTTTGGTGTCGACCTAGGATCTAACAACGGTCATATAACCGACACTTCAAGTTAGGACTTGATCCAAAATAGGGCAGGACTAGGGCGTGAGTGCCCAAGTCCTCCTCCCCTATTTTAGGTAGGAGTCATCTCAATAGCACCCCCTAGGTCCTATTTGCCATAAGACTTCAGGGACTTCTCATCAGGATTCAAAATTAACACACAAGATGCTCTAAATGCATTGTAAGGACCTGGGAGCTAAACCTTAAGAGGGAAAAGCCCCCAAGGGGACATTTTCCAACATAACAGATACAAGGGATGAGGTTCAGAAGTCACCTTATAAATCTTACAAGGAAGATTTGGAAAGCACATTAAGAATTTATTAGGCCACTATTGATAGTGGATGAAGGGTTTATGGAACAAATGGACAATTGATAAATTCCTAAACTAGCAACAATAACAAAAACAACCCTTCCATTGTCAAGATCTTGAAGAACAATTGTAACATAGTGACAAATGGGGTAACTGGCATACCCCCTGAAGAGCAATGCCAATAAGGGTTACAATAATGGGTATGGTTGGAGAGATTACTTCCCTCAAAACAACCAAAATGTTAACTTTGTTGATAACCCCCAAAATAACAACTATTATGAAAGAGATAATTAGTAGCAAGGAAACCACCAATACTATGACAATAGGTATGAACCATATAATTGTTTGTATGAGCATAATGATTTTTTCTCATTTCATAAAACAAGAGGGCATGACACTAAATCCTACCAAGAGTACAATAGGTTCATCTGGGGATTACCTAAGGACCAACAACGTTTGTTCATTGAATTGTTCCTCAACCTACAAGAGATGACAACTAAAAACAACAATGTTTGGCAAACACCTATTGCCCCACAAAATGTGAATATGAGGATATTTGAAGACCCTTTCCCTGCCCACTGCAATAGTAAAAAAAATGTTCAAAATTTGACAAATTTAAGGTCAACTAACATAACACATGCCAACAAGCCTAAAACACCAAGTTAGTTAGGGCCAAAAGGAGAAGCAAAAATGTTAGGCTTGGTCAAGGTAATTTGTGACTAAGTGGGCATAGAGCCTAATGTTGAGCAAGAGAAATAATTTATGAGCACACACCATTTCCTATTGGACCATATGATCTTGTTGAAAATCTCAAAAAGACCTATGTGAAAATATCCTTTATCAATATTCTTAGGAATTTGTTGTCACATCATGCAGCCCTTTTATAAGCAATCAATTTGAAATATCTCAATCGGATAACCCCACCCCACGTGAGCAAATAAACCAGGTAGATCTCAACATGAACCCATCAAATGCATAACTCCATAACCCTAGTGTCATGCCCAAAATTGGACCAAAAGAAAACTCAATCCCAACTCAATTTATTTTAGGGTTTATCATGACGACAAGTGTAATCAATGCATGTGCAAGATATCTCCAAGAATGGAACAACACCATAGCCACTAGTGTGAAGGATACACGGTAGCAACACATGGCTAGAAATATGAATACTGTCACCAAGTGGAATACTGTCTCGGAGTCCCATGAATTCTATGAGGGCTTCATCATTCTAAAAGATATCAAGAACAAGAGCCTCTTGTTGATCCCAATCAATTAGGTTAGGGTATACGAGTGAAAGGCTCTAGGTTTTTGTCTTGGATGTGAGAGATGTGGAGGATATCATGAATATGGATGTTTCATGAAATAAGTCAGTGAGGTGTAAGTAGGAGTCGTCAATGGTATCCTCGTTAGAAATCACAACTGCGGGAAAAGCTTTCGCTACTTCGTCAAGAATAAACTCAATGTCCGAGGATTGTGGTACCTGCTTTCCATATCCTAAACCATGTGTATTTTTTTCTTTGTCACAAAAATGGGTTCTATGTTTCTCTGTCCATGCAATCCAAGACCACCTTGACCTTTGTAACCCATGTTCTTCACAATGCGGAGACCTCTGCTATATTGCTCAACTGGTAATGTGACTAGATCTTGATCTTCTGTGAATATCCAAGAGGAGATATCTTCAATAGGCTCATCTTCTAACAATCCCCAATGAATGAATACGGTTGGGTTAGCTTGTATGACTACCTTTGGACTTACCTTAGCTATTGGTGATTTGCCATAGGATCTAGGTGATAGAGGCATGTTCCCCACACAACAGGAATTCTGAAGGTCATATTCACCAAATCCTTTATCTTTGCACTGGACCTTGATCTTGAGAATGGGTGTATCTGATGTGGCTTTAGTTAATGTGGATGGATCAAGATATGATGATGATGGTTGAGCTGCAACGTTGTTAGGGATTTGATTGGAATTCTTATATCGACCTTGCATGGCTCGACAAAATTCAAAAGGATTGGGGTCTTTAAGGATAGTAATTTTCGTACCATTGAAAGGAAACTTTGGGCATTGATGGTACGTGGATGGCATGACCTACATGGTATGGATCCATGGGCGACTAAGGATGATGTTGTAGGGAAGATCAAGGTCCAGTACTGACAGCAAGTCTCTATTACAGTAGGACCACCTTGAATAGGTAGATGCATAACACCTTATGACTCTTGTTCGACATCATCATATGCTTTTATGGCTATACTTTTGTCAGAATCAATAACGTCCTCAGAATATCCCAATTATTTCTGCAACTTTAGAGAACAAATGGTTAGGCCAACACCACCATCTAGAAGAATGTGTTTGACCTTGCGTTGATGGATGTAGACTTCAATATGGAGAGCGTCATGTTATGGCAAGGATTTTGTGATGGAAGGTCTTTTTCAATGAAAACCAAGTGGTGTAGTGAAGCAATATGCCCTATCATGTCTTAGAATTGAGAAAAATCAATGTTATTTGGGACAGACAACTCTTGAATGGATTTATTGAGTATAGCTTTATGTGTGGGTGATGCTCGAAGGAGTTCTAAGATGGATATCTAAGCTGGAATTTTCCCTAGATGATCTAGAATGTTGTACTCAAAATTTGGATGGACATTTGGTGCTGCCCTGTGAAGGTTAACACGACCATGACGAGTTGAAATAGCACAATCAGGGGTTTTTCCCTTGATGGAGAAGGTAGACACACGACTTTCTTCAATATGACTAACAACAAAATCATAGGAACTTGAGGCATGGTTGACACTTTTACCTTTATCTGCAGCATTTCCTTTACCATGGGGTGGGAATGGATTATTGTAGATGTCAAGATCATTGTTTGAAGTTTGTTTAGGAGGATCATCAACTGTTACCTCTCCTCGATCAATGAGATTCTAGATAAGGTTTTTCAATTTCATGCATCCAGGAGTTTTATGTCCTTTTACTCTATGGTATTCATAATATTCATTGCGTTTATACCAAGAGGGTTTGAATACAGGTTCATCATATTGACGTGCTTCGGGTAACGTGATAAGACTAGTTTGGACAAGTTTTCTTAGAATAGACTCAATAGGTTCTCCCAGTGGGGTAAATTTGCGTCTAGGTGTTGAGTTTTGCCTAGGTTGCTCCCTGGGATTAGATGTAACATTTTTAGCTGGTTGAGGATTGACAAGTGCTTGGACATTTTGAATGTGTTTAGTATCCACATCATCATTGACAACATTTTTGTTTTTGGACCAAAAATGAGGTTTTTCGTTGGATGTTTGGGGATTGTCTTTTGTTTCTTTGAAGGTCTTGACTAGTCCTTTAGCAATGAGGGCCTTTTCAATGTTTGTCCCTTTAGAGATACTCTCATCAAAAGAAATAGCACACTGGATTTGTAGATGAAATCCTAGTTCAGGATTCAAATTTTGAACAAATATGCTCACTAATTGCTTTTCAGGGATAGGTCATGGAAATTTACTAGCAATATTTCTCCATCATTGTAGGAATGAGATGAAGGTTTTCCCATTTTGTTGTTTGTTATTACATAGGTTTGTCATGGATATTTCATGTTCGATGTTAAATGAAAAGTGTGTGACAAACTTTTCAACCAACTCATTAAAGGTCTTAATACCCGGGGGTAGATGAGAAAACAAGTCTATTGTTTGCCCTCCAAGACTGCGAGGGAAGAGGCGTAAAAGATATGTATCATTGTGGACAACCTCTAAGCAAGCAATATAAAATTCCCCAAGATGTTCTTTGGGATCACCTTTTCCTTTGTACTTGTCAAATTTTGGCATTTCAAAATTTGGAGGAAAAGGGATCATAGGGAGTGACCTATCGAAAGGATAAGGACAAACTTTCTCTAAAGAGAAAGTTTTCTTGGTATGTCCTAGGGTAAGATCTGAAATTTGTTTTTGAAGATGTGAAAATTTGAGATCGATTTCAAATGTGGGTTGTTGTTGTTGAACAAGACATTGATGAGTGGAA
Source organism: Cunninghamia lanceolata (assembly GCA_027924645.1). Classification (NCBI taxonomy): domain Eukaryota; kingdom Viridiplantae; phylum Streptophyta; class Pinopsida; order Cupressales; family Cupressaceae; genus Cunninghamia; species Cunninghamia lanceolata. The sequence goes on from BSBN01000320.1 coordinate 16,216,197, forward strand.
GATGATGGTGATTGTTGTGTTTGAGGGGGATTTGTGTGTGATATGTATGAATAGATATGTGGTGGATTGTTGGGTAATGTGTAGGAAGTTTGGGGTTGTGATGCATGTGGTGGAGTGATATATGATATAAGAGGAATGGATGATTGGGTTTGTGACACGTGGTGGATTGATATAAGAGATGTGAGGAATAGAAGATTGGGGTTGTGATGTTAGGTATGTTGGTGTGTGGGATGTTTGAGGTGCATGTGAGGTGATGACAGGATTGGATTGAGTCATAGATCACACGAATGGTATGACTAGATGAATAGATGTAGGAATACTAGAAGAAATAGGACCAATCAATGTGGGGGAATGATAAAGTGGATTGACAAATTGATTGGTAAATGGTGATAGAGGAACGTTATGTGTTGGTGTAGTTGGGATTGTAGGTGCTATGGTAGATATGGTTGGGATAGAAATGGGATGTGATCCTCCCATAGCAGCAATGGAGAGGCTGATAGGGTCTTGCTCTTTGATAGTTGATGTGTCAAAATCATTAGGCAACTTAGCTCCTTGCTTAGCAAGTAGAAGAAAGAATATATTAGGGTTTGATGCTAAGAGCCTATCTAGGGTTTTGTAACTCTTCAGTGTGGTCTTGTGATACTTACTGTGATTGTTGTCCAAATTCATTAGATGAGGAAGGCCCTAGTGTGTACCCCTTCGGAAGGAATACACGAGGGTTCATACCCGTGGTGAATTGTGTTGCATCTATGGATGTGTCGAGGCTATCTTGAGGATTGTTTTGATTAGTTTCCATGGCTTTTCTATGATGATACCTAGTAAGAGGCATATGATGTTTCAAACTTGATATGATAAGGATGGATGACGGATGGAGTTTTGTTTAGACTTTTGTGACAAGGTTGAGACTCTTAGGATGATTGTTGTTTGAATGTTTTGATAAAAGATAAAATATAGATCAATTGTTGATATGATTGGGATTGTGAATATCCTGCAAGAGAAGACTAATGAACTCAAGGAGAGACAAGGTGGGGGTAGTGAGGTTCACCAACTTGAGAGAAGCCACTCTCCTAAGCTAGTTATTTCACTAGTTTGATAGATGCTAACTTATCTATTAATCTAAGAGAGGCAACTTCTCAAATCAAATATAAGCTAGTAGATGTGATCTAGATTTTGGCTGGTGATCAAACTAATGCTAAAGGCTAGATGATGTCTAGGATTTATGCTAGATGATGATGACAAAATCCTATAGTCTCAAGAAGATAAAAGCTCTAAAGTCCAAATAATGATGTGAAGGTGGATGAAGATGACTAGATGACTGAAGGACTAATGATGGATAGTCTGAATGGTCTTAGGTTTGATGACAAAGTCAACTGAATATGAAAGGTCTTTGATTCTAGGTGAATATCTAACTAGGAGCTGTGTGAAACCAGAAGCACAAGACTATCTACCAAATGTGGTATCAAGATAGTGCAAAAGTAGTAGCAGGATAACCCAGAAGCGCAACTCTGTCAACCAGAAGTGCAATTCTGTAGACCAGAAGCGCAATACTGTAGACCAAAAGTGGTAACATGATAGCTCAAAAGCGCAATTCTGCAAGTAACATGGGGTAAAATACAAAACCAAAGGCACAACTCTGTCTGCCAAAAGTGCAGTTCTATTGACCAAAGGTGCAATTCTGTTGACCAGAAGCGCACTCAATTCTATTGAGGCATGGTTACTAGATTCAATCCATAAGGTTTGAACATTTCATCACATGCAGCCTGCCCATGCATTTAATGTTGATCGCCAAAAAGATGGCAACGTCTATCCAACCCTTTGGATGCACATTTGACTGTATTTATTAATTAATTGAAAATCAATTAATTAATAAATACGGTCAAACGTGCATGGATAGACAATTCGCATAAAGATCGCCCTTCATATTTCTGCGCGGGTCAAATTAAAATCTCAATCTCCTAAATGTATGCTCACCCACAACAAGATCACTTTTTCTTCTCCATTATTGACCTACTTTTCCTATGCTTTCATAAATAGCTGTATTTAATTACTTCTAACCGTTGTCACCCTGTTTCCTTCTTAAATACTTTCATACGTCCCTAAAGAGGGATATCTATATGGGTGGAAAGGAACATAGTGGGTTAAATCATGCATGGAGGATTCTGCATCTCAGCACTCGATCTTCAATTGCTCTTTCGCATACAGCTGCTCAAATTTTTTGATTGGCTTGAGAGAATAAGGTATGCTGTAAATTGGCTTCTTCACTGTTGTTTGGGGGAAGAATGTGTGCTTCATGAGCTTGAGCTTGAGGATCCTCCACAATGGGAGGAAAGAGTAATACAGGAAATAACATTCAACGCTTTGGCAGGGCACTCTCATTCTGCAGAACTTTCCTGTATTTGTCTGTGCGAGTTTAATGCGAGTAGCCATATCTGGGTGCTCAAGAATTGCTCTCACATATTCCATAAAGAGTGTTTGGAAAAATGACTTCGCCAGGGGAAAAATAGCTTCCCGCTATCCAGATCAATTATCCTTCCTTCAAAAGATGAAGGCTCTCTTGCTGAGATTGAGCAGGATGAAGAATAACATGTAAGATCACTTTCAGGCTATTCAGCCGGGTGATCATCTCGAAAGTTAAAGCTAACATGGTATTTCCAAAGATAAATGTTTGCCATTTGTGACTGAAATTTCTAAATTTGCAAGAAAATTGTATGGTGTATCTATCAATTTAATTAAAGGGCACATGTTTTGGCATTCTACTTAAATATCATCCATTTCAATGGTTAAATAGTTAATAGCAATTTTACATCTCAACCACAACAAAAGTGGTAAATATTTGTCCTATTTTTATTGACTAAAATTGATCTTTAATTGTTGAAGTAGATGATGTTTAAGAATAGCCATATTTTAACAATCAATAACTGATAGCAATAAGGTTTATTGATGAGACTGAATAGTGTAAATTATACATTTGAGTTTAGACGACTTTTGTAATCAATGCCTAGTCTTCATATTGCTTGAAGGGATCATTGCTGCCGACAGAATTAATGGCTCAATCGATTAAAAATTAAAAATGAACCTGTTTAAGAATCAATATCTGAAGAAGCCTTTGAAAAGGTTTACAACTACTAACCTATGCTATCCTCTTCAAATAAGCCTGCTACCAAGCTGCCTACTACCCTGTCTTTCAAACTTGGAGACCCCACCAGCTTGGATAGTTCAGTGATAACTTCTTGCTTTCTTATGCCCATTAGCTTTCCAGAGAAAGTCATGGGTTTCTGTAGTGCTTTGACACCTTTGGTCCATCCATTATCAATAGCTTAAGTTCCTTGTTTTGTAGGAGCACCCTTGAGCAGAAAAACAATTGTTGGTGTCTATTTTTTACTTGGTTTATTCACTATATGTGATGCTTTGCCAATTTTTTTAATATGATATGACTTCAAACTCTCAATTTTTACACTTTGTTTCAGTTCAAAACCTCCAAAACTTATTTGGCTGTTCTTATTGTAATTTTGCTCTTCCTAACAGAAACATGACAAAGACTTTATAGAATAAGTTATGTCAAGGGAAATTATGCATGAATATCAAAAGACATCAATAGTACCCATAACCCAATAAAATATAGAAATAAAGAAGATTTAAAACGATGAACAATACCTCAACAAACCTCTTTACCTCATGGCTTCCATTGGTGGCCTATCGCAAATGATCTTGTGTGTGAATATGCCCTCAAAAGGTGTACCTCCTTGCTATTCCAAGATGTCAAGTGAGAAAGGCCAGGATAGTTGATTGTAATGAAGATGAGCTTCACAACAAAGGTAATGGTGATATGGCAACAAGTTGATCGCAAGCGAATGTAATTTTTGTAGAATAACGATACTGAAAGCTTGGATGAATGAAATGGAAGAAGGTTCAATTTATAGACTTGTGATTGAGGAGATCAATGGTTGAAAAAGAATAAGAAGATCAATGATTGAGAAAGAATGAGAGAATGTGCGCGAAGAGAAAGAAGACAAGTGTCATACAAAAGCCATTTTGAGTTAACTATTTTTCTGTTTATTGAAGATAAGATATGCGGTCATAAAATAGAAAGCTTTTTTCTATTTCAAGAGTTTTTGGAATCAATTAGTTGACTCATGATTTGCTTTTGCATGTTTTGAGAGGAATTAAATAATAAATTATTTAATTTCGTGTGCATGAAGAGGAAGAATTATTTTTAGTAGATTTGGAAGATCCCTGGAAAGCAAATTAAATAAATAAATTTATTTAATTATGTGTGCATGATTTGGAAGAATAAATAAAATATTTGATTGTATTTTATTTTTGAGAGATTGAGAGGATTTAAATAAATTTGATTGATTTATTTAAACTTGGAGGAAGAATTAACTTATTAAATAATTAAGAATTATTTAATTGTTCAGAAGAATTTGGAAGAATTAAATTAAATAAAGTATTTTATTTAATTTTGACTTTAGAAGAGGTAATTAAATATTTTGATATTTAATTAAATTAGAGGAATGTGAATCGAATAAATAAATATTTTATTTATTTATTGATAGAAGAATTAGAATGGAATAAATATTAAAAATATTTATTTAGACTGAGTCGTGTCATTTTTAGGCATATATATTTTGCCCCTCTTTGATGCAATGCAGTTTACGATGTTGCTTCAAAGAATAAATTTTTTGATAATGATACATGCCCTAGTTTTGCCCCTGGTACAGGTTATGATGACATGATGCCCCCTCAGGAGATTGGACGGGAAGAAGGGAGAAGGACGTGAGATGGACAATCTCACGATGAAGAAGGTGAAAAATAGATTAGCATGAAGAAAATAGACCATAGTTCGGAGAAATGGGAAGAAACGGGCTCTGGGAAGTAGTCACGGTCGCCACACAACCAGTTAGGGTACACTTGCTATATATAGGAGCTGGGTCGACAATCCTATTCATTTGCACACTTGGCTTTTGTTGATTGGTCTTTGAGAGCTTAGGAGAGCACAGGAGCATGGAGCAGTCGAGATAGGTATGGATATTCCACACAAGGAGCACCGCTTTGAGCGAGTTTGACAATTTGATCGGCCAGTTGATGCAGGACCACCGGTATGTAGCTCAAAAAATCTCACTTAGAGTCATTTATTAGCGTAATAAATGCTAGGTAAAGTTCAACTAGGACAGATGCACAGGTTCACAGTTTGGCACATATGTCATGCGGAATTGCACATATGATATTCTGCGGTGCATTTTAGGATATGAAACTGCGCATGCATACTTGCTGCGCATACACGGTATGAGTTGACGCATGTATCAAGAAGTAATGCATTTGACATGGGAAGCGGCGCATACAGAAGTGTTGCACATATATGGTATGGGTCGACGCATTTGTTAGGAAGCTGCACTTTTGATATGGGACTACACATATATGGTATGAGTTGGTGCATTTACTAGAAGTGGCACATGTACCTTCTAGTTTGGCGCATATGCTTGAGAAAGTCAGGTTACTTAATAAAATTGACTTGATTGGCATCCTGTTTCATGCGTCAATCGATAAGCGATCTCCGAGATTGCAGGAATCTAGTCAAGAGATGTTGTATGTTGCTTTAATCAATTTGTTTAGGTTAAGTAAATGATATGATGCTTTAGATATGTTGAGCAGGTTTTTTGCATTTTTAGGTTGACGTATTGCCTTGCGCATTTGCAGGAGGACATTCGAGATGTGCTTATGTCACAGGAGCAGTTTCCCTTGTTGATGTTGTAGCGATATATGCTCACTGAGGTAGATCGAGAGGCTCTCGGTGCTATGGGTCTGGATTATGTTTGCTTCATGCCTGAGGTTTGCGCGAACCTCAGTTTGTTGACTGCAGCAGTGGAGAGATTCGACAATGAGGATGGGACTTTTCACTTGCCGACTCGAGAGATGGCGATTACTCTGGAGGACGTCTACAGGATCTTGCACTTGCTAATTTAGGGTGAGCTAGTAGAGTATGATCCTCAATGGGATGTAGGATTGGCAAAGTGTAGGCGAGTTTTTGATGACCCTGAGTTAGACGGTCTAGTCATCTCTTGGCAGGATATTCATGATTATTATGACTACTTCCCAGGTATAGTGGCTGGGCTGATCGGAGGCGTTGTATGCCCCGATAGGATGTCGCACGGGTTCCCGATTGGATGGGGACAGATCATGGAGTAGATGACGATAGAGGGTACCCACTATGCATGGGGGGTCTATGTCTTGGCACACTTATATTGAGATATGCATCAGGTGGTATACCACAAGGGTGCTAGCTTGTCAGCAGGGGTCTCTCTTTTACAGTTTTGGCTTTGGGAGCATATTGCGATCACTCGGTCGATATGCATCTTTTCCAGGAAGAGGGATGAGCCCTATAGTTATGGATATGCAGGAGTTATTTCCCAGCACAAGCTAGGAAAGCTTGAGTACTGAAGGCACGCGCTGGATAATGTGCATAGTGTTATCTGGCACCCCTACCTAGAGTGCGAGCACTGGGATGATGAGGATGACGAGCTATCGTACTGCTTTCAGACGCAGTGGCTCATTAGCAGGACTCAATTTATTTTAGAGAGACAGATTGTTAGCAGGGTGTGAAGACACTTTGGTAGGAGACAAGGCATGCCCCAGGGATAGGCCCACTTTGCGCGCACACATGCAAAGAGATTCAAATGGGGTCCAGTGGCTTCTTATGAGGAGGCCTTGGCAGAGTTCCAGCAGACGCCATATGTGGTTTGGCCGATGAGGAGGCAAATTATAGATGTAGGGATGACTTTGACTATGAAGAGTTTTTCGCAGCTCACCCTTTTTTGAGGTACTTAGGGCCTAGAGAGTTGGTTCCACGCATAGACGAAGAGGATTCAGACGACAAGGATGGGGCCGGCAGGAGGAGGAGGAGATGGAGGAGGCATAGAGGAGGATGAGGAGACGGAGGTGATGGAGGAGATGGGGGAGATGGGGGAGGTGGACGAGGTGGACGAGGCAGAGGAGGAGAGCAGACAAAGGCAGAGGAGGAGAGATGGGGAGGGACCCTCCCAGCAGTAGCAGGTAGTGCAGCCATAGGCTGCACCACAGGTATAGGTTGATCAGCAGATTGGTCAATAGGGCTAGATGCCAGTACCACAACAGGTGCCCCAGCAGGCAACCCAGTAGCAGGCTCCTCCACCTGGCTGGCAGCAGCAGGCCATTGCTACATTGCAGGGGGTAAGTGTAGGAAGATGGGGGGCCAAAAAGGGGTCTTAAGTGGCCACTTTTTTTCTGAAATCAAGAAATACTGGCCTTGGATGAGAAATTGAGCATAGTTACACTCAAAATTTGGAGATGCAACCAAAACAATGTTCGTAGTGCTCTGAGTCTACTTTCTAAACTACTATTTTGTTTTGAAAATGGCATAGATTAAGCGGTTCAAAAGAGGGAGCCACAGAAATTGGTGTTGTTTCTGTCAAAAAAACATAACATAGCATGTCTTGTGGCTCCCTCAAAAGGTCAACTTTTTTTTGGTATTTTTAAAATCGCTTTAGTGAGAAATTAGCTAATAGCATGTAGTTTATGCCCGATTTTTCTGATAATTTTTTGATGAATATTTGATTTTTTACTAATTTTCAAAGTGGACACATCCTAAAAAATAGAATTTTGGCCGTGCTACCCCTGTAAATTTTGAAAACTAATTGAAAATTATTTTTTTATTTTTTTAATATTTGTAGAATGGAGTCTAGTTTCTAAATATGTAATTTTTTTGAAATTTGAATGAATAGTTAATTTACAATGAAAAAAAGACCAAACAGTGGTTTTTGTCTAAAAACGGACACACAAACAAAAGAAATTAAAGATGAAAGGCTTAACATTGTTAAAATGTGAAAAAAATCACATCGTCAAATAGCTAAGAGAAAGCCTAACATTACCCAAGTGTTTGATTTGTTTGACCTTGAAACACGTGCAAATCTGAGGGTTAGCACGAACGAAATTATGTGAAATTTTAAAGAATATAGAAAAACACGTCTGTGACTGTTCATAAGGCACTCCAAGCCTTTGGGTTTGAAATCCAAAGCAAATCCCAAGCCCAAGGCTTGGGATTCCCAAAGCAAGACATAACGCAAGTGCGTTATAATGCACTCACGTTCTGTTTTGCTTTGCATTTTTCCTTTACCGCAAGTCTGTTGTTTGTCATGTTTGACATAACGCAAGCGCATTATAACGCGCTTAAATTTTTTTACATTCAAGGCTATTAATCATGAGGATTAAGGGATAAGGGATAGGGTTGGAGGGTTTAGGGATAAGGGATTAGCATTTAAGGTATAATATCGAGCTTGTTGAGGGTCTAGGAATAGGGATAGTGTTTAGGGTTTAGGGATGAGGGATTAGAGTTGAGGGATGATAGATTAGGGTTGAGGGTTTAGGGTTTAGGGTTTAGGGTTTAGGGATAGGGTTGAGGGTTAAGGGATCAGAGTTAAGGGTTGAGGGATTAGGGTTTGACATTGAGGGTTGAGGGTTGAGGTTCAAGGGTCAAGGGTTTAGGGATAGGGTTTAGGGTTGAGGGATTAGGGTTAAAGTAGAGTGTGGAGGGTGTAAGGATTAGGGATAGGGTTGGAGGGTTTAGGGATAAGGGATTAGGGTTTAAGGTATAGTATCGAGTCTGTTGAGGGTTTAGGAATAGGGATAACATTTAGGGTTTAGGGATGAGGGATTAGAGTTGAGGGATGATGGATTAGGGTTGAGGGTTGAGGGATTAGGGTTTAGGGTTGAGGGTTGAGGGATTAGGGTTTAAGGTATAGTGTTGAGGGTTGAGGATTAGGGTTTAGGGTTTACGGATTAACATTTAATGTCGAGGTTAGGGTTAGAGTGTCGAGGGTAGAGGGATTAGGGATAGGGTTTAGGGTTGAAGGTTTAAGGATTGAGGGTTGAGGCTTTAGGGATGAGGGTTTAAGGCTTAAGATATAGTGTCAAGTGTTGAGGGTGTAGGGATAGGGTTTAAGTTTTAAGGGTTAAGGGTTGAGGGATAGGGATTAGGGTTTAAGGTATAGTGTTGAGGGTTGATGGTTTAGGGATAGGGTTTAGGTTTGAGGGATTAGGGTTTAGGGTTGATGAATTAGGGTTTAATGTTGAGAGTTGAGGGTTGAGGGTTGAGGTTGAGGGATAGGGTTAATGGTCAAGGGATTAGGGTTAAATAAGAGTGTCGAGGGTAGATGGATTAGGGTTTAAGGTATAGTATCGAGCCTGTTGAGGGTCTAGGAATAGGGATAGTGTTTAGGGTTTAGGGATGAGGGATTAGAGTTGAGGGATGACGGATGACGGATTAGGGTTGAGGGTTGAGGGATTAGGGTTTAGGGACAAGGTTTAGGGTTAGGGTTGAGGGATTAGGGTTTAAGGTATAGTGTTGAGGGTTTAGGGTTGAGGGATTAGAGTGAAGGGTTGAGGGATTAGAATTTGATGTTGAGGGTTGAGGGTTTAGGGATAGGGTTGAGGGTCGAGGGATCAGAGTTAAGGGTTGAGGGATTAGTGTTTGATGTTGAGGGTTGAGGGTTGAGGTTCGAGGGTCAAGGGTTTAGGGATAGGGTTGAGGGTCGAGGAATTAGGGTTAAAGTAGAGTGTGGAGGGTATAAGGATTAGGGATAGGGTTGGAGGGTTTAGGGATAAGGGATTAGGGTTTAAGGTATAGTATCGAGTCTGTTGAGGGTGTAGGAATAGGGATAGCATTTAGGGTTTAGGGATGAGGGATTAGAGTTGAGGGATGATGGATTAGGGTTGAGGGTTGAGGGATTAGGGTTTAGGGATAATGTTTAGGGTTGAGGGTTGAGGGATTAGGGTTTAAGGTATAGTGTTGAGGGTTTAGGGTTGAGGGATTAGAGTGAAGGGTTGAGGGATTAGGATTTGACGTTGAGGGTTGAGGGTTGAGGGTTTAGGGTTTAGGGTTTAGGGTTAGGGTTGAGAGATGAGGGATCAGAGTTAAGGGTTGAGGGATTAGGGTTTGACGTCGAGGGTTGAGGGTTGAGGGTCAAGGGTTAAGGGTTTAGGGATAGGGTTGAGGTTCAAGGGATTAGGGTTAAAGTAGAGTGTGGAGGGTGTAAGGATTAGGGATAGGGTTAGAGGGTTTAGGGATAATGGATTAGGGTTTAAGGTATAGTATCGAGTCTGTTAAGGGTTTAGGAATAGGGATAGCATTTAGGGTTTAGGGATGAGGGATTAGAGTTGAGGGATGATGGATTAGGGTTGAGGGTTGAGGGATTAGGGTTTAGGGATAAGGTTTAGGGTTGAGGGTTGAGGGATTAAGGTTTAAGGTATAGTGTTGAGGGTTTAGGGTTTAGGATTAGGGTTTAGGGTTGACGGATTAGCATTTAATGTCGAGGTTAGGGTTAGAGTGTCGAGAGTAGAGAGATTAGGGATAGGGTTTAGGGTTGAAGCTTTAAGGATTGAGAGTTGAGGCTTTAGGGTTGAGGGATTAGAATTTGACGTTGAGGGTTGAGGGTTTAGGGCTAAGGGTTTAGGGATAGGGTTGAGGGTCGAGGGATCAGAGTTAAGGGTTGAGGGATTAGGGTTTGATGTTGAGGGTTGAGGGTTGAGGTTCGAGGGTCAAGGGTTTAGGGATAGGGTTGAGGGTCGAGGAATTAGGGTTAAAGTAGAGTGTGGAGGGTATAAGGATTAGGGATAGGGTTGGAGGGTTTAGGGATAAGGGATTAGGGTTTAAGGTATAGTATCGAATCTGTTGAGGGTGTAGGAATAGGGATAGCATTTAGGGTTTAGGGATGAGGGATTAGAGTTGAGGGATGATGGATTAGGGTTGAGGGTTGAGGGATTAGGGTTTAGGGATAAGGTTTAGGGTTGAGGGCTGAGGGATTAGGGTTTAAGTTATAGTGTTGAGGGTTTAGGGATAGGGTTTAGGGTTGAGGGATTAGAGTGAAGGGTTGAGGGATTAGAATTTGACATTGAGGGTTGAGGGTTAGGGTTGAGAGATGAGGGATTAGAGTTAAGGGTTGAGGGATTAGGGTTTGACGTCGAGGGTTGAGGGTTGAGGTTCGAGGGTCAAGGGTTTAGGGATAGGGTTGAGGTTCAAGGGATTAGGGTTAAAGTAGAGTGTGGAGGGTGTAAGGATTAGGGATAGGGTTGGAGGGTTTAGGGATAAGGGATTAGGGTTTAAGGTATAGTATCGAGTCTATTGAGGGTTTAGGAATAGGGATAGCATTTAGGGTTTAGGGATGAGGGATTAGAGTTGAGGGATGACAGGTTAGGGTTGAGGGTTGAGGGATTAGGGTTTAGGGATAAGGTTTAGGGTTGAGGGCTGAGGGATTAGGGTTTAAGGTATAGTGTTGAGGGTTTAGGGTTGAGGGATTAGAGTGAAGTGTTGAGGGATTAGGATTTGACGTTGAGGGTTGAGGGTTGAGGGTTTAGGGTTTAGGGTTAGGGTTGAGAGATGAGGGATCAAAGTTAAGGGTTGAGGGATTAGGGTTTGATGTCGAGGGTCGAGGGTTGAGGTTCGAGGGTCAAGGGTTTAGGGATAGGGTTGAGGTTCAAGGGATTAGAGTTAAAGTAGAGTGTGGAGGGTGTAAGGATTAGGGATAGGGTTGGAGGGTTTAGGGATAAGGGATTAAGGTTTAAGGTATAGTATCGAGTCTATTGAGGGTTTAGGAATAGGGATAGCATTTAGGGTTTAGGGATGAGAGATTAGAGTTGAGGGATGATGGATTAGGGTTGAGGGTTGAGGGATTAGGGTTTAGGGATAAGGTTTAGGGTTGAGGGTTGAGGGATTAGGGTTTAAGGTATAGTGTTGAGGGTTTAGGATTAGGGTTTAGGGTTGACGGATTAGCATTTAATGTCGAGGTTAGGGTTAGAGTGTCGAGGGTAGAGGGATTAGAGATAGGGTTTAGGGTTGAAGCTTTAAGGATTGAGGGTTGAGGCTTTAGGGATGAGGGTTTAAGGCTTAAGATATAGTGTCAAGTGTTGAGGATGTAGGGATAGGGTTTAAGTTTTAAGGGTTAAGGGTTGAGGGATAGGGATTAGGGTTTAAGGTATAGGGTTGAGGGTTGATGGTTTAGGGATAGGGTTTAGGTTTGAGGGATTAGGGTTTAGGGTTGATGAATTAGGGTTTAATGTTGAGAGTTGAGGGTTGAGGGTTGAGGGTTGAGGGTTGAGGTTGAGGAATAGGGTTAATGGTCAAGGGATTAGGGTTAAATAAGAGTGTCGAGGGTAGAGGGATTAGGGTTTAAGGTATAGTATTGAGCATGTTGAGGGTCTAGGAATAGGGATAGCATTTAGGGTTTAGGGATGAGGGATTAGAGTTGAGGGATGACAGATGACGGATTAGGGTTGAGGGTTGAGGGATTAGGGTTTAGGGTTAGGGTTGAGGGATTAGGGTTTAAGGTATAGTGTTGAGGGTTTAGGGATATGGTTTAGGGTTGAGGGATTAGAGTGAAGGGTTGAGGGATTAGAATTTGACGTTGAGGGTTGAGAGTTTAGGGTTGAGGGTTTAGGGATAGGGTTGAGGGTCGAGGGATCAGAGTTAAGGGTTGAGGGATTAGGGTTTGATGTTGAGGGTTGAAGGTTGAGGTTCGAGGGTCAAGGATTTAGGGATAGGGTTGAGGGTCGAGGAATTAGGGTTAAAGTAGAGTGTGGAGGGTATAAGGATTAGGGATAGGGTTGGAGGGTTTAGAGATAAGGGATTAGGGTTTAAGGTATAGTATCATGTCTGTTGAGGGTGTAGGAATAGGGATAGCCTTTAGGGTTTAGGGATGAGGGATTAGAGTTGAGGGATGACGGATTAGGGTTGAGGGTTGAGGGATTAGGGTTTAGGGATAAGGTTTAGGGTTGAGGGCTGAGGGATTAGGGTTTAAGGTATAGTGTTGAGGGTTTAGGGATAGGGTTTAGGGTTGAGGGATTAGAGTGAAGGGTTGAGGGATTAGGATTTGATGTTGAGGGTTGAGGGTTTAGGGTTAGGGTTGAGAGATGAGGGATCAGAGTTAAGGGTTGAGGGATTAGGGTTTGACATCGAGGGTTGAGGGTTGAGGTTCGAGGGTCAAGGGTTTAGGGATAGGGTTGAGGTTCAAGGGATTAGGGTTAAAGTAGAGTGTGGAGGGTGTAAGGATTAGGGATAGGGTTGGAGGGTTTAGAGATAAGGGATTAGGGTTTAAGGTATAGTATCGAGTTTGTTGAGGGTTTAGGAATAGGGATAGCATTTAGGGTTTAGGGTTTAGGGTTGAGGGTTGAGGTTGAGGGATAGGGTTAATGGTCAAGGGATTAGGGTTAAATAAGAGTGTCGAGGGTAAAGGGATTAGGGTTTAAGGTATAGTATCGAGCTTGTTGAGGGTCTAGGAATAGGGATAGTGTTTAGGGTTTAGGGATGAGGGATTAGAGTTGAGGGATGACGGATGATGGATTAGGGTTGAGGGTTGAGGGATTAGGGTTTAGGGATAAGGTTTAGGGTTAGGGTTTAAGGTATAGTGTTGAGGGTTTAGGGATAGGGTTTAGGGTTTAGGGATTAGAGTAAAGGGTTGAGGGATTAGGATTTGACATTGAGGGTGAGGGTTTAGGGATAGGGTTGAGGGTCGAGGGATCAGAGTTAAGGGTTGAGGGATTAGGGTTTGACGTTGAGGGTTGAGGGCATTTTCTATTAAGAACTTGATTATGAGGGCTTGCCCCTTCATTGTTATGCCTATCATATGGCGGAGCATCTGGCAAGCTCTTGCAGGAAAGAGATGTGATCAATGCAAAGGATGTGATGAATCTATAGCAGGATAAAACGCGAGCGCATTATAACGCGCTTGCGTTTTGTCTTGCTATTGAAACGGTAAAAAAGTGGTTACCCCCGTGATCCAGGTCCACATGCTCTATTTTCTTACTGATTCTGTGCGTGCTTTGACAAAAAAGAAGTGCTTTCATGCTGTTGGGAAGTTCACATGCACATTTGACCCATTGTACCACCTTTGCATGATCTTTCCACCACCGTTTCTGCTTTGCCAACTTGAGAAGGAGGAAATAACATAGTTTTCATACCAAGTTTGATATATATCTATTCAAGTTTCAATTTTTGTAGTGTTGCAATGTTAATTGTGATTCAATTTAAGGAATTTAACATTATAGATTAGTTAATAGTATTGTTGTTAGTAATGATATTTGAGTGTTATTCAATTTAACATTGAAAAGGAAACAAGTGGTGAAAAACTCAAATTGTTGAGGAGTTTGATGCAAGAAGATAAAAACACAACATAATTGGGTACTCTCTCCATTCAAATCTTCATTTTTTAGGTATGTCAAGTCTTTACATGCATGTTCTTTACGTTTTCCTTATTTCAGATTGAATTACTTTATCATGCTTTATCATACATGTTTAAAATAGACACATTCCCAATCAAGAAAGCAGCCTACAATCTCACATGATGCCATGTATATTTTCTACACTTGGGCTCTTTAATAATTATGTTTAATAAACAAACCTTAACATACCATGATGTCAAACTATATAAGAATAAATCCTTACAACATAAAAAAATACAATCCCACTATTATCTTGTATTCATTTCTTAGGAACTAATATTGGTCTCTTTATCATGCTATAGACAAATTCTCCGTCATGCCGAGGAAACGATCAAGAATTAAACCAACACAGGAAGAGACAGAAGCTAAAAATGCAAAGAAAGTAGTGGCTATGAGGGAACTTCGTGAGAAGAGGAAATTGGACACGATAAATGAAGACATACCAATTGAAGAGGAACCACAACCATCACAAAGAGATATGGTATTGGCGGCACAAAGAGAACAAATGCAAAAACTTCGTGGTACGAGAGATTTAAATACCATAGTTGGAGACACATCCTCTACCGCAAGTCAACATGTAGGGACACCATCTACCGCATCTCAAGTTGAGAGTACATCATCACTCACATGTGATGAAGGAGGTACGCCATCGTTCCTACCTCAACCTCAAGGTATGTCATCTATTCCATCTTCGATCAAAGGTATGCCATCTAACCCATCTCATTTAAATATTGATGAAATTCCTAATGTTGAGATGAATTTACCTAATTTGACACCACCTAGAATTTTGCATAGAAAGCCAAAGTATTTGATTGATATTGATGAGAATATTTTGCAGCCAAAGGAAGGTAAGATTCCAAAACGCACTTGTAGAAGATATGCTAATAAGATTTGGAGATTGTTCTTTGAAAAGTTAAATGAGACTGCAAGATGTCAACTATTTGTTGAAATGATGTGAAGTATAAAGTATAGGTCTATCATGAAGATTCTTGGGTTGAGAACATCAGAGGCTTCAAGTGAAAAATCTATTGTCAAGAATCTAATGAGTGCGTATGAGAGTGTGGGTAACACCTCACGCACAAAAGATAGTAATGCAACACGGCGTGTGATTACATCGACTATAGTAAGTAGTCAAACGAGGAAAGCTCATCTCATTAGAAAGACAAGTCAAGAATTGAGAATTAATAGGAAAACTTTATCAAGAGCCGTTGGAAGACACCAAAGAATTGAGGACACTAATGCCAATGAATTATGGGCGTTCTCGGGGAGACTACCACGAAAAGATAAACCAATTGTTGAAGCATTGAGATCACTAATTGAAGACTTTTGGAAGAATTACACAAGGGTATCTCCGAATCAAAGGGATGTGGTAAGAAGGAGAATCGGTAGTCAGAACCGCGAGCCACATCCAAAGCATTTTTTGGATGAGACTCAAACACAGTTTTATGGTAAATTTCTAGAGAAGTATCCTCAAATTCAAATTTGTCAAAGATATTTTGAATTGCTAAAACCTTTCTATGTTAAGATAAATCACACACGCACTACTTGTTGTAGATTACATATTGAATTTTCTAACCATTTTGATGCTTATAGGTCTATATGTTTAGATATGCATACTAACAATGATTTGCAGGGTTGTGCCATATGTGCCCCACCAACATCTTCAAGAGACTTCATATCAAGAATTTTATGTGAAAGAGAGGAAGGTCAAATATTCTACAAGAAATTATGCTTGGATGGCACATGTGATCGTTGCGGTGGCTTGCAACATTTGCCAATATGTGAACATATGGAAATAACACATGCAGTTGGAAACGAACTAGTAGAGTTTGGCAAGTATAAAATAGTGGCATACAATACAAAAGATGGTAAAGAAGCAAAGAGGTGTGAATTAGTTATTGAAAAGATTCCAGTGTATCAGTTTATGCCTATATTTCATGACAGCATAGTGTATGAGTATGCAAGACATGCCCATAGAGCTTGATGGTTGGACTTGCAATTCAAGTTATGCAAGGACACATTTCCAGTTGGTAGCATTGTTTCAGTTGTCGACTTTGCAGAGAACTACAGTCTACAGCCACAGCATGAGGTGTAATCACAATATTACAACTCCACACAGGTTTCTATATTTGTGCACATCGCATTCATTCATGCGAATGATAGTACAAAGGATGATAGAAAGATCATAAGGGAGTATAATTTCTATATTAGTGATGATCACACACATTCTACGGAGTTCGTGCAAGGTTGCTTTCAGGTGTTCTATAATGATTTGGCTAGAAGGGGCATATCGTTCAGTCAGCATATCATATGGTCGAATAACTGTGCGTCACAATTCAAGAACTCACGAAATTTCTATTGGCTGAGTAGGAGGCATAATTTTACAGGTATTCAACATATGTGGAACTTTTGTGAGGCTGGGCATGGAAAGGGGGAGAATGATGGTGCAGGAGCATGTATCAAAAGAGCCATAGCACGAGAAGAGTTAAAGTATAAAGACAATGCAAAGTTGACAGATGCAAAATCGATTGTCGAGTGGTGTAATGCTTCCATGGGTCTAGGTAATGAACGTAAGTCTTTAGTTCATAGATTTTTTTGGTTGATAGATGATACTAACATTGCACCATATGAGGATTGTTGTACACTGACAGGATCAAATGAGATGCACTCTTTTAGAAGCTCAATTGCAGGTTCATGGAGTATCCATACATGAAATATGTCATGCTTTTGTTCTTCCTGTACAATTCAAGTCTAGGATGAGTGCAAGTCAAAGGAGTGGGTTGACGAATGGTAGTTAAGTTATCTTAAACCACTTGACACATATCGACCCCTAATGGCACTAGAACTAACACAGATGGAATCGTCAGTTGACTTTGACCACATATCAGATTTAGTTCAACCAGGTAATATAGGGCATGTATATGCATCTAATTTCATCTAGTTCAACCAGGTAATGTCATCTTACTTTGTAGTGTTTTTGTAATGTTGACTAATTTCATCTAATTTGCTACACATATCAATGTAGGGCACATATATGCAGTTATTGCAGATGAAGATAATGAAGAGGGAACAGATTATTACTTATGTCACTGTGTTGAGGCCAAAAAAAATTGGAGGCCCCTGTTACAGATGGAGAAAACATCGAATACCCTACAGGCTCAGTGGTTATTACTGGAACATGGCTTAGAAGGTACCCACATAAGAGTGTTAATATTTGGCTATTTCAGGACTTTGACACGCATCGGAAGATTCTTCATTACTCGAACCTTGTCGTGGCATCCAATGTTCATTTGATAAAGTATCGAGGTAGACCTTTGAACAAAATATTGTGGAAGGTGCGTGAGTCTGACCATGAAGCAATACTTGACACAATAAAGAGTAGAGCAGACCCGGATGGTTCATTGGATTAATTTGTAAGTATTCACATTGATTTTTTAAAGTCATGTTACATTGAGTTGTAAGTATGCACATTAATTTGTAAGGTTTGTCTTTTTTTTCTTTCCTCCTGCATTTTTACACATATGTACACATTTTTACATCATCATGTTATGCATTTTTGGTGTCCTACTCATGATGCGACCAAACTCATAACTCACCCTACTTCCTCTAGACACCATTTGATGATCTCTCTAACACTCTGGATCCAGGGTGCCCAATCATGATGATGACCTATATACCATTCTCCCAAGGTGCTCATAATGAATGAAAAGAAGACCAAGGGCGCCCAAGCTTAATAGACTTATTTCTTTCAATTTTGATGATCCAAACTCTTGCAATATGACATCCACTTTCATGCCTTTAGATCTTCCTTCACATACAGGGTGCCAAATCAAGTTGAAAAATCTACATAAGGGCGCCAAAATGGATGAAAGGAGACATGAAATGCGCCTTAGGACTCCATGCTAAGGTTTGAGCCATGATGATGAAACTTAGAGCTTTTTCTTTTCCTATGCGCTCATCTAAGATGTTTGAATGATAAGGAGCGCCTCGACCTCTATAATGTACATTGGGCACCAAAATCAAGGTGATTTTAAGTCACTTTGAGTCATTTGGGGTCAGTTTGAGTCTTTGAGTCATGTTGCAAAAAAGTGTCAATGTTGTCAAGTTGCACAAAGCAACTTTTGCATTTTTGGTGTCCTGCTCGTGATGTGACCAAACTAACTATTCCAACACGTCCGAATGGGTACATTTACGCTAGGCATGGTCCTATTTTTCACCCAAACATGTCAAAACAGTCTGAGCTACATTGTACCGACGATATCCCTGAAGAGTCCAAAGTGCAAAAAGGTAGTAATCTTTGACGAGATGTTACTTGAAAACTGTGTCACTTAGAAACATTCCGTCTGAGGTAACACAATCATGTAAAGTGCCTCTATAATAGCCTCTCTCAGTTTTTTATATCTCTGAGGCATTTGCCCATGGTGAAAGGTTTTCTACTGCCCCAAAAATCGTCAGGAGGCAATGTAAAGTTGCAAAGGGGCGTAGCTTTCATCCTGCTCCTGATGAGACCAAACTGACTGCTCCAACGCATCTAGATGGGTACATTTACGCTAGACATGGTCCTTTTTTTCACCCAAACATGTCGAAACAGTCCGAGCTACATTGTACCCACGATATCCCTAAAGAGTCCAAAGTGCAAAAAGGCAGCAATCTTTGACGAGATGTTACTCAAAAACTATGTCACTTACAAACATTCTGTCTAAGGCAATGCAATCACGTAGAGTGCCTCTATAATAACCTCTCTCAGTTTTTTATATCTCTGAGGCATTTGCCCGTGGTGAAAGGTTTTCTGCTGCCCCAAAAATTGTCAGAAGGAGGCAGTGTAAAGTTGCAAAGGGGTGTAACTTTCGTCCTGCTCCTGATGCGACCAAACTAACTATTCCAACGCGTCCGAATGGGTACATTTACACTAGGCATGGTCCTATTTTTCATCCAAACATGTCGAAATAGTCCGAGCTACATTGTACCCACGATACCCTGAAGAGTCCAAAGTGCAAAAAGGCAACAATTTTTGACGAGATGTTACTCAAAAACTGTGTCACTTACAAACATTCTGTCTGAGGGAACGTAATCACATAAAGTGCCTCTACAATAACCTCTCTAAGTTTTTTATATCTCTAAGGCATTTGCCCGTGGTGAAAGGTTTTCTGCTACCCTAAAAATCATCAGAAGGAGGCAGTGTAAAGTTGCAAAGGGGTGTAACTTTCATCCTGCTCCTGATGCGACCAAACTAACTATTCCAACGTGTCCAGATGGGTACATTTATGCTAGGCATGGTCCTTTTTTTCACCCAAACATGTCGAAACAGTCCGAGCTACATTGTACCCACGATATCCCTGAAGAGTCCAAAGTGCAAAAAGGCAGCAATCTTTGACAAGATGTTACTCAAAAACCGTGTCACTTACAAACATTCCGTCTAAGGCAACGTGATCACGTAAAGTGCCTCTACAATAACCTCTCTCAGTTTTTTATATCTCTAAGGCATTTGCCCGTGGTGAAAGGTTTTCTGCTGCCCCAAAAATCATCAGAAGGAGGCAGTGTAAAGTTGCAAAGGGGTGTAACTTTTGTCCTGCTCTTGATGCAACCAAACTGACTATTCCAATGCGTCTGGATGGGTACATTTATGCTAGGCATGGTCCCTTTTTTCACCCAAACATGTCGAAACAGTCCGAGCTACATTGTACCCACGATATCCCTAAAGAGTCCAAAGTGCAAAAAGGCAGCAATCTTTGACGAGATGTTACTCAAAAATCGTGTCACTTACAAACATTTCGTCTGAGGCAACGCGATCACATAGAGTACCTCTACAATAACCTCTCTCAGTTTTTTATATCTCTGA
Source organism: Cunninghamia lanceolata (assembly GCA_027924645.1). NCBI lineage: Eukaryota > Viridiplantae > Streptophyta > Pinopsida > Cupressales > Cupressaceae > Cunninghamia > Cunninghamia lanceolata. Next base: position 16,236,280 of record BSBN01000320.1, read on the forward strand.
GGCATTTGCCCGTGGTGAAAGGGTTTCTGCTGCCCCAAAAATTGTTAGAAGGAGGCAGTGTATTAAGTCAGGATGATGAGGTCAGTGGTGTTTGAGTTTTAGAGCTCCTTGATGACCTGATCCTGATAGTGGGTGCGTAGAGGAAGGAATGATTAAGGTGCACTTTGATAATCATTTCACCCTAGGTGAGCTCCTAGGTAGAATTTGGAGTGGAAGCCTCAAATAATACCTTGGATTTTTAGATGCTTATTTTAGCTCAAATCATCATTATCTTGCACCTAGAGTTGGAGTCTAACTACCTAGGAGTCAAGGAGCATTTCATCATCCAGAGAATCCCAAACATGCGCCTTGAACAAGTGATGCTACAAGTGGTGAACAAAATGGGCGCCTTGAAGAATTGAGCCCTCCAAGACATCTTGCAATTGCCTAAAAGTCCAAAATTTACACAAGTGAGTTAAGGCGTCATTTTCCATCTCCAGAGCCTCCTTTGAGCGCCTTAACATGGAGTGAATGTTTTAGTGTATGAAAGATTGCGCCTAAAGAATATAACAACCCCTTGAGTCACTAGGATGAACTAAGTTAACAAAATGAACTTCATTGAGGGAGGCGCACTTGTGCATCTAGACAACTCCGGTTTAGTGCCTGAGAAAAAGTATGTTTAGATCCATAAGTTTGGGGAGTATTGAGTGAGGTAAGTCTTCATGAGCATATACAATGACTTAAATCCATCAATGATGAAGTAAACGCTTATTTGAACTAAGGCGTAATTTCACTCCTCTACAATCATCTTCTGGCACCTTGAAAGCTAAGTGTTTGAAACTATCATGATTTGCGCCTAGATGAGGAAGTATCTATAATGAGTTGAAGCCACTTGAACAGCTAGTGCAGGAGCACCCCTACAAGACAGGATATAGGTTCATTGTCCGCATGACAGGACATTAGTCTATTTTTAGCATGTTTGACTTCATAATGTAATAAGGTCCATTAGACCAATGCATATGTATTAGATCAGCCTAGGAGAGTGTGCAGGCAGTTAGAGCTCGTGATCAGGTAGTATGAGCGGTCCTCTCCCAGCCGCTTGGAAGCTCCCAGCCGCTGGGAATCGAGTTGGTAGTACTCGTAGGATATTGCTATAAATAACTCAGATCAGTTAGGGTTTGAGAGAAGAGAGAAGAGAGTAGAGAGGAGAGTAGTGGTTATGTTATGTTGTACTGGTGATTGAGTGAGATCCAGAGATCAGTCCAGACATTGTGAAACATTGTTGTAGAAATAGGACATTTGTGTTTCATCTAAATAAGATCTCATCAATTGCATTATCTGGTCTATCAGCTGTTTATGTTTTGATTTCTGTTCTGATTACAGGTTAATGGATTCTTTCAACCCTTCCACCGGTTGATTCTGTGAATCAGTGGAATGGTCATGCATGTTAGTTTAGGTTGTATTTTAGTTTTCTGTTTATGCATTTCATTGTGTGGGAGATCGATTGGTAGCATGCTATGAATCAACCTAGCATCCTCATGTGCTAGGTTTAGGAAGATAAACTGTTAAGTTTTGATCTGATGGTGATCCAGCCCGATCATCACATTTTCTTTGTGAAATTGTGCGGTTCTATGAGTTTGCATGCAGCTGACGGATATACAAGGATCCGCATGTGCTTTTCCAGTCGGAGTGAATCGCATCGACATCTGCGAGTATATCGCTATCCGGTTCGGGTTATGAAGCTGACGAAGACTGTATGTTTCAAGTGCATCAGGTTGATATAGGTTGGATATATACTCAGTGTGTATATCATCGTCAGGATCATCTTTCGGGTGTATCCATCATCCGCATATCGCTATCGCATGCAGGAGTGAAAGTTCAATTTTTGGCTAAGGATCGGAAAGGTCATCATCAGGATATTGCGAATATCACCCTATGCAAGTTTATCCTGCTGTCGCTAAGTGTTTTGGCATCGGCGTAAGTCATCGGCATAAAGTTTGGTTAACATCATCAGGATGTTTCGATATGACTGGATAAGTCATATCCTGATGCTGTTGTTTGAGTAGTCGGATATCGGGGTGACGTAAGCATCGAAGGAAAGGTGCTTGAAGTTGTCATCATCAGGATATATGGAGGGAACCGGATATTTTATATCCTGTTGATGAAGATGATGTCGAACATCATGATGATGATGAAGATAGAGTTTGGTGGTAAGATGAATAGTGAACATCAGGAGGACGTTTGCGCTTGCCGAATGTGATGATGCTGCTGATAGCCGAATATCATGATGCTGCTGACAGGTGAAAGGCGAAAGGCGATAAGGAGGTGAACAGTAGTTAGCAGGAGGATATTTCATGCCTCTTCGAAATATGATGATGCTGTCTGTGTTAGCAAGAAATATGATGATGATGATAAGCCGATAGGTATTACATATTACATGTCCAGGATTTTAACATGCTGGTTGTGTTAATGACTCCTCCTTCCCATTTGTAAGCTTCTGTTGCATTTCCTCTGCATCATAATGGTATCAGAGAAAAGGAAGGATCTTCTGGAAAAGATCAGGATATAGTAGGATGTCAGATGAAGAAGGAACATCTGAGATTCCGGCAAGGATGACCAACGTTGAGTTGGCAGTTCTGGTAAAGAAACAGATTGCAGAGAGCAAGGCCGTGAAGGCTCAGAATCAGGAATTGAAGGATGAGTTAGAGAAGTTGAGGAACAGAGTAGGTTCTGGTAGAGAAGAAGATAGGGAAGAAGAAGAGATCCCTAGTTGGAACGAGGAGGTCGTTCCTACAGACCAGAGACCACTGTTGAACGCCCTCAAGGCCATGGAGAGGAGAACCATGGATGTGAAACTGGATTTGCCAGTGTTTACAGGAAAGATGGAACCTGATTCAGTGATGGAGTGGATAGACTCCTTGAACAATTTCTTTGAAACAGAGGAGATACCAGAACAACAGAGGGTGAAAATAGCCCAGTCAAAAATGAAAGAAGCTGCCTTGACATGGTGGAATTTCGTCCAAGATGATAGAGTACAGGAAGGAAAGCGTAGAGTCACTACATCGAAGAAAATGATGGCATTAGTAAAGGAAGCTTATGTCCCACTGGATTACAGTATCCAATTACACAAGAGGAAGCAAAACCTAAAGCAGAAGGAGCTAGATGTCAGCTCATATACAGAAGAATTCATGAAACTTTGTATGAAAACAAAGGTAAAGGAAAGTGAAGAAGAGAAGGTAGCCAGATACCTTAATGGATTGAGGTTCAATATTCAGGAAGATTTAAGTCTGCATAATCCAGATACAGTTCAGAAATGCTTTCAGTTGGCATTGAAAGTGGAAGAGAAGTTAAAGAGAAAATAAAAACAACACAATAGAGGAAGAGGAAGACAACAAAGGGGTGGAAGAGGTCCTTTTAGAGGTAGAGGACATGGACATGGATATCAAGGAGAATCCAGTCATGACAATAGTAAGGGAAACAATAGTCAGAACCAGGGGGAAAATTATAGTCAGCAAGGAAACTTCAGAGGTAGAAGACCTTTCAAAGGAAGATCCCAGGGCAGAGGATCCATCAGATGTTATAACTGTAACAAAGAAGGCCATATAGCCAGCAGATGTCCAGAAAAGGCCACAAGCTCAACAGGAGAAAGGAGAACAAATTTGATCCAAGAACCTGATAATCAAAGTATGACAGGCTCTAATGCTTTTCAGAGTGTGAACACTCCTGATAATTATGGATACCCAGAAAGTGGAGAGTCTCTAATGATGAGAAGAACAGTGACTACCATGAAGGTACCTGACAAAGAATCCCCTCAAAGAAAGTCTCTTTTCAGGACTATTTGCAAAGCAGGAGGTAAGGCATGTAAAGTTTTGATTGATTCTGGTTCTACTGAAAATTTTGTGTCTGAAGAAATGGTGACAAAGCTTAAGCTTAGGAGATTGCCTCACCCATCCCCATATAAAGTCTCGTGGCTTACCCAAGGTCAGCAGACAATTGTAGAAGAGCAGGCTTGGGTAGAATTTTAGATTGGAGCATATAAGGATAAGTTGTTGTTTGACATTACCACGATGGATGCTTGCAATCTTTTATTTGGTAGACCATGGCAGTATGATTTGAAGGCACAACATGATGGTATTAGAAACACCTATTCAATCACTAAAGATGGTAAGGTTATAAAGTTACTACCATTGACGGAGAAGGAGGAGAAATCTAAAGGAAAAGAGGTGAAGGTAATGCTGATGGAAGGTAAACAGTTCATGAAAGAAGTAGCAGCAGAAGGTGCAGTTGCATATGCCCTAATCCCATGTATGAGGGTGAATAAAGAACAGCAGCAAGAAGTCAAGGAAGAGAAAAAGCAAAGGTTCATAGACCCAGCTATCCAAGAGCTATTGGATAAGTACAAAGGTATCATCTCAGAGGGAATGCCAAGATCCCTACCACCTGTCAGGGATATTAGTCACTGCATAGACTTAATTCCAGGGTCAACACTTCCAAACAAAGCAGCCTATAAGCTAACTCCAGAACAGAATGCAGAAGTAGCCAGACAAATTGAAGAATTATTGGATTCAGGTCTGATTGGGAAAAGTTTAAGTCCATGTGCAGTACTAGCTGTACTAGCACCAAAGAAGGAAGGTACTTGGAGGCTTTGCACAAATTCCAGAGCTATTAACAAGATCACAATCAGGTATAGGTTTCCAATCCCTAGGATAGAGGATTTACTTGACTGTTTGGGAGGTGCTAAGTATTTTACAAAAATAGATTTGAAGAGTGGATATCATCAGATCAGGATTAGGCCAGGAGATGAATGGAAAACAGCATTCAAAACTAATGAAGGGTTATATGAGTGGAAGGTTATGCCTTTTGGTTTATCTAATGCACCTAGTACTTTTATGAGGTTGATGAATGAGGTTTTGAAAGAGTTCATTGGTAAGTTTGTCATAGTATATCTAGATGACATTCTGATTTTCAGCAATACAAAAGAAGAACATCTCAGACACATAGATTTGGTTCTTAAGAGGTTACATGAAGAGCAGGTGATGATAAATTTAGACAAGTGTTTGTTCAGGCAAGAGGAGATCACATATTTGGGTTTTGTCATTTCACAAGGAAAGTTACAAATGGATAAGGAGAAGGTAAGTGCCATATTGTCTTGGCCAACCCCAAAGACTATGAATGATGTCAGAAATTTTCATGGGTTAGCAACCTTCTACAGGAAGTTTATAAGAGGGTTTAGTCATATTTGTGCACCCATGCTTGATACCATCAAAGGAGGACAGAAGTGCAGATTTGTTTGGACTCAAAGAGCAGATGATTCTTTTGAAACATTGAAGAAGAAGGTGGCACAGCAGCCAGTCCTTGCACTTCCAGACTTTAACAAAATCTTTCAGGTGGAATGTGATGCCAGTCACATGGCCATTGGAGCAGTACTCAGCCAAGAAGGTAGACCTATTGCATTTTTCAGTGAGAAGCTCAATGATGCTAAAAAGAGGTATTCCTCATATGATTTGGAAATGTATGTTTTAGTCCAGTCACTCAAGAAATGGAAGCATTACTTGATGCCAAAGGAATTCATAGTATTCACAGATAACCAGGCTCTGAGTTTCATAAACAGCCAGGAAAAGCTGAACCACAGACACATGAAATGGGTAGAAACCTTACAAGCTTTTACTTTTACATTGAAGCATAAGAAAGGAGTCAAGAATAAAGTTGCAGATGCTTTGAGCAGGAGAGTTCTAACAGTCAACCAGATTCAGTTAGAAAGTGTTGGCATTGATTCACTAAAGACCATGTATGAGACTGATGAAGATTTTGGGGAGATATATCATGTATGTACTTCTTTTGGAGAGAAATATCATGCTGAATTCTCTAAATTTTTGATTCAGGATGGATTGTTGTTCAAAGGTGGACAGTTATGTATTCCAAGGTGTTCTATGAGGTTAAACATCATTAAGGAGAAACATTGTGGAGCTATGGCAGGTCATTTTGGTCTAGATAAGACTCTTGATCTTGTCCGAAGACATTACTTTTGGCCTAAGTTACAATCAGATGTCAGAAAGTTTGTAGAGACATGTGTGATATGTCAGAAAGCTAAAGGCAGGTCGACTAATGCAGGTTTATATCAGCCCTTACCCATTCCTTCCAGACCATGGGAAAGCATAAGTATGGATTTTGTCTTGGGTTTACCAAGGACAAGGAAAGGGTTTGACAGTGTTTTTGTTGTAGTGGATAGATTCAGCAAAATGGCACATTTCTTGCCATGCAAAACCACTGCTGATGCTTCATACATTGCAGATTTGTTTTTCAGGGAGATTGTCAGGATCCATGGATTGCCATTGAGTATAGTGTCAGATAGGGATGTAAAGTTTATTGGTCACTTCTGGAGAACTCTTTGGAAGAAACTTGGAACAAATTTGTCTTTTTCCTCTGCATATCATCCTCAAACGGATGGACAGACTGAAGTAGTGAACCGTTCCTTAGGGAATTTGCTTAGATGTTTGACAAAACAACATGGAGAAAAGTGGGATAATATTCTATCTCAAGCTGAATTTTCCTATAATGATACTGTCAATAGGAGCACAGGGAAATCACCTTTCCAGATAGTTTATGGTATGCATCCAAGAGGAATTTTGGAATTGAGAGATCTACCTACAGTAGACCCTGTTAGTGCAGAAGGAGAAGCTTTTGCAGAAGCCATAAAAGAGGTTCATGATCAAGTCAAGACCCAACTGCAGCAAACCACCTTGAAGTATAAGGAATATGCTGATAAAAAGAAGAAGGATGTACAGTTTGATGTTGGAGATTTGGTATGGGTTCATTTGAAGAAGGACAGACTTCCTAAGGGAAAATATACTAAACTCATGCAGAGAAAAGTAGGACCATGTCAGATCTTGCACAAGCATGGACAGAATGCTTATGAGATACAACTCCCCCCTGATCTTGGTTTGTCCCCTATATTCAATGTATGTGATTTAACTCCATACAAGTCTTATCCAGATGCAGATCAGGAACTCCTACAGGATACAGTCCATGATGACATTCCCAAGCATGATCCTCCACAGTTGCAGAAGGTTTTGGACACCAGAGTGGTCAAACAGACCCGGAACAAACAGTACTTGGAGTATCTAGTCTCTTGGAAGGGAAAACCTAATTCTGAAGCAGTCTGGATGACTGAAGAGCAGATCGAGAAACATGGTGCCGATCTTCATACTCTCATCTCAAGTGGACTTGAGATTTCTTCTTCTGGGGAGTATGGTGCAAGAGCACCCCTACAAGACAGGATATAGGTTCATTGTCCGCATGACAGGACATTAGTCTATTTTTAGCATGTTTGACTTCATAATGTAATAAGGTCCATTGGACCAATGCATATGTATTAGATCAGCCTAGGAGAGTGTGCAGGCAGTTAGAGCTCGTGATCAGGTAGTATGAGCGGTCCTCTCCCAGCCGCTTGGAAGCTCCCAGCCGCTGGGAATCGAGTTGGTAGTACTCATAGGATATTGCTATAAATAACTCAGATCAGTTAGGGTTTGAGAGAAGAGAGAAGAGAGTAGAGAGGAGAGTAGTGGTTATGTTATGTTGTACTGGTGATTGAGTGAGATCCAGAGATCAGTCCAGACATTGTGAAACATTGTTGTAGAAATAGGACATTTGTGTTTCATCTAAATAAGATCTCATCAATTGCATTATCTGGTCTATCAGCTGTTTATGTTTTGATTTCTGTTCTGATTACAGGTTAATGGATTCTTTCAACCCTTCCACCGGTTGATTCTTTGAATCGGTGGAATGGTCATGCATGTTAGTTTAGGTTGTATTTTAGTTTTCTGTTTATGCATTTCATTGTGTGGGAGATCGATTGGTAGCATGCTATGAATCAACCTAGCATCCTCATGTGCTAGGTTTAGGAAGATAAACTGTTAAGTTTTGATCTGAAGGTGATCCAGCCTGATCATCACATTTTCTTTGTGAAATTGTGCGGTTCTGTGAGTTTGCATGCAGCTGACGGATATACAGGGATCCACATGTGCTTTTCTAGTCGGAGTGAATCGCATCGACATCTGCGAGTATATCGCTATCTGGTTCGGGTTATGAAGCTGACGAAGACTGTATGTTTCAAGTGCATCAGGTTGATATAGGTTGGATATATACTCAGTGTGTATATCATCGTTAGGATCATCTTTCGGGTGTATCCATCATCCGCATATCGCTATCGCATGCAGGAGTGAAAGTTCAATTTTTGGCTAAGGACCATAAAGGTCATCATCAGGATATTGCGAATATCACCCTATGCAAGTTTATCCTGCTGTCGCTAAGTGTTTTGGCATCGGCGTAAGTCATCGGCATAAAGTTTGGTTAACATCATCAGGATGTTTCGATATGACCGGATAAGTCATATCCTGATGCTGTTGTTTGAGTAGTCGGATATCGGGGTGACGTAAGCATCGAAGGAAAGGTGCTTGAAGTTGTCGTCATCAGGATATATGGAGGGAACCGGATATTTTATATCCTGTTGATGAAGATGATGTCGAACATCATGATGATGATGAAGATAGAGTTTGGTGGTAAGATGAATAGTGAACATCAGGAGGACGTTTGCGCTTGCCGAATGTGATGATGCTGCTGATAGCCGAATATCATGATGCTGCTGACAGGCGAAAGGCGAAAGGCGATAAGGAGGTGAACAGTAGTTAGCAGGAGGATATTTCATGCCTCTTCGAAATATGATGATGCTGTCTGTGTTAGCAAGAAATATGATGATGATGATAAGCTGATAGGTATTACATATTACATGTCCAGGATTTTAACATGCTGGTTGTGTTAATGACTCCTCCTTCCCATTTGTAAGCTTCTGTTGCATTTCCTCTGCATCAACAGCAAGCATGAAGGGAGCATCCAAACTTACCCAAGGAAGCACCTAGAGGAATGGAAGTTGAGTTTGAAGATAGATGACCTTTCGAGTGCACTTGCCCTTGAGTGACAATTTGATTTGGCACCCTTATGTAAATTTAGATATGATCTAGCGCTTTGAGGTTGAGTGGAGTAACCTTGGCGCCTTTGTGTGTTGTTTTATACCTTGATGAGCGCCTTGGAAGAATGGACGTTTACTCACCCTTGAGCGCCTTAGTTCCAGAGATTGAGATCGAAGAGTAATACTCCTCAAAATGCCTTTATGAGAGCAATGAAACTAAGTAGCATAAGAGATGATAAGTGTAAGAGCTTAGGGACTCAAGGCACATTATAGGGTCAAGAACATCAAGTTTGTGCACCTAAGGGGAAAATCAAGCTTCAAACACCTCATCAAATGGTGCCTTGGTAGAATAGTTGCCAAAAGACATTAAAATTGAAAATTTGACAAAATAACTCACATTATGAGTTTAGGCGCCTTTCCAAGATCAAGCTTTCATATAGCGCCTTGAGTTGTTACTTTCATATTAGCACCCTAGCATAAAGAAGAAGTCCTCAAATGCGCTTTAAGGAGGAAGATTGGTGATGGGAGTAATTATGAGCACCCTAGACTGTTTGAAGTGGGAAGTAGTAAAGGATAGCGCCTTGAATGAGTTTGAGCGCCTCGAAGAGGATTGAGCGCTTAAGGGATAATAGGATCTTTTGAGACTATTGGTAAGTGTTTGGAATCATTAGAATTTCAAAAATAAGATAAAAACCCTAGGCGCTATCTCCTACTTGGAACATCACACAAGGGAACATGGAAACTAGATTGATTGAAGGAGTGATACTTTAGCACCTTAAGGGTGTATAAGTCAAAATAACACTAAATTGGTGCCTAGTCCAATTGATTGAAATCATCTTGGGCGCATTTTCTTTCTTTAGTTGGGTTTAACTTATTTTGGCGCCTTGGTGAGAAGTTCTCTAGATATGAGTTAGAACCATCAAAATAATAAAACTTGCCAAGAAAGAGATAGGTATTTTTATGAAGTTTTTCCTCAATGTTGAGTGCCTCGGAGGTAGATTTCTCAAGAGAGGGTTAGATACCCTGTATTTCACTCTATTGTTGACTTGTCTAAAAATAATGGAAGCATAGAAGTATCAACTTTTGAACCTTCGAACTCACTATTGGTGAGACAACATACCATCGGCGAGCTTAAAATTTCATCGGCCGATAGGCCGATGCCACCATGATTCTGTTTGATTTCACTTTTGACAAACATCCCATCATTGACTCTTATCGGTCAGACAAGCCACTATCGATGACTTTATATCCTTTCACACCGATGTCTTTGTCACTCCGATATGAGACTCTAAGTCCCTCACCTATCGGTAGGACTTAATACCATCAGCACACTCAAAAACTCTTCTGTCGACACACCGATCTCACGAATGACAACCTTCGAACCACACCCATCGGTGAGACTTCAAACATCGGTGAACTCTAATCTTGTTGGGCTGATACACTGATGGATTTCGACTGTCAGTGTGACCCCCTTCATCGGTGAATCTCTCAACTGCTCTTTCAATGCACAGATGGGATTATCTTCTGATACACCGATGTCTTCGACTTCGAGCCACACTCGTTGAGAAGATAGACCACTATCGGCGAAGCCTAACCAAGGTCTACCGATACGCCGATACGACCAACTCTTGATGTTGATACAAGGTTCTTTTGCAGGCAAAGGGCGCCTAGGCTTATGGGGCTCAAATTGATGTATTTATTGAAAGCTCAAGGTGAATTGATGCTTATTGAAAATGCCACTTAGTCCTTCATTTGCATTATAGGCGCCATTTCCTATTGACTTATATACTCCTCCTCATGCTAGGGTGCCATAATGAAGTGGTTTAGACAACAGGTGTGCTTCACTTACCAGAGGCTTATTCTCCTTCCACCTTAGGTGCACTTTTATGGTGCAACAGGTGTCAATGGGCGCCTTGTCTTAAGTGAATGCTCTCTCTAAGTTGGACGCCCTTTTGAGGCTTTATGAGTTGCAAATTACGCCTTAACCCTTCATGCTTGTTGCTCAATGTTTGAATGTTTAAGAAAGTCTCTTTTAGGTGCTCATCGTAATGACTTTTTCTCAAGGCGCAATCATCCTAATGACTTGGATATTCATCCTAGTGTTTCAGGATATCAGGCTACCAGACTTAGTCATTTTCAGGATCTCAAACATAAAGAATAACATGATGATTCATTTTTTTGTATTGCATATAGTTGACATTCTATGCTACTCATAAAGAATATTAATATTTTCTGTTCAACATGATGATTCATTTTTTTTTAAATACAACTTTTATCTTTTAGTTCCAAAATAAAGTTTAGGTGATACTTGAATAACAATAGCTAGCTTATTGGATCAACAAACATCCTATGTAATACAATCGTACTTTAAATATTTGAAGTAGCCATCTACAAATATCCATTCAAACGTGGATTTATAATGCAAGTATGGATGCCATCAATAAAAAAGATTTGTATTAACCAAATATCCATATAGGCATACATCAATATCTGTCAATATAAGTATAACATATATACAAAATAGCCATATAGGCTTACAAGAATGCCATATAGGCATACAATGTCAACTATGTACAATACAAAATATATGTCCACAAATGCCATATAGGCATAACCAAGGAACACAATAAAAAGTCATTCCCCTCTGGCTGGTGAAGAGAATAAATCACGAGCAGCCTTTGATCTTCTAAGGGATGGAGACGCGCATGTGGGTGGCCTACTACGAACGCGAGGGCTACTCCTCCTATTTAGGTCTTCCTGCATCTTTACCTGTTACAATAAAAAGTATAGACATTAATATATAGAAATTACATGTTATAAAAAATGAAACATTTAACAAAATAATCACTTACCGCTAACATATAATCTATCTCCTCGCTTGCCTCAGTAGCAAGAATAGGCCCTGGTGATGTCATGTCCTATAGAAACCATCTAGATAGAAATTAAACTTCAAATCAATAATCTTTTGATTTTCCAAAAATAGACAACTATAACAATGAATGTAAATTGAAATTTACTAATTTGCCTCATACCCCTGTCAATGCCATGGAGCTATGAATCGCAGAGGCCACACCCTGCTCCATTGCCCTATGAACATGGGGAGGTGTCTCTACAGCCTGCATCATCTGGAAATAAAACAACATTATTCAATTACGAAAACTATAATAGTGATGCAAATCATGGCTCCTAACATACACACACGTTCATCTAAACATGGAAGTATACACAATAAAGCACACAAATCACATACAAAAATTTAGTAAGTACAATTCATTCATTAAACTATTTATTTTATTACCTCCGTAAAGCTTTGAAGTCCACCACCGCTGGCAGGTGTTGCCATGAAATCTACAGTATTAACCTATTCAACATCCAAAATCAGAAATTAGAATACCATTCATATAATGATGCTATTCACATGTAATATTTATAATTGTTTACTAGTTACATACCTCGACAGTAGATGATCTAGTGAAAAATGCAGGTGGAGAACCACTGAAAACTGCATCGACGCTATGACCTTGAAATTTCATTAAAATCATCAATTTAAATTAGTTAATCTTGTATTTCAAAAATAAAATTTAATAAATTAAATTCAATAAACTTGCTAATATTTACCTGAGTATCAAGGTCGAAAGTCTCACTCAGGAGGGTATCTGTCATCACCATCTGCTCAGCTGCAGATGTAGCCTGTACACCTGCGTCCTGACTGTCCATGGGGTCATAACCACAGGCTGACCCGCAAGCCTGGCAAGTATGCGGTGGGACCCTACTCCTCGCACTATCTGCCAACCCACTCTATGTTGCAGGACCGGCATGCTCTATGATGCTCTGGGTCAAGGCACTAATCGACTGAAGTGTATTGACCTCAACACTCTCCTTCACAATGGAAGGGATAGAAACATGCTCGTGGGCTGGTCTACTGATTACTCGTCTCACTACCCGCTGTGGGTCAAGACGTGCCCCTGGTCTATCTTGTGCTGACCCCCCACCTCTACCCTGGAAGTCCTGCATATCAAAATAGTTTGGCACTTTATTGAGGACAAACTCGCAGTAGAGTTTCCTCAAAAAGTATTGCGGGACCTCATTATTATTGCATGGAGGATGGTAAAAAACCATCCACCACCTCTGCCCAAAATTGTCCCTTATCGCTTGGTTATTGCACCAATGGATAGGGAACCTCTTGCATGTAATGGGTGGAGGTTGATTTGTTTGTGGGTTTGTGAAAATTGAACACAAGTCTAATTTTGTAATTTGTAATTTTTTGACATATTGGTATGACAACTTGTCTGCATAGTAATCTCTAAACTCTCTCTTTTTATTTGTCCAACTAGTTATTTGCTTGCTAATTGAATCTACATTTGATAACATAGACTCAAGAGATTCGGCAAGCGTGGACCTATGCAAGGTTGAAGTGGAAGGATCTTTCAACCTTGTAATTATATCTTCAATTTCCTTTTTGTTGTTTTCAATTTGCCCCATTATATTATCTTGTGTTCCAGGGGCATGTCGAGGAATGAATGGAGGAGGTTGTTGTTCTGCAGGTATTTCCTCCTCAGGATTTTGTGGATTTTGAGGAGGAGGAGGAGGAGGAGGTGCATTAACATTTCCTGACAAATAACGAAATATACATCAAAAATCAACAAAAACCTACCTATTTAGAAACAAATTCAAACAAAAAAAAAAGATAACTCACCCCTTTGGCGTGCTCGATGTCGCGGCAGTATTTTGGCGATGAATTGATAAGCTTTTTGTGTTGATTAGAGTTTTGCAAAACACGAGTGCGCTTTTGAGGGTTTGGAAGCCGCGGGTAGAGGAGAAAACAAAAAGAAATGAAATTGGACTGCTTTTTTTTTTATTTATAGTAAGTCATAACGCGAGCGCATTATAATGCGCTCGCGTTATGACTTAATTTTTTTTAAAATTAATTTGGCCACTTCTTGGCCTCCCATCTTCTTGCACTTACCCCAGGGTCAGATTTGACAGTTGAGGGCACATCTCTAAGAAGCAGAGTCTCAGAGGGAGTTGGATGCATGAGTCTTAGTTGGGGTTACCGCAGAGTGAGATGCAGTAGAGGCAAGGGTGCGGGGCCTGAGACTGGAGAGAGATGCGGCTTTAGCAGCCTTGGGGACAGACGGGGCCACTACATTCTTGGTTACACAAGTGCAGCAGGGACAGGCCTAGGTTCAGTAGCTACAGAAATAGCTGGCACAGGTACAGGGTGAGCTTGCTAGGGCACAGGCTCAGACATAGTACTATAGAGGATTGTACCATGGGGCAGTGTCGGCAGACCAGCGTGCACTGAGCTATAGGAGCCAGTTTGTGGCTTCATAGAGGGCAAGGGGTTCATGGTCAGGAGGGTCAGTGACAGGCCCACAACAGTCTGGGGCTGGCAGAGGGGAGGACAGTGGAGGGAGCAGTGGTTCACGGCAGCAGGGCTAGCCCACAGTTGCACTTGTACAGATTTTTTGGCTTGCGCATACAATTTTTGATGGCTCAGATAACCTGACATGTATATTTTTGTATCATTTTTGCACCAAGACATGTATCATTTATTTATGTGGTGTATACACTATATATGACATTGACTCAGAGATGGACTTTGATATTGTACATTTGGACATGTTTTATCTGATATTTATATGACGATGCAACTATTGATGATCTACATGTAGTTATTTATGCTATATGTCATGGATGCACGAGCTATCTTTATGATATATGTGATGCACATGTTTATTATATCGATATGATGCTATGAGATGGATGCACATTATTTTTGATTCTATGACTCTGATATGATTATGATCTAATGCAAGCTTAAGATGATTTATGATATGCACCTAATATGTAAATGCAAATGGTATCTATATGATTATGTAGTTCATGTGATGAGACTTATCTATGTTTTTTATTTTTTCTGTTGATATTATGTCATGATGCAAATGTATATTTAGGATCTAATGCACTTATTATGGATGCAAATGATTTAATCATGTTAATGACTATTTCATGTGATATGATATGCAATTTATGCTATGTTTTTGCTATGTCCAAATGTACTCAATCGACACATAAATGACACAATGATAGATAGAAGACTGGCTGATGGAAGAATGACTCGATAGAAGAACTTACAAGCTTTTATTTGTATTGATATGTTGCATTTTGGATCTTTTATTGCATGGGATATGGATGCAAATGGATGCGATGTGGAAGTGAAATGGTTTGCCATCTTGACTTTGCAAGTATTTTGAAGTGCTTATTTCATCATTGGGCGTTTTAAAATGTTGTAAGAAGATACAAGCATCTAGGTATAATTGAACCGAGATGACCTGAGTATTACTTACATGGATTTTGATATAGCAAGCTAATACAAGCATCTAGTCAAAATTGAATCTAGATGACCTGAGTATTTCTTGCATATCAACAGACAAGGATTGCCCCTTTTCATGTTAGACCTTTGACGTCCTCGATGATCTTTTGTCGATCATGTTGTTAGACAAGGTTTCACATTACTAAAGATTAATCCACAAATAGTAGACAAAGAAAATGATTATGCCCCCATCATAGCATCTCTAGCTTTTGGCATCCTCGAGTAGCATAGGAAGACATAATAACAAAAATCAAGACTCCGTAAGTTAACCTAATCAAACACAAAACATTCTTGTATTTAGATGTGTTATTCTTGCCATAATTTAGATAGAATCATTTAGAGTGCTTTAGGTACTTGTTTGTTTTGCTTTGGATAGGTTGATGTCCTGTGTCGAGATTTCTATTTGAAAGTAGGTTTTGCTTGTGCTTGCATGCATGCCTAGTGAAACGTACCCTAAGGGACTGACCTAGTGCCTCGGGGGTGCATTGTTAAATGGCCTTACCTACGTGACGACAAAGAGGCAACATAGTTTGGGGACTTGGACCATGGATGAACTAGAGGATAGACGACAAGATATGGGAAGCATGGGAAGCAAAGCCTTGGGGGCGCATTGAAAATGGCCTTGTCTACATGACGATGTAGAGGCAGCATAGTTTGGGGTTGACTCTATGATACTGACGACAGACACTATGCTAGGCTGACACTGTGAATAGGATACTGGATAAGACTTTAGTTGGTAAGGCGACAAAAGAGATAAAGTATCAAGCCATGATAGGTTATCCTTAGGTTGCATAAGGTGTTTTATTGTGGAACAAATATAGATCATATGAGAAATGATGGTAGGAAGAATGGATGTAGGGTGATTGGTTTCCCAAAGATGGAGAAGGCGGTTCATCACAAGTAGCGCCTGTTTACCAGGTTTTCACCACTTGTTTTTATTTATACGAAAGCCAGAAGTACACACGATGCATGTTTACTAGGTTTTCATCATGGTACCTATCTAAGGCACCTTTTGAGAGGTTTTCACCAGAGGACAATTTTTTTGTTGTTTTTCCATTTTTTGTTTTTATTTTTTAATCTAATTTTTTGCCCCCTTACATTAGGGTTCTCTTAGGTATAGAATCGATGAAGATGCATACTATTGATTGGGTCATTGAACAACTCACCCTTTGATGTTGCTAACTAATATGCCCCCGATCTGTATGCGACAATGATGACATAAGGACCAAGCCAATTGGACTCAAACTTACCTTTCTTTTCCCGATCTTGCTGATTGTGGGGATTTTCTTGAAGAACTAGATCACCAACATTGAAGACCCTTAGACAGACTCTGTGATTGTAGCTTTGTACATCCTCTGTTGATATGCTTTGAGATGGTTAAAGGCTTGCTGTCTCCTCTCTTCCAATAGTTCTAACTCTTGCAGTCTAGAAACTCTGTAGTCTTCATCAGTAATGAGACCCTTTAACGACACCCATAGGGATGGTAACTCGACCTCGATGGGCAAAATGGCTTCTGATCCATAGACAAGGGCATACGAGGTACCTATGGGGGTGCGTATACTGGTTCAATATGCCCACAGAGCAGGATTCAGTTGTATGTGCCAATCACGGCCAGCATCGTTGACAATCTTCTTGAGGATTTTCAAGATTGTTTTGTTGGATGCCTCTGCTTGGTCTTTGCCTTGTGGATAGTAGGGGGTGGAGAAACAGTGTTGGGTTTTGAATTTGTCACAAAGCTCTTGGACATCCTAGTTTTGGAAAGGTCTTTCGTTATTTGTGACAATGGATGAAGGAATTATGTATCTGCAGATGAGGTAATTGAGGATAAATGAGGCAATCTGTTTGCCTGTGACATTGGTGAGGGGAATGGATTCGATCCACTTAGTAAAATATTTAGTGGTGGCTATTATGAACTTGTGTCTGTTGGATGATGGAGGGTGAATTTTGCCCACAAGGTCAAGTCCCCGTTGACAAAAGGGCCAAGGTGTCGTTAAAGGTTGTAACTCTTGAGTTGGTGCATGTATCAGGTTTCTATGTATCTGGCACTGCTTGCATTTCTTCACAAACTAATATGAATCAATTTCCATGTTTGGCCAATAGTATCCCAAACGCATGAGTTTCTTAGCTAAAGAAGGACCGCTAGAGTGTGTTCTGCAAATTCCTTCGTGTACGTCTCGTAAGGCAGTTTGAGATTCTTCACGTTCTAAACATCGGAGTAAAGTACCATCCAAACCTCAGCGGTATAGGGTGTCAGCGATAATGGTGTAACGGGAGGTTTGGCGAATGAAGGTTCGGCTTTGATTAGAAGACAAGTCAAGTGGTAGGGTGTTATCCTTGAGGTAAGTGTAAATCTTACCATACCAAGGTGAATCAAATCCAACCAATAGGCATATGGAGTGGGTTTCAAGAAGATCATAAGTTGGTTGCATAACTGTCTCAACCAAGAATTCATACTGCGACTCATTCTTTGGGATCTCGAGGAGTGAGGCAATGGTTTCCATGGCATTTACTGCCTTGTTTTCAATGCGAGGTATCTGCTCAAAGGAGATGATCAGAAAGTACTCTTTAAAGTCATCGACCATATGCTTGTATGGGATTAACTTGTCATCTTTGGTCTAATAGTCATCGTTGACTTGATTAATTACCAGTTGGAAGTCGCCATAGACATGTAGCTCTTTGATTTTCCATTTTGTTGCCAGCTTAAGACCAATGACCAAGGCTTCATACTCTATTGCATTGATTGTGCATGGGAATAGCAGATGGTAAGACTTAGGTATGGTGTCACCATGAGGAGTGACCAACAAGATTGCTGCCCCCAGTCCATGGTTTGTATAGGACCCATCAAAGTAGAGTTTCCATGAGTGTGTTGTGATACTGATTATGGCTTCATTGGGAAACTCGAATGTCATTGGTGTGGTATCCTGCAATGGTGCCTTTGCTAACTGATTGACAATGATTTGACCTTTGATAGCCTTCTGTTCTACATACTCAATGTGATATTCACTTAGGAGCATTACCCACTTAGCTAAGCGACCCATGAGAGCTGCTTTGCTTAATAGGTATTTTAGTGGATCTATCTTTGCAATACGCTTGACTGAATGTGCTAGCATGTAATGTCATAGTTTTTAGGAAGCAAAAACCACAGCAAGACACGATCTTTCTATCTGAGAGTATTGCAGTTTGTATCGCACCAATGTGTGACTAATATAGTAGATAGCCCTTTCTTTGCCTTCATGACCCTGTTGTGCTAATAGAGTGCCCAGAGTTGTCTGTGTAGCATATATGTAAAGTAATAGCGGCTTACCTTGGATAGGCGGCATTAGAATAGGAGGGCTCATGAGATATTCCTTTAGTTTTCCAAATGCTTCTTCGCACTTCTTATCCCATCTGAATGGAATGTTTTTATGTAAGAGATGACTAAAAGGTTGGCACTTGTCTGCTAGTTGTGATATGAACCGGCGGATTGCTTGTAACTTTCCTTGTAGAGATCACAATTGAGTGATGTTCTTTGGCAGTGGCATTTCCATGATAGCCTTGACTTTGGCAGGATCAACTTCTATCCCATTTGCTGATCTAATGAAGCCTAGGAGCTTGCCGGAGGTGACTCCAAACACACATTTCTTCGGGTTTAACCTGACTTTGAATTGTTCGAGTCTCTGAAAAAATTTCTCTAGTACATCAAGGTGGGATTCTCTTGTGAGTGATTTTGCAATGATATCATCTACATAGTCCTCCATTGTGACGTGCATCATGTCATGGAAGATAGTGGTCATAGCACATTGATATGTTTCTCCTACATTCTTTAACCCAAATGGCATGACATTCTAGCAGAAGGTACCCCATGGACAAGTGAAAGTTGTTTTATGTTGGTCTTCTAGTTGTATCTTGATTTGATTATATCCTGAGAAGCCATCCATAAGAGAGAGCATGGTGTTGTCAAGTCGACTATGATATCAATATTAGGCAACGAAAAGTCATCCTTGCGGTAAGCTTTGTTTAGATCTCAGAAATCATTGCATAGTGTAACTCTGCCATCAGGTTTGGATACTGGCACTATGTTTGATACCCACTCTAGATAGTCTATTGCTCTGATGAACCCTACATCCAACAATTTCTTGAGTTCCTCCTATACTAGTAATGCAATGTGTGGATGCATCTTTCTAAGCTTCTACTTGACTGGCTTGACCCCTGGATCTAGTGAAAGATGATGTAGAATCAAATCTGGATCTAACCTAGGCATATCTGTGTATGACCAAGCAAAGTTGACTTGCTTTCTCTTGAAGAATGGTACGAACTTGGTCTTCTTTGGTGGAGATAGAGACTTTGCAAAGTGAATGATCTTAGGATTATCCTCTGTTCCAATGTTGACATGTTCTGTAGGTTCCACAATAATCTACGACCTCTCTTGACATATGTCAGTGGGGAGAGTGTCAAGCCTTCCATCGTCAGGTGCCACAGTTGGGTATAAACCATTGGATGCGTCCTTTCTTTTTACTATTTTGGGATTTGATACTGCCACAGAGCTGTTTTCACCATCAAATCCATTTTTTATTTTTATGTTTTTGTGACTGGAAGGCTTGGCACCCTCTCCCAAATAAGCCACGGTGTTAAGTTCAATTGTGAAACCAACTTTATGATCTCTCGCCGGTAGGTGGTCCCTAAGTTCCATGTAGTCAATATAGGCATCATCATTTTGGAGCATGTCTAGTTGCGGGGTTCCTTGTAAATCCCAGTCGATGAGTTCAGGATGCACAAGGGGAAGGGAATCGGAAGATAGATCTGATTTGTTGATAGTTTGAATGGAAACATGGTCAGGATTCAGATTGGTAGGGATAGGATCTTAGATGGTACTTTCCTCCAAATTGTTTATTGTGATGGAACTCTAACCTTCCTCAAAAATTGTACTCTTAGGAGTTGGAAAATCACACTCTAATGGTCTATACGTTAGCATTTGTCCCTCACAGTAGGGGCTATAGGTTTGAATGGTATCAACTCCTTTGTCTTCATAGGAGTGCTCTATGAGTTCCTCCCACTCATACTCATTAGAGTCTGTGTCACTGTCTTCTTATAGGACATGAATCTGTTCCACAAAACAAGCATTGGTCTTAGTTTTGCCTTTGTCCTTGTACCCTAACCCTTTTGTATTTCTTGCCAGTGAGGATGAAGAGGGTTGGATAGGTTCTGTTATTCCTTCTTTTCTTAGGCCAATGGGACCTTGTCTGTCATAACCCATTATGTGTAGGATAGACTCACCACACCCATAGATTTTCATTAGGAGCTTAGGTGGTTATTGTTGTGTGTTATCTTTCTCTATGTAGAGCCATTATAAGACATCTCTCTCTTCTGTTTCATCTGATAGGGTCCCCCATTTTATAAAGGGAGCTGTGGGAGCTTTGGGAGGAGTAGAAGGTTTTGGAAAAGGTGTAGGTCACCTAAAGGATCTTGGAGATAGGGGTAGTTTGGCTAAGTTGAGGTTGTGCTCGATTGAGTATTCCCCTACTCTGGTTTCCTTAATGGTGATTTTCTACTCTTTGGGTCTGGATGAGGAAGCTTCAAAGGTAGAATCCTACTGTGAGATGGGGAATGTAGAAGCTCTGTTGTTGGGGATGATGCAATCAGGATTTGAGGGGATAGTGTTGCAGTACTGGAAGGGATCAGGATCACCTTGGATGGTGATATGCTTGCTATTATGAGGAAATTTGATGCATTGGTGGTAGGTAGAAGGTACAACTTGCATGGCATGAATCCAGGGTCTACCTAGGAGGATATTATAGGCTAGCTCTCTGTCTAGGACTTGGCAAACAATGTCCTTAATCACTGGTCCAACTTGTATTGGTAACACCACTATTCCTTTGGTAGTTCTTTCTTCTTCATCACAGGCCTTAATGGTGATCTTTTTCCTTGGATCTACCACAGTTTCAGAGAACCCCAATGTCAGGACTAGCTTGAGCATGCAAATATTTAAACCGACTCCTCCATCAATAAGAACTCTTTTGATACGGTGTCTATGAATGAATGCGACGATATGCAAGGGTGTGTTATGAGGTTGAGATACTAAAAGATCATCCTGTTCGGTAAATGAGATGGTCCCTGAGGAGGTTAAATTTCCTACAATGGTTTGAAACTTCTCTTGGGCCAGGTTCATGGGCACAGTTGTTTCCACTAGGGCTTTATCAAGAATTTCCTTGTGGGAAGGAGACAGATGCAACAACTCTAAGATAGATATGTGGGCAGGAGTTTTCTGAAGTTGGTCTATGACACTGTACGTATGAGAATTAGACGGAGAAGGTGTTGACCCTGGAGGAAGCATGTTTAACATGACCTTACCACTGTGGGTGATCATGCTGCAATCAGTTTTGTTGGATCCTGATTGTTGGTTGGATGTGACCATATTGACTTGTGGGATGTGTTCCGATATGCAATTAACAGTATAATCAAATGGCACGCTTGTGTAGTTGTCATTGTTGTTTCCACGTTTTGGTTCTACCTGTTGCGGTTGTTATTGTTGTTGTTGTTGTTGTTGTATGGCCTGTCGTGATTGAGAAGCGGATCCTTGTATGCCACATGCATCTTGTTGGAGGTATGTTGTTGAGTGCCTACTTGATTTTGGTCAAGTATGTCTTGAATGACGTGTTTGAGATGGATACAATTGTTGGTCGAGTGGCCTCTTCCTCTATGATATTCATAGAAATCTGTATCTTTCCAGTAGTGAGGTTTTATTTGAGGTTCATAGTCGCTAGTTGGTGGAAGAGTGATCTCATTATTGGCCAATAGCTTTCTTAATGCAAATTCTTGGGACTCCCCTAGTGGTGTGAATTTTTGCCTAGGGTTGGAGTTGAACCATGGCTTTGGATCGCAAGAGAAGTTTCTGTTTGGTGTAGCCTTGTTTGTTTCTCCTTTGAGAGTGAAGATTGGTTGTTGCTTGGGAGCTGCCACTTTGGCATCAACTACTCCATCATTGACGACATTTTTGTTCTTTGTCCAAAATTTTGACTTGTCTATGGTGTAGTTGGAGTTAGGAGTGTCCTTATACAACTTTAGTTTCCCCTTGGTGATCATATCTTTCTTGATAAATAATCCCATCTCAATGACTTTCAAAAATGAGGTAGGGCATTGAATTTGTATTTGGTAACTTAGATCAGGGTTTAGGTTGTGGACAAACATCTCTGTCATTTGCTTCTTAGGTACGTCATATGAGCATTTTCTAGCAAGTTGTCTCCACCTTTGTAAGAAAGAGGTGAAAGATTCACCACCTTTTTGTTTTGTATTGCATAGATCAAGCATAGAGACTTCATGTTCAATGTTATAGGATAAGTGTGTGACGAACCTGTTTACTAATTCATCAAAAGTTTTGATACCTGGTGTAAGTCGTGAGAACCATTCCATGGCTTGTCCACCTAGAGATCTAGGGAATAGTCTCATTAAGAAAGTTTCATTGTGAGCTACTTCCATGCACGCAGCGTTAAACTCCCTAATGTGATCTCTAGGGTCTCCTTTTCCTTTGTATTTTTCAAACCTAGGTACTTTGAACTGAAAGGGGAAGGGTACCATGTTCAGGTTTTTGTCAAAGGAATACAGTGCAATGTCTTCCAAGGAATAAGTTTTAGTGGGCGGCCCTGCTTTAAGATCTGCCATTTGTTGTGTTAGGTCCTTGATTTGTTTCTTCATTTCTTCCATGGGTATGTTTGGGTCTACGACTTTCTTTCCTTTATCCTCAATAGTGTGATTTTTATGAGTTTCCTCTACAGTCTCTTTCAGTTTGTTGAGATCAAAGTTCAAGGGAAGTTTAAGTTCTAGATTTGCAAGATATAGGAAGTACTTGTGAGGGTCCTCATGGAGCACTTTTTCTAGCATGCGTTGAAATTTCTGATCTTGGAGGGTTCCTTGGTATTCTTCACTAGAGATTTCCTCATCACTATCATGAGGGGTGACCATGGGGTTGGATGATCTGGCCATTTCAAGCTATTTTTGGTATGGAGATCTAGTTAAAACCATGCAAGGCGATTTGGATAGAAGTGGGATGAAACTAGAGATTTTGGTTAAGTGTTGTTGGATATTGTTGAGAAGAGAATACTTGGGACGAGATTTGAACAAGGGACTCTTTTGATCAATGATTCCAAGTTGGTTGATACAAGACGATAGCTACAAGTAATGGTATCTGGTACCTGTTTACTATGTAGAGACTAGTCTGGCACCAAGACCACTAGCGAAGTTCGGTGACCTACTAAGTTTACTTGAATCTCAAATGATCTGAAAAGGGTCTTGCACTAATCTGATATGGAACTCTGATTTTGTTTTGGAAAGACCTGGTAGAAAGTGGATGAGACAACCAACGAAAAAGAGGGTACATTATGAAAATGGATGGAAAATGTGATTGCATAGTAAATCTGATCTCAGAAACTAGAGTAAGGCTGAAATGGGTGTCTAGAAAGTTTGAAAAATTTCTCTGAAGAGGTACAGAAATACTCACTATCGCGAATGTGCAGGAACAGATGCACTGAAACAAAGGACAAATGCATAAAAAGTCAGGACAAAAGCATAGTTCTGGTAAAATTTAAAGGTGCAGTAACAAGTGACAGATGCACAACAAATCAACATGTATGCGCGGCAGGTCGAGGTATATGTGCAGCTCTGCAGGACAAATGTGTAGCTCTGGCTTTTTTTTATTGTTTTTGCAATTTTTGGCACGTTTTTTGATATTTTTTGGTTTCTTGGTTGCAGGTTGGTGTTCTTGATCTGATTTTATCAATTATGGCAAGTAAAACACAACAAACATAAAGAAGTTTTCATGATTTTTGATCTTTTTTTGTGATTTTTGGACTCTTTTTGACACAAAACAAGTACAATCTTAGGCTGGCAAAGACAATATTTGTTGAGTCCCCTAGCTGTGCCTATTCAAAGTAAATAGCTTCAGGATCTTGGTAGTACCGGCTTCTCTCCACGGCACACACTTCTCACGCATACCAAGATCTGAGTTTCCTAAGGCTTGTACCTCCACCGAACCTTAGGATTGTCTCCGCTATCTCTATTAAGAACCACATGAATCAAGGCGGCTTCAAAGGTCCCACCTTTTGTGCCAACAAATAGAAGGATTTTAGCTTACTAAAACAAAGGATGACTAGTAAGGGCGACCGTTCGAGTGGTTATACGTGCGACAGTGCTACTGTCTGTTATGGAGTCTCCCAGCCTTCAAGGGTTTTGAGGGAGGTTGGCTGTCCGTATAACACAACAACACTTGTTGCTTGAAGCTTTCGCTTCAAACATAATTTATTTATAGTGGCTCGATAGGGCTTGGCTTTAGCCTATTACCACTTAAGGTTGTTCCCTAAGGATGGAAGGATATCTGAGGGTAGGCCTCTCTAAAGGTTCAACACATGCAAAAATGATGTCTGGCATTTTGGTCACCCAAGATAGGGGAGAGCATAGGCCTGGTATCATTCCCAAAAAAATGAAAGACAGTTGTTCTTTTCCCCTAGTTAAAATGAAAAAGACTATATAAGCTATCTACTTGGGCACACATGCAAGTTGTTAACTTTGAAAAGCAAGATAGCAATGGGTCAATTTTATTCCCCTAGCATTGTGACTAGATTCAATTTGTTGATGTAACAAGATTCAAGTTACTCCCTCCTAGTTAGAACTAGATGTGATTTTGCATGGGCATCTGATTACTATCCATTAGAAAAGACGATGTGTGCTAATAATGCAACTAGAATGACTAAACCAACTCCTAATCTTGCAAGTAGATGAGAGAATATCCTTGCAAAAAAAAGTGTCAGCGTTAGCAAAAACTACAGAAAATATCCAAAAAAACCACTGCTCAGAATAGATGCGCAGCTTCAAAGTCTGAATGCGCCGAAATAGAGATCAGAAGAGCAGGAAAATCAAAAGCACAGAAACAGAAAGCAAAAGCATTGAAACAGAAATCATATGTGCTGGAATATTAAATGCACCGTAACAGAAGTTGTATGCACAACGAGAGGAGGTATATGCGCTGAAAGATCATATGCACTGGAACAGAGCTTAGATGCACCGAATACTCTTGTGTATGGAACCTCTGCACATAAAACTCAGTTTCAGGTTAAATTGGGGCAGGGCCCCACGGTGGGTGCCAAAAATGTCAGGGGAAATTATGCGTGAATATCAAAAGACATCAATAATACCCATAACTGAATGAAATATAGAAATAAAGAAGATCTAAAACGATGAACAATACCTCAACAAACCTCTTTAACTCATGGCTTCCATTGGTGGCCTATCGCAAATGATCTTGTGTGTGAATATACCCTCAAAAGGTGTACCTTCTTGCTATTCCAAGATGTCAAGTGAGAATGGCCATGATAGTTGATTGTAATGAAGATGAGCTTCACAACAGTGGTAATGGTGATATGGCAACAAGTTGATTGCAAGCGGACGGAATTTCTGCAGAGTAACGATACTGAAAGCTTGGATGAATGAAATGGAAGAAGAAGGTTCAATTTATAGACTTGTGATTGAGGAGATCAATAGCTGAAAAAGAATAAGAAGATCAACGGTTGAGAAAGAATGAGAGAATGTGTGCGAAGAGAAAGAAGACAAGTGTCATACAAAAGCCATTTTGAGTTAACTATTTTTCTGTTTATTGAAGATAAGATACGCTGTCATAAAATAGAAAGCTTTTTTCTATTTCAAGCGTTTTTGGAATCAATTAGTTGACTCATGATTTGCTTTTGCATGTTTTGAGAGGAATTAAATAATAAATTATTTAATTTTGTGTGCATGAAGAGGAAGAATTATTTTTAGTAGATTTGGAAGATTACTGGAAAGAAAATTAAATAAATAAATTTATTTAATTGTGTGTGCATGATTTGGAAGAATAAATAAAATATTTGATTATATTTTATTTTTGAGAGATTGAGAGGATTTAAATAAGTTTGATTGATTTATTTAAATTTGGAGGAAGAATTGACCTATTAAATAATTAAGAATTATTTAATTGTTCAGAAGAATTTGGAAGAATTAAATTAAATAAAGGATTTTATTTAATTTTGACTTTAGAAGAGGTAATTAAATATTTTGATATTTAATTGAATTAGAGGAATGTGAATCGAATAAATAAATATTTTATTTATTTATTGATAGAAGAATTAGAATGGAATAAATATTAAAAATATTTATTTAGACTGAGTCGTGTCATTTTTAGGCGTATACAAGTTAAACCATAGATGTGGTTTTGCTCTTCCTTATGATAAAATTTAGCTTTACAAAAAAATCTTTTTGACAAAGACTTTACAGAATAATTTAAACTAAATATTTTTTACAAAGACTTTACAACAACACAAGTTTGTCTCTCAAGAGAGGCTATGAAGGGACAAGGAAAATAAAAAAAACAAAATGAATATAAAATATCAGAAACAATTAAGTCAACCACCATTCGGTACTACGAAAAAACATTGAGAGTCATGGCAAGCTATGCCACCAGAAACATAGAAATGTGACAATAATGGCAACCCAATAGAAAACGGGATAGAGAAATTTACATACAAAGAAGCACCTCTCCTCTCTCTCCAGTTCCACATATATATATTCGAAATAAATCAATTTTTTTATTTTTATTTTTATATGTAGGTTGGCCATATTATTATTATTATTATTTTGATAATTTAATAGCTGGTATGGCCAGCACCCTTTGTATTATATCAGAAGTATCAAAAGTATACATATTCCAGAGTTCAGATTGAATCGGTTAACCCATTTGCATAGCTCAAAATTGTTTCTTACAACTTACCACCCTATCCCTTAAAACATTCTCTGATATATAACTAACTACATATATTTCTTATCCTCCTAATCACTTTAACTAATCCCATACATCACTACAGAAAACATTGCCACAGGACTTAGCTTGTCCTCTTCCGCTTGATGGAGCCACGCATCGCTGTGAAGATGGGGCTCCTGGGATCCATTCTAGGACACCTTTTTGCCGCCTCCTTTTTCATCTACCTCGTGTGTGCTGCACGAGCCTTCACTGGGTAGTCTAGCTTACATTTCGTATGCACCGAGCCTTTGGCGACCTCCTTGACATCCCTCTCATCATCCTCAATCCAATCCTCTCCATAGTCCGGCAGCAGTGGCAACTCCAGGGCATTTGCTTCATCCTCACTATTGCTATCATCCACCACCATAAACCCTTCCCTTGCCTTGTAATTCTCCATCCACTCCTTTGACGGGGGCGGAAGGACCTCAGCCATTCATTATAGGAATTCCATATTTCTATCTATATCACCCATTCTTTCCTCCATCTCGTCCATATCAATGGATGTGATGAGCGGGAACCTCTGAATCTCCTTAGACCCACGACCTTTCCTTATATAATACTGTTGCGACACAGGAATCCTACCCTCAGCGTCCACATTGTCCAGCACAACATCAATCTCATTGAGATAGGCATGTCTGAACAATCTTTGGCATAGATTCTTAACCTTTGGCTTCGGCACTCCTTTGCACAATGCTAATGCCAAAAACATCACCGGGATATCTATATTGACCCGGTGGCTGTGGTAAGTTGATGCAGAGGTGGGAGGACCAAAACTATCCTCAATAACATTAACAAATCAAAGAACTAATCCAATTGCTTTGGTTAGGTTGAAGATAACATTAATACATATTTTTCCTCCAATTTGCATGAAGATCCAATGGTAGGGGAGAAGGTTATGATTTTTTTCCCAAAACTGCAAACCCTAGGCAGCGTTCAAACCTGCCCTCACCAAAATTACAATATCTCTCAAAAAACTTAATGAAATTATACCAAACCAAAATAATTGTAAACTAGAAACACATATCTTTCCATCCATCTATTATATGCATCAATGTGAGGCTGTACCAGGCCGTACCATGCATATTTTCAAACTACATTTTCAGAAAATTAAACTCTGCAGACCTACCCTCAATAAAAATGCCATAACTTATTCAAATCTTAATGAAATTTGATGCAACAAAAAGAAATGGAAAGTAGACTCAACACTCTTTCCATCCATACCACATTCTAGTCATATAAAATCCATATAAATCCATACCAATCTCTGAAATAGCAGTTTAACATTCAGAAATGCAGAAACAAGGGTATCTTTTATTGATATCACATCAAAATGTAACAACCCACATTCTCCAAACTTCTCCCCTCTGCATTCACAAATGGATACAAGGCCTTTTAAAGTAATTACAACATGACCTTTTAGTTTCTAACTTCCTTGGAATGAACTAAGAGCCAAATGACCCTTCAACTTCCAAGTTTGCATCTTTTTTTTAATTTTACATGACAACCTTTACATTGTATGCAATATTTTGCATATTTGAACCTCCTAATGACCTAAACACCTAATAGTTACTTGATTAACCTTATTACAATGTTGAACCATTAAAATTTAATCAAACTCCTATGGAAGTATCAATTTGTCAAGGTGCTCCTGCACCATACAACCAACTAACAAAGATTTCCAAGTCCCTTGGAAATGTATCTGCAAAACAAAACTCTTTTTCTGCATCTCTGTCTGTCTCTTCATCTTTAGCTTCAGGTTTCAATCTTCACACAAATAGAAAGGTGACCAACCAAGCAACAAAATCTGAACTACCATCATCTTAGAGCATCTTCAGGCTCCCTCTACTTCCATCAGTGGAGTACTCTTCAGGCTGCAACATCAAGTGCTTCTTTAGTCAGGTATCCATCTCTCTCACTGCTTCACAACAAACCAACTTACCAAGCCATTCATCTCACCCAACAGTAGATCCTGGTGATGCATCCTACCACTCTCTCCTCAGTGGCTTCTCTCTGCACCCTTATCCAGCCTAATCTCCATTGGAGAATGGTCATGACAGACCTAATCTTGTCTGCCCACACACACAACCTCAGAAAACATCCTTCTGCAGTTAGATGGACCAAGCACCTGCAACCAAACAACTTAGCAAACAAATAATGGTCACCAACAAACTTTAACTCTTCATCTCAATAATAACATCTCCTTCCAGAGCTTTTGCTAGCTCTGATACCAATTTGATGCAGAGGTGAGAGGACCAAAACTATCCTCAATAACATTAACAAATCAAAGAACTAATCCAATTGCTTTGGTCAGGTTGAAGAGAACATTAATACATATTTTTTCTCCAATTTGCATGAAGATCCAATGGTAGGGGAGAAGGTTATGATTTTTTCCCAAAACTGCAAACCCTAGGCAGCGTTCAGACCTACCCTCACCAAAATTGCAATATCTCTCACAAAACTTAATGAAATTATATCAAACCAAAATAATTGTAAACTAGAAACACATATCTTTCCATCCATCTATTATATGCATCAATGTGAGGTTGTACCATGCCGTACCATGCATATTTTCAGACTGCATTTTCAGAAAATTAAACTCTGCAGACCTACCCTCAATAAAAATGCCATAACTTATTCAAATCTTAATGAAATTTGATGCAACAAAAAGAAATGGAAAGTAGACTCAATAATATTTCCATCCATACCACATTCTGGTCATATAAAATCTATACAAATCCGTACCAATCTCTAAAACAGCAGTTTAACATTCAGAAATGCAGAAACAAGGGTATCTTTTATTGATATCACATCAAAATGTAACAACCCACATTCTCCAACCTTCTCCCCTCTGCATTCACAAATGGATACAAGGCCTTTTAAAGTAATTACAACATGACCTTTCAGTTTCTAACTTTCTTGGAATGAACTAAGAGCCAAATGACCCTTCAACTTCCAAGTTTGCATCTTTTTTTCAATTTTACATGACAACCTTTACATTGTATGCAATATTTTGCATATTTGAACCTCCTAATGACCTAAACACCTAATAGTGACTTGATTAACCTTATTACAATGTTGAACCATTAAAATTTAATCAAAATCCTATGGAAGTATCAATTTGTCAAGGTGCTCCTGCACCATAAGTCCATAAAAACTCCTGCCCCAAGACCTCCTTCACAACATGCAGCACCGACACATGCTTCACAGTGAGACCCCCCTGAAGCCTCTTATCCAATATCGCTCCAAGGAAAGAAACTGTCATCATCATCGTTTTGAGACATATCGGCATGTCCATGACTCCAAGAGCGTCTTTCTCCAATTCTCATAAGAATGTTACCATTATGGCCATCTTTGGCTTCAAAATAGCCTCTCACCTCCAACCTGGCTCTTACCTTAATTGCACCTTGATTGCATCTGACTAGTTGCACAAGTGGCCATTAATGAAACAATGCATCCTCCCCAGTACTCTTTCCGAGAAGTGACTCTCATATGCCTCGAGTGTATTGGTTTCTCCAGCCTCAAAAAACAACTAATAATATACTTATAATTGTATCGATCTATGTGCATCTCTGCACTTGGAACAACATTTGAGTTGAGAGTACGCCACATAGATTTAATAAATCCCATCTCTGCCAAGATCTCTTGAACTTGCCTTCCCTGACATGGTGTATCCTCCTCTAAGCATTGCCCGCATTCACAATCCTCATCCACCTTAGCTGCCCCCCTGAGCCCATCTCCACATCGACTCCTTGCTCAGCTAGTATTTCTCAGCCCTCGTGGACCTCCTGTTGCTACCTCTTTTGGTAGTTCATCTGCCAGGGTATTGCCTTCCCGGTATGTGTGACTGATCTGGAACTCTGAAAAAGTGTTATTGAGCCTCCAAATGGGAGGAAGCCACCTCCACAGCATCTAATTGGGTGTGTAGTTAGATCTGATTGCATTCACCATTAAGAGTGAGTCCCCTTCTAAATGCATCTTTGACACCCCCAAAGCTTTGTCCATCTCAAGCCCACATAGAGCAGCTCTGAACTCAACAACACTATTAGTAGCCTGTCCAATGGATATTGCTCTTTGTTCTATCACTTAACCTTTTGAATTCCTGGCTACACAACCAATTCCTACCATACCCAGGTTTCCAATGGAGGCTCCGTTGAAGTTTACCTTGATCCAGCCCTTATCCAGTTTATGCCATACTATCCTCCTTCAAATTTTGGCTTTTTGTCCTGTACTACCTAAGCCTACCACTGAGGGGGTACTCAACCCTATGAATCTATTTGTAAGCTCTACATCCCTCTTGGCAAAGATGTTCTTTGACATAGATTTCCTTTTAGCTGCCGTGTTGACTAACTCAATTATTGCCCCTCGATTTTCCTTACCAAAATTTCCTTGCCCATAGCTTGATCCTTAAACGTTCTCCTGTTCCTTTCTTTCCACAGTTCCCAGCAAACCATGGAAGCCACAATTTGCCAAATGCTGCTAAAAACACCTTTGTTATTCTTCCCCGGCCAGGCAATCATCCACTCATGCAATTTTGGGAAAAGGGGGTCTGGAACCCGAGAAGCCCTAATACATATTTCCATCAATGTTCAAAATACGGGCACAACATCAGAAGATGATCCATGTTCTCTAGGTTCCTTTTGCAGAGAATACATCTGTTAGGTCCCCTAAAGCCCAACATCTCCAATCTGTCCTGTGTTAGGATTTTGTTTTGAGTGGCGAGCCAGAGGAATACCCCTACCTTTGGCAGGACATCCTTTCCCCAAAAGAGAGATTTTGGCCACTGTTGCACTAACTCCGCCCTCTCTTTGATCATGTAACCAATTTTGACCTTATACTCTCCATCCACTGATGCGGTCCACCTCAACACATCATCTCCTTCTATATCCGGTAAAGTTATCTTCCGTAGAATATTGCTAAGGGCGATTCACTGAGCCTCAGGAGCGTTGAGCTCGTTGGGGTCCTTCCATACCCAATGACCCACACCATCCGCACTATCTCTGTAACCGTAGTCGTTGATGAGTCTAGTTTATGACTCATGTTTTGTTAAACTTTATTGTCTATTTGTTGTAGCTATCTTGGACTTTGATACTTTACTCTTGGTTTTTCTATGTCATTACCCCCAAAACTATAACTTATTGAGCATAAGTCATTTCTTATATCCTTTGGTGGCAAAGACATGTTATTTGAACTATCTATGTTAATGTTGCATATGGTTAATGAATATTACTCCAAGGTGGTTACGAATGAGCAATTATTTGTGTGTACTAACATTATTTTGCAGATATAATTGGCATCCATAAAGTGAGGAAGATTCTGCTGGAAGGTTGTTTACCATAAAAGTCAAAGGTGGTGGCCGTTCAAATATCAAATGGAGGAAAGCAACCATTTTGTAATTGATCTTAAATATATGTTGAACAAATTTAGGAGCTATAGTTATTCTAAATCTGTGTTAAAGCAACTCGCTTGACCAGATTCCCTTGCATGCGTAACTTCCTTCCACTTTCTATGTTTTCCATAATGTGGCATCCTCCTATTCTGTTGGAGTTGACTACCCTGCTCATTAGTTAGTAGTCATTCTTCTATAAATAAGACCCTAATATTCCTTTTGGGGGGTTGTTGATTATTCAAAGATTGTACTTGCATTATCCAGTTTCCAGTAATATAGTTATCATGTTCAGTTGTACTCATTCTTTCAAATGAATAAAATAAAGTTGTGAGTTCACATTTCTAAGTTTACATTTGTATTAGGGAATACTCATCCAAGGGGGCCCACTTGGTGAGAATTCCACCTTTTAGTTTAGTTGCATTTTCTGTTAAGTGTTTAGTAAATCTGGCATTAAATGTTCCTGCAGCCACTAGAATTCTATTATGTGTCTGTTCCTACAGCCAAAGTAGACAGAGTAGTTTCCTATTTGTTTTCCTAGATTGTTACTTTGTGTTATGTACTTGATTCCAGAATAGTTGTTGGTTAATATTTAGTATTCCTGTTATTTCCTTTTTAGCAGTTTATCTTCAGCATTATGTCTTTCATAGCTATAGAATGAACATGGCTACTTTGAAGTCCTTAGTGCACATACTGTGCTAACCCATTTCAAGTTCACGTCCCTAGGTTGATAAGTGAAATGCATATCCATAGTGATTAAGACAACTACTTAGTTCAGATGTCCAATCTCTGAGTTACAGTTTTAAGAGCTCAGTTGTTAAGTCATTGTAAGAGACCAACATTTTTACCTCAACTCTAGTTGTAGCATTAGTTTAGGAATACAATATAAGGCACAAGAAGTCTACTCCTTATCACCCCCAGGCTAATGGCCAAG
The DNA here is from genome assembly GCA_027924645.1 of Cunninghamia lanceolata. NCBI lineage: Eukaryota > Viridiplantae > Streptophyta > Pinopsida > Cupressales > Cupressaceae > Cunninghamia > Cunninghamia lanceolata. The sequence goes on from BSBN01000320.1 coordinate 16,269,711, forward strand.
TTGAGGTGAACTAGAAGCTATTTTGACCAACACTGTGGCAATTCATAGGAAGGATTGGGCAAGTAGGTTGCCAGAAGCTATTTGGGCCTATAGGACAACCTGGAAAACAATCACTGGTTTTACTCCTTTTGAGTTGCTATATGGAAAAACAACTATGATGCCTATTGAATTTGAACATAGAACTCTTAGAACTGCACTTGACTTGGGAATGGATTTATCTCAAGTGCAAAAAGAAAGAATCATGCAGCTTAATGTTTTGGATGAGATGAGAAAAGTAGCTCTACATCATACAGAAGTGGTGCAGAATTAGAGAATCAGGTGGCATGACAAATACATCAAAGATAAGAAGTTCCAGCCTAGTGATTGGGCTTTGCTTTATGATTCAAGGTATCAAGAAAATGTAGGAAAATTACAGACAAGATGGCTAGGCCCATATGAAGTTACTGAAGTGTTTTCCAATGGTGCTGTTCAACTAACTACTATTGACCCTGTCAAATTCAAGCTATTAGTCAATGGTCATAGACTCAGATTATATCATAAGCCAGCCTCCAAAGAAGATTTCCTGTAGCAGTTCAATCAACATGTAACTCCAAAACTTCCTACAGCCAAAGGTAGCGGACCTAGTGTCCCTCCTTCTAGCTAACCAAGGTACAATAATAATCATAATAAAGATTTTCACATTTGTGGGATTCCATTCTTTCACCTCTTCGCCCATCCACCCACCTATATCCATTCTTCTCTCTTCCATAACCTGTAATGATTACACTTCATCCCACCTCGCTTTAGTCCACTTCAATTACATTCATTGCTCAACAAATTCTTAAGCGTTACCCGTTACTTTTTCCATGATTCTAGCAACAGATCTTCCTCAAATAAAGGTACGCACACTTCAATAATTCTTTCTTAATTACCTTGTGGTTTGTTTAATTAATTATTGCACATTAATATCAATATTTCTTGTAGCATGTCATTATTCCCTTCCTTGTCTTGTCACACCTCAAATTCGCATGTGTGGACACATGCCTGCATATAGGTTGAGGAGGGAGTGTAAATATAATGACCACATGTATGTCTGTCCATATATTTTATGCCTGAATGTCAGTAAAGTTTTGAAATTAAATAATTTGAATCTTGAGTGAGGTGATGGCTCGTGAGTGTGAGATGACAACCTTCATCAATCACTCATTAATGCCTGTACCACCCTTGTCTTGCATTCCCAAGAAAAGAAGCCATAAAAGAAAATTTAGATAGCATGAGTTATTGAAAACTTACAGGGTTGCAGGAAGGTGAAGCTTGTTTTCAAATTTTGCACAAAAAAACTTTGCAGTGTGATTGATTTCAGACAGCTAAGTCATGGGAGGAGGTTTAATTCAGAATGAACCCACAGTTCACGATGCATTGTTACAGGATGCACTTAGCTAGGCTGAATTTAGAAATTGTGGTTGGATAGACTATGTCTTGAAATTAAATGGTTTTGATGAAAATATTGAGTTGGAATTTGCTCAGACATTGTCTGATGGTAAAGCAGTGGTAAGAGGTTTAGAGGTGTTGGCCATAGAAGAAAGAATTGTCGAGGTTACAGGTCTGCCTGTTGATGGAGAAGGATACCCTATTTCCAGAGATGCCAGGTCAGCTAGGGCCGAGTTTACTGAACCTAGGGATCCACCATTGAGTATAGACAAGTAGGGAGCCAAAAGAACCTCTCTGCCAGAGCTATGGAAGCAGGTAGCTGTTCATGTGGTGAAATACATCACTTGCGAAGGTCAACAGTTGAACCTTCACTCTGTGCATTTCAAATTGCTAAATCATATGAGACATGGAAGAAGAATGAACATGCCAAATGTGCTTCACCACCTTCTCTCGATTATGGCCACTGAAACTCAAAAAGGTAGGCCTAATTCTGTCTCTCACCATTGTTTAATCAAATTGCTTGTTGAGATGTCTCTGCATGATGTATCCGATATGACTTGGGAGGAATTTCTAGAAATTGATCAAATAAGACCTAGTCATTTGTGACCTGCGGTTGTGCTACAACATCATAGAACTAGGAGAACCATACGTGGAGTTGAAACTACTCTAGGAACTTCAACTTCCAGTACGAACCCTCCTGTAGCAAAACCAGCTATTGAAATTAGCTCTTCTAAAGTAGAACATGCAGATAATAAAATTCTTCAGATTCTGACAATGAGGATATTCCTCTTGGTAATTTAATTCAAACTAGGGCACAAAGGAGAAGGGCAGAAATAAAGAAGGGCAAAACCAAAAAGAAAACCGCAGAAAGGAAGGTGCTACACTCTAGGAAATGAAAAGTTGATACTGTTCTTCCTACGGCTGAAGAACAACATGAAAGCCTTTCTAGTAAACCAAGACCTGTTAAGCCTGCCTCCGATGCATCTACACAGACAAGCCCTAGGATTGATGAAATGGCAGCTGAGGAAACAAAGGCCCCAGTGGGGCATGATAGTGATGTAGAAAAAGAAGACAAAATTAAGGAAGCAGTAGATGTAACTCTAGTAGACCTTGCCGACGCTGCTGAGCATATGGAGAGACAGGAACATGAAAGTAAATAGGAGTTCCTACAACAAGACACCCTGCAGCCAGATTTGGCTGAGCAATCAGGAACCCTACAACCTATGTTGCAGGAAGAACTGCCATCTGTTCCAGGAAAACTGTTGGTAGGCATTCACAGACCTCCTGATTTTTCAATGCAAATGGTTGCCATGAATTTGTGGAATGACATGCAAAGGAGAGAAGAAGTATGGAAGAGGGAGAAACATAGGTTGAAAGTTGAAATTCAAAAGAAGGATGAAGAGATTAAAGAAAAGGATGCAGAAATTGCAATTTTAAAAGAGAGAGTAGATGGTATGGCAGATTTGGTGCCTCAGGTATTAGAATGCAGGACTCCTCCAAGATTCTATGCTCTGCATTTAAAAGAAAGGTACCTCTCTTTTAAGTTGGCAATAATTATTTCTGGTTTGAACCCTTCCATTGAAACTCCTCTTGAATTTCTCAATGCTTATAGGATTGCTCCTCCAGAAATAAAGAATTTGTTGTGTGAATTTTATTTGCATAATTTTGCTATGTCCCAAGACCTTGAGTGGAACCCCTTGTTGTATGTTAGGGATGTTCAGTTGAGGGCATTTATGTCCTGGATGCAAAATGAGGTTAGTTGGGGACAACAATACAGGGCTTATAAGTAATTGGAATTCAACATTCCATTGCCTATTAGAGCAAAATCTGGAAATCCAGGAAGCATTTTTAATGATTGGCATAGGATGCTTTATAGGCCAACTTATGGTAACAGAATTCTACATGAAAGAGAACCAGCATACAAAGAATATGAAAAGATGGCACGCACTACTGGAGAATCTGTGAAAGGACAGTTGACACAAAGGTGGACTAGTTTATCTGATGAGCTAAAATAGGTAGAGCCTCACTCCCTGCAGAATTATGCTGCAACATGTAAAAGAGTGGACAGATATATTTAGATTGGAAGGACAAAGGGACAATTCTGGCTTCCCGTAATTTTTCAACCACCCCTCCTATTGTGGCTAGTGCCAAATTATAGATTTTACCAGTATGATATTGCAGAAGAAAAATAGAGATGGAGCACCTTGGACAGGAAGCAAGGATTCTATTGGGATCCTAATTCATGCACCAGAGAGACTGATATTGGACAATTGGCAGTTGCTAACTTCAGAGCATTGACCAAGCAAAAGAACAACCCTTCCTCTATTGGAGGACCAACAAAGTCTTAGGTTGGGGAGAGTGATGAGTCTAGTTTATGACTCATGTTTTGTTAAACTTTATTGTCTATTTGTTGTAGCTATCTTGGACTTTGATACTTAACTCTTGGTTTTTCTATCATTACCCCCAAAACTATAACTTATTGAGCATAGGTCATTTCTTATATCCTTTGGTGGCAAAGACATGCTATTTGAACTTTCTATGTTAATGTTGCATATGGTTAATGAATATTACTCCAAGGTGGTTACGAATGAGCAATTATTTGTGTGTACTAACATTATTTTGTAGATATAATTGGCATCCATAAAGTGAGGAAGATTCTGCTGGAAGGTTGTTTACCATAAAAGTCAAAGGTGGTGGCCGTTCAAATATCAAATGGAGGAAAGCAACTGTTTTGTAACTGATCTTAAATATCTGTTGAGCAAATTTAGGAGCTATAGTTATGCTAAATCTGTGTTAAAGCAACTCGCTTGACCAAATTCCCTTGCATGCGTAACTTCCTTCCACTTTCTATGTTTTCCATAATGTGGCGTCCTCCTATTCTGTTCGAGTTGACCACCCTTCTCATTAGTTAGTAGTCTTTCTTCTATAAATAAGACTCTAATACTCCTTTTGGGGGGTTGTTGATTATTCAAAGATTGTACTTACATTATCTAGTTTCCAGTAATACAGTTATCATGTTCAGTTGTACTCATCCTTTCGAATGAATAAAATAAAGTTGTGAGTTCACATTTCTGAGTTTACATTTGTATTAGGGAATACTCATCCAAGGGGGCCCACTTGGTGAGAATTCCACCTTTTAGTTCAGTTGCATTTTCTGTTAAGTGTTTAGTAAATCTGGCATTGACTGTTCCTGCAGCCACTAGAATTCTGTTTTGTGTGTGTTCCTGCAGCCAAAGCAGATAGAGTAGTTTCCTGTTTGTTTGCCTAGATTGTTACTTTGTGTTATGTACTTGATTCCAGAATAGCTATTAGTTAATATTTAGTATTCCTGTTATTTCCTTTTTAGCAGTTTATCTTCAACATTATGTCTTTCATAGCTATAGAATGAACATGGCTACTTTGAAGTCCTTAGTGCACATACTGTGCTGACCCATTTCATGTTCACATCCCTGGGTTGACAAGTGAAATGCATCTCCATAGTGATTAAGACAGCTACTCAGTTCAGATGTCCAATCTCTAAGTTATAGTTTTAAGAGCTCAGTTGTTAAGTCATTGTAAGAGACCAACATTTTTACCTCAACTCTAGTTGTAGCATTAGTTCAGGAATACAATATAAGGCACAAAGGAGAATCAACCCTGCACTAAGAGAAATTGTCAAAGAAAAATTACAGAAGCTATTAGATGCAAGATTTATTTACCCAATCTCAGATAACCAATGGGTGTCCCCTCTGGATCTTGTGCCCAAGAAGGGAGGAAAATGGAGAGTATGTATTGATTATAGAGAATTAAATTCTGCTACAAAAAAGGATCAGTTTCTCCTTCCTTTCATAGACCAAGTTTTGGACTCACTTGCAGGAAAGCAATACTTTTCCTTTTTGGATGGATTCAATGGTTACAATCAGATTTAGATTGCACCTGAAGATCAAGAGAAGACAACATTTACCTGTCCTTGGGGAACATATGCCTACTCAGTGCTTCCATTTGGCTTATGCAATGCACCTACAACTTTCCAAAGAGCAATCATTAACATATTCTCTGATATCTCACATGATTGTATGGAAATCTATATGGATGTTTTCACTACTTATGGTGCTACTTTTGAAGAGGCATTAGCAAACTTAGGCAAAGTTTTGGAAAGATGTGAAGACCACAGCCTATCATTAAATAGTGCAAAGTGATTCATGATGATGTAGGAAGGTGTAGTGCTTGGTCACTATATTTCTCAAAAAGGAATACAGGTAGACCCAGCTAAGATTGAAGTCATCATCAATCTACCCATTTCTGCAAAGCAAAAGGATGTCAGAAGTTTCTTGGGTCATGCGGGGTATTACAGACGCTTCATCAAAGATTTCAACAAAATGGCATCCCCATTATATACCCTTCTGACAAAAGATGTTGAATTTTAGTGGAATGAAGACTGTGACAAAGCATTTTTTGACCTAAAGGTAGCCTTAACCCATGCTTCTGTACTTAAAGGCCCCAATTGGGAACTTCATTTTCACATTCATACTGATGCATCAGATTATGCTATAGGAGCAGTTTTAGGCTAGAAAAGAGTCATTGAGCATGCTATTTATTTTGTCAGCAAAAACTTACAAGGTGCTGAATTCAACTATACAGTCACAGAAAAGGAAATGTTAGCAGTCATCTATGCACTTAATAAGTTTAGGCACTACATAACCAGTTATCAAATCTTTGTGCACACAGATCATGCAGCTATTAGATATCTCATGAACAAACCTCTTATATCAGGCCGGTTAGCAAGATGGGTGTTGTTAATGCAGGAGTTTGACATCACTATTGTGGATAAATAGGAAAAGCCAATGTGGTTGCAGATTTTCTTTCAAGAATGACTACATCAGAAGATAACCAGGTCATTGATGACTCTTTTCCTGATGAACATTTGTTTTTACTCTCTGTGCAAACACATTGGTATGCTGACACAGCTAATTACCTAGTCATAGGAAGAGTCCCTCCTCACTTCTCTCCTAAGGAAAGAAGGGTACTCATTGAAAAATCATTTCCTTTTTCATGGATTGCTGGATGTTTGTTCTACATTGGACCAGACAATGTCATGAGAAGATGTGTGATAGAAGATGAAACATATGACATTTTGCATGCCTGTCACAATGAACCTTGTGGAGGACATTTTGTAGCAAAGCGAACTGCAATGAAAATTTTGAATGTAGGTTATTATTGGCCTACACTAAACAAGGATGCATCAAGATATACCAAGAAGTGTGATAGTTGTCAAAGGATGGGTTGGCCAACAAAGTCTGACGAGATGCCCCTTTATCCTCAGCTTGTGATTACTCCATTTGATAAATGGGGGTTAGACTTTGTAGGACCTATTGATCCTCCATCTAATGGTAAATCTTACATCTTAGTATGCACTGAATATGTAACTAAGTGGGTAGAAGTTAAAGCCATGAAACATGCAAGAGATAGTAAAGTTGCAGAATTTCTTTATGAAGAAATCTTTACAAGGTATGGAGTCCCCAGAGAATTGGTGACTGATCAAGGAGATCAGTTTACCTCAACTCTAGTTGTAGCATTAGTTCAGGAATACAATATAAGGCACAAGAAGTCTACTCCTTATCACCCCCAGGCTAATGGCCAAGTTGAGGTGACTAACAGAGAACTAGAAGCTATTTTGACTAAGACTGTGGCAGTTCATAGGAAGGATTGGGCAAGTAGGTTACCAGAAGCTGTCTGGGCCTATAGGACAACCTGGAAAACAACTACTGGTTTTACTCCTTTTGAGTTGCTATATGGCAAAACAGCCATGATGCCTATTGAATTTGAACATAGAACTCTTAGAACTACACTTGACTTGGGAATGGATTTATCTCAAGTGCAAAAAGAAAGAATCACGTAGCTTAATGTTTTGGATGAGATGAGAAAAGCAGCTCTACATCATACAAAAGTGGTGCAGAATCAGAGAATCAGGTGGCATGACAAATACATCAAAGATAAGAAGTTCCAGCCTAGTGATTGGGCTTTGCTTTATGATTCAAGGTATCAAGAAAATGCAGGAAAATTACAAACAAGATGGCTAGGCCCATATGAAGTTGTTGAAGTGTTTTCCAATGGTGTTGTTCAGCTTACTACTATTGACCCTGTCAAAATCAAGCTATAAATCAATGGTCATAGACACAGATTATATCATAAGCCAGCCTCCAAAGAAGATTTCCTACAGCAGTTCAATCAACACGTAACTCCTGAACTTCTTGTAGCCAAAGGTAGTGGACCTAGTGTCCCTCCTTCTGGCTAACCAAGGTACAGTAATAATCATAATAAAGATTTCCACATTTGTGGGAGTCCATTCTTTCACTTCTTCACCCATCCACCCATCCATATCCATTCTTCTCTCTTCCATAACATGTATTGATTACACTTCATCCCACCTCGCTTCAGTCCACTTCACTTGCATTCATTACTCAACAAATTCTTAAGCATTACCTGTTACTTTCTCCATGATTCTAGCAACATATCTTCCTCAAATAAAGGTATGCACACTTCAAAAATTCTCTCTTAATTACCTTGTGGTTTGTCTATTTAATTATTGCACATTAATATCAATATTTCTTGTAGCATGTCATTATTCCCTTCCTTGTCCTATCACGCCTCAAATCCGCATGTGTGGACACATGCCTACATATAGGTTGGGGAGGAAGTGTAAATATCATGACCACATGTCTATCCTTCCATATGTTTTATAACTGAATGTTAGTAAAGTTTTGAAATTGAATAATTTGAATCCTGAGTGAGGTGATGGCTCGCGAGTGTGAGATGACAACCTTCATCAATCACTCATTAATGCCTGTACCACCCTTGTCTTGTATTCCCAAGAACATAAGTCGTAAAAGAAAATGCAGATAGCATGAGTTATTGAAAACTTACAGGGTTGTAGGAAGGTGAATCTTGTTTTCAAATTTTGAGCAGAAAAACTTTGCAGTGTGATTGATTTCAGACAGCTAAGTCATGGGAGGAGGTTTAATTCAGAATGAACCCACAATTCACGATGCATTGTTACAAGATGCACCTAGCCAAGATGAATTCAGAAATTATGGTTGGATAGACTATATCTTGAAATTAAATGGTTTTGATGAAAATATTGAGTTGGAATTTGCTCAGATGTTGTCTGATGGTAAAGCAATGGTAAGAGGTTTAGAGGTGTTGGCCACAGAAGAAAGAATTGCCAAGGTTACATGTATGCCTGTTGATGGAGATGGATACCCTGTTGCCAGAGATGCTAGGTCAGCTAGGGCTGAGTTTACTAAACCTAGGGATCCACCATTGATTATAGACAAGCAGGGAGCCAAAAGAACCTCTCTGCCAGAGCCGTGGAAGCAGGTAGCTGTTCATGTGGTGAAATACATCACTTGCGAAGGTCGATAGTCGAACCTTCACTCTGTGTATTTCAAATTGCTAAATCATATGAGACATGGAAGAAGAATGAACATGCCAAATGTGCTTCCCACCTTCTCTCGATTATGGCTGTTGAAACTCAAAAAGGTAGGCCTAATTCTGTCTCTCACCATTTTTTAATCAAATTGCTTGTTGAGAAGTCTTTGCATGATGTATCCGATATGACTTGGGAGGAATTTCTGGAAATTGATCAAATAAGACCTAGTCATTTGTGACCAGCGGTTATGCCACAACATCATAGAACTAGGAGAACCATACGTGGAGTTGAAACTACTCCAAGAACTTCAACTTCTAGTGTGAACCCTCCTGCAGCAAAACCAGCTATTGAAATTAGCTCTTCTAAAGCAAAGCATGCAGATAAAGAAAATTCTTCAGATTCTGACAATGAGGATATTCCTCTTGGTAATTTAATTCAAACTAGAGCATAGAGGAGAAGGGCAGAAATAAAGAAGGGCAAAACCAAAAAGAAAACCGCAGAAAGGAAGGTGCTGCACTCTAGGAAACGAAAAGCTGATATTGTTCTTCCTACAGCCGAAGAACAACATGAAAGACCTTCTAGTAAACCAAGACCTATTGAGCCTGCCTCTGGTACATCTACACAGACAAGCCCTAGGATTGATGAAATGGCAGCTGAGGAAACAAGGGCCCCAGTGGGGCATGATAGTGATGTAGAAAAAGAAGACATAATTAAGGAAGCAGTAGATGTAACTCTGGCAGACCTTGCCACCACTGCTGAGCATATGGAGAGACAAGAACATGAAAGTAAATAGGAGTTCTTGCAGTAAGACACCCTGCAACAAGATTTGGCTGAGCAATCAAGAACCCTACAACCTATGTTGCAGGAAGAACTACCATCTGTGCTAGGAAAACTTTTGGTAGGCATTCACAGACCTCCTAATTTTTTAATGCAAATGGTTGCCATGAATTTGTGGAATGACATGCAGAGGAGAGAAGAAGAATGGAAGAGGGAGAAATGTAGGTTGAAAGTTGAAATTCAAAAGAAGGATGAAGAGATGAAAGAAAAGGATGCAGAAATTGCAATTCTAAAAGAGAGAGTAGATGGTATGGCAGCTTTGGTGCCTCAGGTATTAGAATGCAGGACTCCTCCGAGAGTCTATGCTCTGCATTTACAAGAAAGGTACCTCTCGCTTAAGTTGGCAAGAATTATTTCTAGTTTGAACCCTTCCATTGAAACTCCTCTTGAATTTTTCAATGCTTATAGGATTGCTCCTCCAGAAATAAAGAATTTGTTGTGTGAATTTTATTTGCATAATTTTGCTATGTCCCAAGACCATGAGTGGAACCCCTTGTTGTATGTTGGGGATTTTCAGTTGAGGGCATTTATGTCCTAGATACAAAATGAGGTTAGTTGGGGACAACAATACAGGGCTTATAATAAATTGGAATTCAACACTCCATTGCCTGTTACAGCAGAATCTGGAAATCCAAGAAGCATTTTTAATGATTGGCATAGGATGCTTTATAGGCCAAGTTATGTTAACAGAATTCTACATGAAAGAGAAGCAACATACAAAGAATATGAAAATATGGCACGCACTATTGGAGAATCTGTGAAAGGACAGCTGACACAAAGGTGGACTAGTTTATCTGATGAGCTAAAACAGGTAGGGCCTCACTCCCGGCAGAATTATGCTGCAACATGTAAAAGAGTGGATAGATATATTCAGATTGGAAGGACAAAGGGACAATTCTGGCTTCCCTTAATTTTTCAACCACCCCTCCTATTGTGGCTAATGCCAAATTACAGATTTTACCAGTATGATATTGTAGATGAAAAATAGAGATGGAGCACGTTGGACAGGCAGCAAGGATTCTATTGGGATCCTAATTCACTCACCAGAGAGACTGATATTGGACAATTGGTAGTTGCTAACTTCAGAGCATTGACTAAGCAAAAGAACAACCCTTCCTCTACTGGAGGACCAGCAAAGTCTTAGGTTGGGGAGAGTGATGAGTCTAGTTTATGACTCATGTTTTGTTAAACTTTATTGTCTATTTGTTGTAGCTATCTTGGACTTTGATACTTTACTCTTGGTTTTTCTATGTCATTACCCCCAAAACTATAACTTATTGAGCATAGGTCATTTCTTATATCCTTTGGTGGCAAAGACATGTTATTTGAACTATCTATGTTAATGTTGCATATGGTTAATGAATATTACTCCAAGGTGGTTACGAATGAGCAATTATTTGTGTGTAATAACATTATTTTGCAGATATAATTGGCATCCATAAAGTGAGGAAGATTCTACTGGAAGGTCGTTTACCATAAAAGTCAAAGGTGGTGTCCATTCAAATATCAAATGGAGGAAAGCAACCATTTTGTAACTAATCTTAAATATCTGTTGAGCAAATTTAGGAGCTATAGTTATGCTAAATCTACGTTAAAGCAACTCGCTTGACCAAATTCCCTTGCATGCGTAACTTCCTTCCACTTTCTATGTTTTCCATAATGTGGCGTCCTCCTATTCTGTTCGAGTTGACCGCCCTGCTCATTAGTTAGTAGTCTTTCTTCTATAAATAAGACTCTGATACTCCTTTTGGGGGGTTGTTGATTATTCAAAGATTGTACTTGTATTATCCAGTTTCCAGTAATACAGTTATCATGTTCAGTTGTACTCATCCTTTCGAACGAATAAAATAAAGTTGTGAGTTCACATTTCTGAGTTTACATTTGTATTAGGGAATACTCATCCAAGGGGGCCCACTTCGTGAGAATTCCACCTTTTAGTTCAGTTGCATTTTCTGTTAAGTGTTTAGTAAATTTGGCATTGAATGTTCCTGCAGCCACTAGAATTCTATTCTATGTCTGTTCCTGCAGCCAAAGCAGACATAGTAGTTTCCTGTTTGTTTGCCTAGATTGTTACTTTGTGTTATGTACTTGATTCTAGAATAGCTGTTGGTTAATATTCAGTATTCCTGTTATTTCCTTTTTAGCAGTTTATCTTCAGCATTATGTCTTTCATAGCTATAGAATGAACATGGCTACTTTGAAGTCCTTAGTGCACATACTGTGCTGACCCATTTCAAGTTCACGTCCTTGGGTTGACAAGTGAAATGCATCTCCATAGTGATTAAGATAGCTACTCAATTCAGATGTCCAATCTCTGAGTTATAGTTTTAAGAGTTCAGTTGTTTAGTCATTGTAAGAGACCAACAGTCACATAGTCTAGAGCCCCACATTCTGATTGCTTCTTCCTAAATTTCTTCCAATTGAGGGGTATCACTCAGTTTAGAATGTCCATCCCATGAATCTTGCTAAAAAGAAACCTTCTGCCCATTGTCCACCTCCCATGTAACATGCTTTGTTATAATGTCTCTACTCTCACAAATGAAATTCCAAATGGCGGAGCCCCTTGGAGGATCCAAAGTTTTAACTATACTGACCGGGTCTTCTGAGTTCAAATACTTTTTCCTTAGAATTCTAACCCACTTCTGATTACCCGTATACATCATCCATGCCAATTTCACCCCCATTCCCAGGTTCATAATCTTTAGTTGACTGATTCTAGCACCACCCGCCTACTGCGGCTTACACATTTTATCCCATGCTAGCAAAGGAATCTTATTCGACGTGACATTCAGCCCATTCCAAAAGAACTTATGCATAATTTTATTGAGTTGGTCTTCTATGCTAGCGGGAAACTTCATACAGGACATTAAGTAGACTGGAATCGCGGTTAGAACTGCCCTTATCATGAGTAACCCCCCAGCAGATGTAAGCCATTTTCCCTTCCATATTTCCATCCTTTTTTGATAGCTATCTATGAGTTTGTCCAGAAGCTCTTCTTATTGGTCCTTGCAAACAAAGACAGACCTAGAAATCTCCCCGAGAAGCTGGTCATTCTCGCTCCCAAGATTCTAACTAAATCCCGTTGTGAGCTGGGTTGCACATTCAGGAAGTAAACTTTTGACTTTCTCCAATTAACTACTTATCCTGAGGCTCTGCTATACTCATCTAGCAGGTCCTTGATTCTCCTAGCCCCTGTTCTTGTGGCTTTCCTGAATAAAATGGTGTCATCAACAAATTGTTGATGAGTGCTTGGCCCTACCCCTGGAGCTGTTTCAATTCATTTCCAGGAGCCTTCCAAACTAGCTTGACAAATTCTCCTACCTAATGTCTCTGCCATAATAATGAACAGGAAGAGGGATAAAGGGTCCCCCTGCCTTATGCCTCGTGAAGAACTGAAGAACCCTTGAGCTACCCCATTGACCAAAACTAAAAATATTGGAGCATCTATGCAGCTCTTTATCCACTCTAACATTTACTATCGAAACCAAATCTAGTCAAAACATCTGCTAGAAATTGTCTATCCACATGGTCGTATGCCTTTATTATCATACTTGGTAGCCTAATTTTCTTGGCTGTATGTATGGTCTCATGTGCCACTATTATGCCTTCCACTATAGACCTACCCGGAATGAAACCACTTTGTTCTTCGGAAATAACCTTATCTATCACCACCTTGAACCTATTTTCTATTACTTTTGTTACTATTTTGTAGAATGTGTTGATTAAGGAGATCAGTTTGTAGTCCCCCATACTTTTGGCCTCTTTCTTTTTGGGAATGAGTGCAATGAAGGTGTGATTAAACACCCCTAACATAGTTGTTTTCCTCCTTGATTCCTCCATTTCCTTTACCAGATCCTCCTTGATTATCTTCCAGCATTTTTGGAAGAAGAGGGTGGGGAAGCCATCCGGCCCCAGGGCCTTATCTGAGCCTAACTGAAAAGTAGCCTTCTTGACCTCTTCCATACTAATTTCCTTGAATAGCTCCTTATTTTCCTCTTCTGTTATTATGGCTGGAATTCCTCCCAAGAGATCACTCCTTTCGGCTCCAAGATGTTGATCATCCTAAGTAAAAAGATCTTCAAAATACCTAACAGCTTCATGATTAATTTCCTCCTCGCTCCTCACCACCGAGCCATCCTCCGTCTCTAATTTGCTTATCCTATTTCTGCTTCTGTTAACTAAGGTCGTATTGTGAAAATATTTTGTGTTCTTGTCCCCCTCTTGTAACCATAATTCCCTCAATTTTTGTCTCTAGTGGCATTCTATTCTAGCCAAAATTTCCATTTGCTTGTTCTTTAACTCTTTCCTTCATATACTCCTCCGGACCCATGCCTCTTTCTATTATTTTCTCATTGAGTTCCCTGAGCTCCATTTCTATCTTATCGCTTTCTTCAAAAATGTTTTTAAAATGCTCCTTATTCCATATTCACAATTTGGCTTTAATCCAAGAGAGCTTTTTATGAAAGGAAAACATGAATGATTGGTTGAATACCCAGATTTCTCTCCACCACTGAGCAATCAATCCCAGCAAATCGGGGTCTCGCAACCACATTTTCTCAAATCGGAAAGGAGAACCCCCCTTAAACTTATCCTGCTTTATTATCAGCTGAATCGGGAAATGATCTGATCCATTGAAAGGTAATATCATAGCTTCCAACAGGTTAGCTAATTGAGGCCAATCCCCATACATCAAGAATCTATCCAGTTTTCCTAAGATTCCAATGTGACCCATCCTTCTATTTGTCCATGTAAACACCCCATTTTTAGTCTGAATCTCCCTTAGCTCATTATTATCCACAAACTCCTGAAACTCTTTTTGCACCCTGGTCATAATTCTCATTCTACCCTGCTTCTCTGAATTACATAATGTGGCATTAAAATCCCCACCTATCAGGATATGGTCCTCCTTGTACTAATTTAGAAAGGCTGTAAGCATTCCCCAGACATTTCTTTTTGCTAATGTAGCCACTGGTCCATACACATTAATCAAATTAACCTCCTCATTATTCTGAAAGAACCTCACCAAAATTGCCATCCAGTTCTGATTTGCTACCATGAGTGAACATCTTATTTTTCTTGGGTTCCAGATTATACCCAATCCCCCAGAAGCTCCCTCTGATTCCACAAAAACCCCTTCCCGGCCCTTCCAAAATCTCATTTTATTACCCTACTCCTCCCTACTCCATTTAGTTTCTTGGACAAATACTACGTCTGGTTTACTAGTATCTATCTAACACCTGAAGAGACGCCACTTGCTAGGGGCGTTTAAGCCCCTAGCATTCCAACTAATTACCTTCATGGTTCCTCGAGAAGGGGAAATTCCTTCCTGTTTCTCAAGATTGTTTGGCTTATTTTGGTCTACCCTTTAGCAATCCCTGCCAAGGCTAACTTTTCTTTATTGGTCTTTCACCCTCTCTAGCTGGCAGACCTGATCCTGGGTGTCTTCCTACCTGATTATATTTTCTCAATACCCCTTTCCTCCAAAATTCCAACCTGGTACTCCTCATAGCTTCCCTCCACGTCTGAATCTGAGTCCAGATCCCCCCTGCTCCTAAAGTACACTATCCTCCACCTCTTCCATCCTCTATGGCTCCTCCTCCCTTAATTCTTGTTGCCTTGCCTCTACCCTTTCATCATACATGATCCCACCCTGGATTTCTGTTAAATGTGGGGAGCCATCCATCATCTGCTCATCCTTGAACGGGATAGTTGCCTTTTCTACTGGGGCCCTTTGGTCCTGCTGAATGTCATTCCTCCACTGCAAAGCTAGCACAAATCTCCCTTCCTTCCCATCTTTCTATGTCCTGATACCAAATAGAGTCCACTAATTCCTTTTCCATGTATGTAAGTGGCAAACCCATTGGAATTCCCCCCAAATTATCTGGCCCTTTTTCCTTCCCCTCCTCACACATATTGAGACCATTGACTAAGATTCGGGCTAAACATCTCTCCCTTCCATGATCCACCAATTTATAGTTAGGACATAGGCTCAAGCTATCCTCCCTTACCACTTCCTACCTCCAAACTCCATCTACTAATTCTAAATCTACTTCAGATGGTAGCCCTAACCTACTTAGTTGCAACACAGAGTCTGAAGTATGTACCCTTCAATCTATCCTCCTAGATTTTATCTAGGAATTTAAACTTCCCTAATTGTCTTCCGATTGTCTTGAGTATTTCTTCTTCCCAGTATTATGAGGGGAGGTTGTATAATCGAAACCAAATGAAACTCTCTTCTATTTCCTACTTCTTGAGGTTAAAATTAGGTCTCTAGTCCAAAAAGTGCACTTGTGATCCCCCCATAAAGTATGGTCTTGATCTAATTGCCTTATTCCTCTCCTCTTTTGAGGGGAAGGTAACCAGATGGAAATTGTTACTCAAAGCCCTAACTACAATTTTATTCCCCCAGGTTTCCATGCTCCACTTATTGATCTCCTCCCAACTCTTTGACTGCCCCCCTCCCCATTTGATAGACAACCCTGTATCTTGAAGTAAAGCCCTAGTTTGATTGACTGTATCGACCTTGATAGAAATTGTAGGTTTATCTATTAGGGACTTACCATTTTCTGCAATTCCTTGTCCTGAGGTGTCTGCTTCCTTCGTCCTTTGTCCTTTGCCCTTATTGGCTTCTTCTATCCTTGTTTGCCCCTCCTCACACAGATCCTCTAGAAGTCATTGCTTAAAATTATCAATGTTACGCTTTTGCCTGAACCACCCATTTAGCCTTCTTTGACAGATATTTTGCTTCCCTTGGTATTCATCCCTTCCCCTTCTTCCCCAATTCTCTAGGGCATGGACTGATTGATATGATCTAATCCAAGGGGGTTCCAATCTTCCGTTCTTCCTTGATTGATATGGCCTTCGTTCTGCTCTGGTTCTTGCCCTACCCCAATGGTCCTATCTGCCAGCATAATGAGGCCAACATTTATCAACCCACATCCCATTCTCCCACACCCATTGTGGCCTATAGTGTTTGTTTTGGGCTCCTGTTCCAGAATCACCATACGCACTCCAATCATTGTTGATTTTAACCCTGAAGGCTTCCATTGGTACCACTCGATCCAATTCCTCGCCCCAATTGTTCTGGCTCCAGATTCTTTGTTCATCTTGTCTCTCTTGTTTGTTGTCGCCCCTCTCTTTCTGTGCCTCGATCCTCTACTCGTTATTCTGCACTTTGCTCCTCTGCCCTTCACACTCCATTATTGTAAATTCAATCCTAAAATATCAGACTTTTCATATTATTTTATTTTTTTATTAATATAATAAAAAATAATAAAATTGATCTATAACTTCTTATAATATTTAATTATATTAATTAATAAATAATATTTAATATAATTTTTTTATTATTGGTAAAGGTGGGTTTGTGAAATGGTCTAGACCCTTGTACAACCATGGCTCAAAGACCAAGAGACCCAATGTGAACTAGCCAAACAATGTGGCTACATGATATAAAGCTATGACCTTGCAATAGACACACAACAACAAAAGATAGGACCTAAATTAAATGGTCCTTAAACTAGATCTAGTTCCCTTAGCTCTTTGGGAGCAAAAAGACACAATGTGTTGATTCGAAACACCTTCTGGAGGACCTCTCTTCCTCTACATGACAATCCAAGAAACATTATCACACTCCACAACAATGCAATCTGAAGGATCAGAAACCATCACCACAGCAAAGTGAGTTTGATTGTTCAAGCAGGAAGCAATCTACATCGGCGTATAAGGGGCTCTAGAGTGCTACAAAATGAGAGCAACCAACTTTGAAACACACAAAACTTCCAAAGAATTCAGAAGTAGCTCAACGGGAGCATGTGAAGCTAGCTCAAGAGGATCAACCAAATAGTGAGGCGACACCTCATTAGGTTCAAAAGGAGAGCCAAAAACAATAAGATGTTGGGAAGAGCATCTTGCCACCACAAAGCCACATGTGAGACTTTGTGATTGGAGTGAGGGTAGTCTGAGGCCACGTGATCAATTTTGAAAGATTGACAACAGTGGAAGGGAAGACCTTTGTAATCCAGAAGTTGAATCCACTCACGATCCTCCACCTAAAACACAATATTCATACTCCTAGATATGTCCAAATCCACTAAGATGAAAGCATAAGTCAAATGAGAGAAATCTTAGGGGTAAAAGTTCATAAGTTTGTCACACTTTTATAAAGGGAATGGCCAACACAAATATAGCTTTTCAACTTGGACCACCTAAAAGTGACATTTATGTTTTGAATTTTAAAATGATATAAAAAATAAAATGTAGAACTCTTAATGTAGTTTATGTTTATAAATTTTTAATTTTTTTTTTTAAAAATAGTTAGATATATATTTTTTTACAAATTTAAGAGAATAATTTTAATTGCTCAAAAAAAAATTAAAAAGTGAGCTCAATGGGATGTTGCAAAAAATAACGTCTTTGATTTTTTTCCAATTAGATAACTTGAATATCTAGTGCATGGATTTTTTTTAATTTTTGATGAGTATTTATTTTTTAGTAATTTTTTTAAAGTTAAATTTAAACAAAACGTCATAGTTTTTATGGGATGTCAACGTTTGTCTAAATTTTTTATCAAAAAAAAAAAAAACCCTCTTGGAGAATATTCTCTCCTCTAGTACATCATATATTTTTTAATTTTTTTAATTTCTAGTCAACCTCATGTTTGATTATAAAAATCTACTTGCAATAAATTTTTAAAAATTATAACAAAACTATTCAAAATATATATATATATATTTAAATTCTACACTCCAAGCTCTACAAAAGGGTATTTGCAGATTTTCTTGAAAATACAACCTAGTTGGAGAAATCTACAGATGAAGTTGAATGTTTGTTAAAATTGTTGAAAAGGGGGGTGGGTGGCCTGCCACATGGGATGTCACATGGGCAATTTCATCTAATACACTTCTGGTTGAAAAGGTTTTGATCAAAACTCTCTCGATCGAAACTTTTTATGTAAATAAATATGGTTTTCAAATTTCAAATTGAATTATATTGATTCAAAAAATTTGGTCAAAAAAATTTCAAGCAAAACTCTTTATGCCACATCAGGGCGACGTGGTTTTGAGTGAAACTGTTTCACCTGAAACTTTTTGGGGTGAAACTATTTCAACTAAAACCATTTAGTTGGCCCAAAGTGTGACACAGATCTAAACTTTCACCTTGAGGTAGCAAGATCAACCATAAAAATCATTCCCAACATATTTCCAATGGCCTCATAACAAGCACTAAGCTAGAACTAAAGTGGGAGGTTAGGCATTCTAATCCAAACATACATGATATTCAAGGGCTTAGTAGTTGGGTTGAAGAAAGGGAACCAATGTTTGAGCACACGAGAGTGCTGACCCCACATCCAAACCCACTTACCAAGCATTGTGTCCTTATCAGCAGCAAAATCAAACACCACAATAACAAAATCCTAAGCACGCGGGATATCTCCATAATATTGTCAATAAGGGGACTCTAGGATTCCTTAAGCTAATGGTGTAACTTAGGGAGGCCTAACTAGAAATGGTTGAAGTGGTAGATTAGACCCTTATCTACAAAATAAGCTTCTTCCTCAATCACTTCTTGACCTCGAAAGACACCACAAGAGTAGTTGCATAGGAAATAAGCATAACCTTCCCTCGTGGAGGAGGTCGTAGCCCATCGACACTCCCAACTCTGCATCCAAACTAGTCTAAGCTGCCACAACCATGAAAGAGTGTGGTCAAACATCATTTTGAAAATAAAATTGATGTATTTCATTTAGCTTTTCCCCTTCCCTAAAAAAGGAGGGACCTCAGTAGACAGAGGCACAACCAACTCTAGAGGGGAAGAAATAATGTCCAAGCATGGAGCAACCCTACCAAAAATAGGGGAAAACATTATTGTGCCTATAGAGCCATTAAAAATGCCCAATAATGTAGCAGGGTCACAAGACACAACCCCACAATAGAGAGGAGGTGATCATGGCTGGGAAAGTAGTGGGAAGTTTGCATGGTAAGCTAAATCTAGGGCACATGCTTCATATCCCTGTAATGGACTAGGCGAGTGGGCAAGAGAGCCATTTGGAAGAATTTTGAAATAATATTTATTCTTGCTTATATTTAAAAAATATAAATATTAAAAAAGGTCAAGAAATAGTCATTCATAATGTGAAATTGGTTGTGAGTTGTTAAATACAAAACAATTGCTCGAGGATACATTTCTTGCACAACATAGAGCATATGAGAGAAAGAAGCATGAAAAACACATTCCTTAGTTTGAGTCACACACTAGATTCAAAGAAAAGATCTATATCAAATTGCAGAGCATTTCTAGTCAGTACAATAATGGGGATCTTAACTCCCATTATTTTTAGTCACCTTGTTGCTTGGTGCAAGGCACAAAAGTTTTAGATACAAAATATGACTGAATCATGGCCAAAACAACAATGTTTGCATCAAGAGGATAAATAATTGGCATTAAACAACATATACAAGATAAATAACTAATTTCTATAAATACAGACTTTACAATTGTAGACACTCCAAATGCACCTCATATTTCCCTACATCATCTTCTCATGGATTAATTAAATAAATCATATTTATTTAATTAATTCAACTAACTAGTTCTCATGAATTAATTAAATAAATCGTATTTATTTTATTAATTTGGTTTAGTCAATTAAATAAATTTTATTTATAATTTAATCAATCTAGCCTCCCACTACCAATTAATTAAACAAATAAATCCCATAAATATTTATTTAACCCTGTCTAACCTTCTCCTGACTAATTAATTAAATAAGACATGCTTATTTAATTAATTAGGCTAGTGCACATTCATCCATTTTCCTCCAAATTAAATAATAAATCACTTTTCCACTACAATCCAAAAATGAATCATCCTCCAATTCTCGCCATTCATTCAAATCCAAAAGCATCTTGTCCATCCATCTTCACACACATCCTCTCCTCCACTTGTCTCTTTTTCATGCTCCCACGTGTGTGTGCATCTCCCATCCCCATGGCATTTAAGACAATCCTCACCTTCCATTTCATGATTCAATCCCCTCCATCCATTTATTTTTTTCTCATGCTCCTACATGCTTACATCTCCCATCTCCATGCATTTTAAGGTAATCTCCACCCTCCATTGTATCCATTTCATACTCTCCTTCTACTTGTCACAAGCCTAGTTTGCACATTCGTGCAATTCAATCCTCACCCTTCATCCCACAATCAAATCCTAGCCCTCCATGTCCATAGCTAAAGGTCTATTTAAGTAGCTTCATCCAAAGGAAAATACATGTTGCCAAATTTAGTAATTTATAGCAAAGAGCAACCAACATTTACTATATAGAATTGCAAATACTCATCTTGGAGCACATCCCAAGCATCATGAAGGTCTAATTCTTGTGTCTTTTGTTACATTTGCATGTTGTTTATGCTTTCATTTTCTCTAATTGAAGGTTTTTGCTTGATTTGGATTGAGTTCATTATGTTTGAATGCATTCTAGCTCTTGTTATTATCTAGATTTTGCACTCACATTTCTGGCACACCTGATTGGACCCTTGTCCTAGTACCAACTTTTGTCTTGGAATGCGTAGAGGTGTTTATTTTATAGATTTTTCACATTTATGGGCATGTTCACAACTTTAGCATGTGCATTCTATATCTTAATGTCTCCACTCACATGTCAACGTTTCTGTGCCTCCTTTCAGTGTCTTTGTTTTTTATAGACCTGTTAATTGTGTTTGTGTTTGGTAGGTTCAGTGTTTTCACATTGATTCATGGTGTCTACAAAAGTGTCTCAATGTCTACGCTCTTTATCTCGGTGTCTATGCATTTTCCACTTGTTGGACCACTCATCTCAGTTCCTGTGCAGGTCTTCAGGCTTCTAGAGACTTCTAACAACTTACCCTCCACTAGTTGGTTCATTTTCAGGACTTCACTGACCATTTTAGTTCATATTTGGTTTATTTGCTAAGTTATGGATTCATAAATTTCATCGTATATCCTTGGGTTCATTAAGCTCATGCACTAATTCAACTTCGTAGGGCACCTTGCAAGTTGTTTGTCTTCCAAGGTCTCAAATAATCTTTGTTTGTAGGGTTTTTATTTCTTATTTGGAATAAACCTCGTGTTTTGCATCCTTTGGCATCTATGCCTTGGTTTCCAATGTTGTAAAGTATGCATTCCATAACAAAAGTTACTGAAGTAAATAATCCACTTATTTACATTATCTCAAGTAAAAAGATAGATCTCATAAACATTTATCAATAATATCATTAAATCTTACAAATCATGTGCTTAATCCAGGTTTTAGCACTAGAAAGAATATACAATGTCCATTTGGCATTCTTGCCATAAATCATCCAATGATAATTACAAGGTACAATAATCAAGTACAATATAATGATAATAATCAAATCAAACTCTCCATCCACCATGGACCCACATGGTCTTCCGCATGCCGAGAGACGAGAACTTGGCCCAAGCACTTTTCTACCCAACCATGAAGCAATTACACTTCCTCGGATTCCTTCATGACACGAAGGAAACCCAGCCTTGCACGAAATGTCTAGCTACCTGGAAACAACTGGCAAGAGGGAACCACCAATGCAACCTGAAGTCTAATGTGCAAATCTAAATAATGATATGCAAATTGTCTCACAATAGGATGTGGCATATATATATATATATATATATATATAAAGTTTTTCTAGACAAATATTCATCTATTTCAATGAATCCCTAGCTTGGCCTGAGAATTTAAATAGTATCGGTCAAATCCCGAAAAGAGGAAAAGCCATCTCTGTTGTTCCACATTTGGCATCCTAGCCCAAGAAGTAACCTCAATCACACACAAAGATTTACTACTTTCTTTCAAAGAAAACTAATTCTTTTCTTTTGCACAATCAAAATAAATTCACTTTCAAGCAAACAATTCTAATGAAAAGATTACGCATATGTTTATTCAAGATACATAAACTGAAGATAAATCATTCCAATCTTAATTACCTCAAAAGAATCTTGAGTCTAAATCCTATAACACATACTTTGTCTAGATATAGTTACTACTTCATTTCTTTGCTCAATCAATGAGAATACATTTTTGGCAATATTTCCATCAAAGAGTTGTATTAACCATTCACAAGATACACAGATCATTATAAAAATGGTTATAATCTTTATCCCATAATTCATTCATAATTTCTTAAAATAAATAACTCTAGATTTGCCTAACCGCAAGTAGGCTTATAATTCCACTCAGTTAAGGTCGTAACATGGATGTAAAAGAACTACTGCTTAACAATATCAAGATTACCAATAAAACATCATTTAAAGTGAGGTAAAAGTAGAGAATTATTTAAATATGTCCTACATCTATGACAAGAACCATGTTGTCTTCCACAAGAATACTGTCAAGTTCACGATAGGAACATAGTTTAGTTTGCTACAAGAAAGGCAGATAAATCTACGATAGGGAATAAAGATATACTATTGTGAAAGGTATTAAAACTACTATTTTAGGTATAAAATTAACCACTACAGAGAGTTTGGTATGTAGCTACAGGAGTAAGGATAAATCTGCTACATAAAGACATAAAAATAACTGTGACAGGAACACAAAAATTATGTTCTACGACAGGAACCCAAAAATATTGTTCTATTACAGGAACCATCTAAACTACGACATGAATGAAATAACAGTAGTGATAGTGATGTAGATAAACTCCTCTCTCACAACAAACACTCAACACTTCCACACAAATTCAAGGACACCCACAAATAACACTCCACATAAATCTAATTCACAAGAATCACTACAGAAATTAGTTTCAATTTATTCAATTCCAAAAGGCAAATATTATATGCATATTATAGAATACATAATTCTTGGCCTTCAATGACCACTCTCAAACAATCAATATCAATCTATCCTCTTTCCTCTATGGTGCTACAACAAAGCAGGTTGTTCCTTTTATCTATCTCTGACCGCAATCTTCTCTTCTCTATATGCAGTGCCCTACTCCAACTGGTCATGCCCTTCTCCCAAACTAGTCACACTCTCTTCCTCCACCATGCCTATTTTCTCCCTCTCTCACTTTTACGCAGTCCCCTCTCTCTACTAGTCTAGTTTGGGCATGATTTCCCCCCATGTTTCTACATTTCTTTTTGGTTTTTATAGACAGGAAATTTAAATCTTTAATTTGAATTTTCCCTTCACATTCTATGCTACGGTGATTCCTCTACCTTCGATCGGCCTCCCAAACATTTCATTTCTTTTTATGCAATAAAATGAAACTTGTTACAAACCCAACAGTCTTCTGCTACGCCATTCAAAACTATTTTTTATTTACCATTATGAAAGTTACATATCACTCCAGATATCTTGTTTGTTATTTAAAGGCGTCTCCTTATGGTGAATAGTAAGTCTCCAAATCGATGCCTAAAGAAGGAACTTAGCTGCTTACCTCCATGTTTTTGAAACCTTTCTTACTTACCATGATGAAGTGAGGATCAGATTGCATAACACTCGAGTAATGATTCTGAAACCGCCCTTTAGGAAATTACGTCTTGTGATCTTTGGTAATCAGTATTAGTAGTCTACCATTTTTGTATGCATTATTGGCTAGGGTTCGACTCCCTAAAGAACATATACGTTCTAGAAAACTTAATCTCCAAGGTACCAATCTCGTTTTGAGGGCATGTCATGTGGAACACACCATCACATTCTCTAAGAACTTTAGAAAGACTGCCATAGTCTCCTTCCAACTCTCTTAGATGTTCATACTGGCTATTGTCATGATTATGGACTGCTCCTCAAATAGTAGAGCCCCTGCTTAGCAACATCTTGACCAGTCAGAAAAATGAATCCTCTTGCGCCAATCACACAAACTATTTGCTTGTTCATTTCAAGAGTATGAGAAACCCAAGTTTGCAAATATTTTCATTTTCTGAACTTCTAGATGCTTCAACCAAACTGAAACACAAAACCAAGACGAAAACTAAATAAAGTTAAAAATTATTTATGGTTGACGCAAGATAGTTGGTTCACCTGGGATGCTCCTGCATCAGATAGGGATTAAATAAACTATGACATGAAATATTGTTCTATGACAGGAAAAACAATTTGTGACAAGATATACAATTCTATGACATGAATGAATAATTGCTATAGGAACAAAAAGGACTATGACAGGAATACAGTATTAAATCTGCTATAGAATTTAGGGGTGACTGCTACAAGGAAAACGATAATCTATGACAGGAAAAGCTAATTGCAACACAGAAATAACTACAACAAGAACTGGACCTACTACAAGAAAAAAAACACAAGTTGTTGTGACAGGAACACAATAAAGTTGTGACAGAAATAAACTAACCATGACAAAAAAATACAGTAAATAATTGCTATGATAGGAACAAGATAAATATGTTTAGTTATCTAAAATTATCACCCAACAGTAGTAAAAATATGCATATCCATAACAAAGCATTTGTGGCAGGGGTAGCTTGAGAATCCAAATTAATCTGGGACAAGAACTTATAAGTCTGCTACAAGAATTAAAAAGATAGAAAAATAGCTGTGATAGGAACTTTATAAATCTGTGATAGGATGTTTTAGCTTGCTGTGATAGGAACTTCTAATAGATAAAGAAGAACATAGGTAAAACTAGCAGAAATTCTGGCAATAATGTAAGGAGTAACTCAAGTTGATTATCAATGAGGCTAATGTCCATGAGTTGGTCGATCAAGACTATAACAAAGGTAGATATTTATATTGGTTAATCATCAACAATAGGAAGAAAAGATCAGACGGCTAGAAGAAGATTTCTTTTACATAGGACAAAAACATTTAAACAGACCACTTAGGGAAAATAGAGGATATTATGTTGCGGTCAGTCTAATATGCACAGGCTGATCCACACTAAACACAGAGATCACAAAACAACTACTAATCGATCAAAGATTGAAGAGAAAGTCGATTCATGCCATAACTAGAGGAAAGACAAATCATATGTCTACATTTAAACAGTATATACAACCAGAACTTTGCAATATGAATCAAGAAAAATACCTAGTTGTTACTTTCTTAAAGGTCGATCTCCTTTCTGGTGCTAATTTTTGATTTCCTATTTCCCTCCTCCTGTCACTAGAAAAGATAATGGTGTTTTTTTGTTCTTTCTATCCTTGATTTTTAATGAATCCTTCCCTCTAAAAATTGTGTTGATTAAGTTTAGATTGCAGTTTTTACTACCAGTTTCCTTCCAGTTTGCATGATGCTGAGCATTCAATACAATGGATATTTTTCTTAAAAAAAATTAAAACTCTTCTTATTGTTGCTCCCCCTTTTGTATGCAAAGTATTTTTATTAATATATTTTTAGCCCTCTATTTATAATATAGATTAATATAATGTTTTTATCTTTTATAAATAATAAAGCATATTTTATTTAAGTCTAACAACAATAATAATATATTAATTAATCAATTTATTCAAATAAAGAAAACACTTCAATAATATACTTTATATATAAAAGAACTTCATTTTTTATTGTATTCAAATAATAATATTATATATATAGAAAAGTATTTACATTATTTATTTAATAATTTAAAGAAAATAACTTATGCAATTATGATAAATCTAAGTCGAATAACATAATTATGGACATGTTAACTATGTATTTCATGTGAACATATCATAGCATCGAAAATCACATATCTAATTATTAGGCATCAATCATGTCCATTCACTATATAAAATTCATAACTAGACTAGCAACCACATGACGATGCACATAAAGCCATTCAATGATGCAATATGATAAGAAACCATGTGAAAGTGTGCATGCATCGGATCTATCCATCCCAATAGTTCTTGTTGAGTGGCTAGAACATCTCTACCTCAACCATGTTCTCGTCTTCAACATGTCTCCTACACTCAATCGCACTTAGATTTTCATTAATAGGTTAGTTCCTCAAAATCACACTCAAAGCAAAACAAAATGTACATTCATAATCATACCAATAATATGCATTTATTAAATCAACTTTCAAAATTATGCATTTATAACATTCTCAATAGTTACTTTCACACATGTGGAATCACTCATAGTAAATCAATCATAGTAAAAATGTCTAATTAAATAAAGTCCAAAAAATGAGATGTGACATCCTTCCCCACTAGGAAGAGACATCGGCCTGATGTCTTATCACACCCATACTAAAATAATAGGACTATATCCCTATAACAATCAAGTATCAATAAAGTATTATCAAATCAAACAAAGTATCTCTACTAATGCCCCTTTACATCTTCCCATGTAGCACCATCCATAAAATATTGGTCCTGCTCAACTTTATACAAAACAATATATCTCTATTTCACACTTATCATTGCGTCTATCAAGAAAAATTCACGTATATAATCAACCAATCAATTCACATGGCACAACTGCCAATACAATGCATATAATCCAACACATGGTACAACTACCACTCAATTGCATTCATTCTAGCATAAGGATAATAATCACATCTTTAATGCATGCCGAAAGACATAAATCAATTCATCATAGACACATATAAGTATGAATCAACATCACAATGCACATGCAATCTCATGGGAACACAATATAATATCAAAAGATCAGTCCTCTAAACCGACACTAGGTCGAGGTCTCAAAACAACAAGACAAAACTCCAAAGGTGCACCAACTAGGTCATAATCGACCATTGTGCAAACAACTCCTTTGAGACTACACCACTCCATTGTCCAACTACTACTACAATGGAAAGAGGCTCTAGCCTAAGACGCAACAAACCACAAGCAAGTTAAGTCCACAAAACTCAGGACTGCAACTATGCTAGGATAACATCCCAAGCTATCTACTAAGTCTAAGGAAACTCACAAGGCTATCATACCCATTCTCAAGCAGAATTACAAACAAAAGATTACTCTCTCAACATTTCTTCCTCAAGCACTACTCACAACAAAAGAACTCAAGGTTCCTTAAAAGCTAACTCAAAAGATTACAAGCCCCACTATCACACCTTCATCTTGACCAAAAGCATGCCTCAACTCTATACATGGTTTCCCTACATGAGGTACTTCCTCACATTTCACCCTAAAAGAGAGGGTTTCTCTAACACTCAATCTCTATACTACCAAAACTAGGGTCAACCAAACAATGTCTCAAAGGAAAGAATCTAACCACACCTTCTATCAGCATAAGCACTTCCATCAAGCAAGGCTTAGCAACCTATCTGTCACTAGGGTACATCTAAGGCTGCTACAACTCACCAACAAGGTGCAAGACTACTCATAACACCACTTCAACTCTTAACTAAGCTAGACCAAAAAAGGTCAACAATACAACACGATCACGATTTCATGATTGATTAGGCAACACAAGGTTTCCTCGTGGCCTAGCACCAAGTATCCATAAAATGGAATACAAGGGACAACAACTTTATCACACAAGAATTGCATCCCTTCCAGTATAAAGCTAGGAAACCTCCAACTACTAAGGAAAAACTCTAAAAGCAACCCAATTCCCAAGGTTGGAAACTCAAAAGTAAGAAAACATATATAATACCATAAATATATACATTACGTGCTCATGCACTAAGGTTCCATCTCACCCTACGCTATGTCAAAACATAAGCGTAGTTATGAAACTCTCAAACAAAGTGTGAGGCCAATTATTTTTTCCTTCCTTATTTTGAACGTTATGCATTCAGTTGATGACATTATTAGACTTTTTAGAGACTATGTTTCATTTTGCAGACTTGATTATATCTCCTGATTTGATATGACATTGATTAGACATATGGTGATTCGATTTAATCATACTTTGATGCTATTTTGTGATCTGACATACGAGATATATTAGATGATGTTTTGTGATGTGATTTCTAATTATTTATGTGATGATGATTATTTGACATGTGATAGAAAAATGCAGTTTAATTCAGAATCATGTTATAGATGATTATTGTTGTATTCGATTGTGTGAATTTAATTCTAGTTACTTCGGCTATGATTATTCATGATATGATTGACACTGGATCGAGATGTGTAGGTTTTACATTCCCTAGCCACGGGAAATTGGAGGTAGAATTCACACCAATGTTATTCCCTATGAAACCGATCCATTCCCAAGAGGGATAAGGATCACATTTGAAATTGAATGTTGATTTAAGTGCTTGATTTAATTTTTATCATTTTTGGCCTAGTACCCCTTTGTGTAATTAATTATTAGTAAGTGTTGTATAATTTTTATTGACTTACACCGCTTGGTATTTGTTTTATTTTTGAGGCCATTTAAAGTGGATTTATGACCCCTTTGGTGAACCTCAGTGTCCCAAAATTTACCCTAGGTGGTTACCCATGGGTCTAGGGTCAATTTTGACTAACTAACCCTTGGATTAACTCACTTTTGGTCACTCTAAACTATGGTTTAGTCAAAGTGATGAAATTTGAAATTAGAGAAGGTGGGAAATGAGTCATGCTTTGGGAAAGACTCATCTCCCTTCCCAATGTTTGGGAGTCCTTTCCCAAGGAAGACTTGGGAGGTCTCTAAGACTCCCAAGTGTGTGGGAGCTTACTCCAAGACTCTCACACATGTGTGAGAGCATCTTGGTGGGAGATGGCTCTTTGAGAGAATAAGAGGATGCTATATGGCATCCATTATCCTCTTGGAGGTTTGAATGGGAATGCCACCTCACCACTTGTCCTCTCACACATGTGTGAGAGCACAAGTGGATAAGGTGAGGATTGAGATGGAATTGGAGGATGACACTTGTCATCCTAACACTTCCTCTCCCTTGCAAGTGGCATTGGAGGAGGAAGGAGAAGGTGACAAGTGTCACCTTCTCATTCCTCAAGGTCAAAATTGATGGCCTATATTACCTCCTCTTGTTGAGGAGTGTGGGGTTCTTGCATTTTGGAGTTTCTTTCTATTTTTAGAGTAATTTTGGGAAGTTAGAGAAATCCTTGGAGGTTGGAAGGTTTGGGAAAGCTTGGAGCTCATCACCAAACGTGCTTCCATTATAGGGCTTTGAAGGTAAGCCTCATGAACTATGTTTCTTCACCCTTGCTTATTTATTGTGATGTGTTTATGTTTTTTTTTGTTAGTTGTTGTTTCTTTATTTTGTGTGGGATGGGAGTATGGTGAGAGCACCTCCATTTGGAGGTAAGGCTCAACTTGTTTGGGGTAGGGGAAAGGAACCTCCTTAAGTTCACTTCCATATTGTGTTATTCATGCCTTGAGGGCTTTTACTTGTTGTGGAGATTATTTGAATGGCAAGAGTGCCATGGAGATTATTTTGTGATATTGGAGAGTTGGGGTTTTTTTTTGGAGATTTTTGGCTTGAGGCCATGAGATTGGTATATTTTAGTATTTTTGGGTGGCCTTTGCAGTAGAGGGGTCCATTCCCTACCCCCATCAAACTCATTTTCATGAGTTGAGTTATGTGTATATCCTTGGGGCAATTTTTTTTGTGTTGATATTGTTTGATTCTTGTTGTTGAATGTTTGCACCCGTGTGAATCCCTACCTCCCTAGCTTGGGGGTGACCCTCTTGCGGGTCTATGGTAGGGAGGAGGGCATTTCGAAGTGCCTGGGTTGTTCTTTTTGTTGTATTTTATTTGCAGGTGTTTAAATGAAGAAATGGAGTTGTTGTGAAGCTCATTTTTGTGTGGCTTTAGTAGTATTTCATTGGCTATTTGAGCCATGGCTTTTGTGGCCCTATTGTAGTTATTTTGTTAAGTTGTATGCCCTTGGAGTTGGCTGTAAAAAGTTTTGTAATGTTAACAATCTCCTTAATTTATCTATAAACTGTTTATTCATATATTGTGGAGTTGGTGTGTTTTAAAGAAATACAAGAGGTATGTTATTGCTGTCAATGTTTCTTTCAAAAAAAATAGGCATGAGATGTATTATTGCTGTCATTGTTTTCTTTAAAAAAAAATAGGCATCAATTGCTATTTATAGTTTATTGCTTACCAGAAAAGAAGATGGAAAGTTTAAGAGATTTTTTTTTTGTAAGTTGCTTGATATGTTCTATTTATAGGTGTTGTTATGAAATGAGCTATTAGAAATTTATATGAAAATGCCTATCTTACCTCATTATATTCTTTCAAAAAAAAATATAGAGACATCTAAGTATAGCTATGTTGTTTTTTTTTTTTGAGGAAAGAATGCTACTGGTTTGATTCTGTTATAAATCTGAAAGCTAATACTCTATTAGTTTAACTATTGTTATGAGAAGTAGCCTTTGAGCATATATATATATATATATATATATATATATATATATATATATATATATATATATATATATATATATATATATATATATATATTTAAATATATATTTATATATATAAAAGGATATATACATATATATAAATAAATAAATATATATATACATTACATCTTTAATTTAGGAAACTAGCTTGTTGTTCCTCTTTTTTTATTTAACTACTGTGTATATACTGAAATATTAGGGAACACAAAAGTGTTATTCTCTTACTGTATATACTACAATACATACATATGTACACTTATATATATATATAGTGCACATACATGTATATATATACTTTATTAGAGAATAAGCTTATACTGAAATGACTTCATTCATAAACCAGTTTATATATATTTAAATATATATATATATATACATAAATATATATATATATATTCTTTTAATAGCCATTACACTGTATATTCACCAGACCGGAGCTTAGATTTTGCAACAAAAGAAAAGAGAGATCAGAAATTTTAAACCAGCAACGGGCTGGTAGTAGCAGGGTTTTAAGTTGTAATAATAATAAAAAAAATAGAATTTAATGTGTGGGACTATGGGTGGCAATGCCCACAGCCCCACCTTCCTTTCCAACAATGGGTGTGGGGAGGAGGTGGTGCCTCCACCCACACCCCCAAACCCCTAAACTCCGCTACGCCCACACCAAACCTCCTCTGGACTATGCTCCCCTACCGCTAACGTTAGACGCCAGTGCTGCCACCGTTGGACCCTCCTGCGGGTCCTCCCTCCGCTACTCTCTCAGTGCCGTTCGCACTCCACTCCCTTCCTTCGACCTTCACTCAGCTTACAGCAGTTCCTTCGGCGGCGGCTGCAACCCCGTTTCCCTCTTCATCGAACCCTGCAGCAAGAGGTTTCTTTGCATCACTTACAGTATTTTTTTATTGATATATATATATATGAGCAACAATCACTCTGTGGTAAATAAATGAAAATAATAATCAGAAAGAGAATTATCTAACACTTTTACCTCTGGTTTTTCTTCTTATTTCATGGCGGCCATGGATTTCTACCTCAAACCCTAACTTGCTCACACAAAAAAAAAAATAGAAGACAAGATAGAATGAGATAAGGGATTAGGGTTTTCTTTTAGGGTTAACATATTTAAAATGAAATTAGGGTTTTTAGTTGGAGAGCAATATTTTATTTGGGAGGATTTTACTTTGTGAGGCATTTGTTTTATTCCTTAATTATTTTTACCCTTTATTTTTGCCCTTATGTTACTTTAGATCCTTGTGTCTATTTTCATTTGTGATTATTTAGATGGGATTTTCGCATTTTATTTTATTGCATTGTGAATTAGAATTTAATATTGGGAGGGATTGATTTTATTCAAATTGGGAAGAGTATTCCCCTTGTTTAAAATTTATCATAGTTGTGATTTTTATTTTATTGTTTTTCCTTAGCGGGATTTTATTGTTTTAATTATTTATCTTTTGTTATTATTTTACGGGAAGAGTTATTTAAACTCTCCTCCCTTCTCTATTAAATTTTTGAGTTAGTTATTAAATATAATGCTGAAATCATATTTAATAACAGACTCAATTTTTCTTTTGGATTTAATTGGCATCTGGTCATTATTTTATTATTTTCATTTCGAATTTCTATCCTATTTGTGCAAGGTCAAATTATTCGACCTTGGAGGATATTTAATTTTTTTATTTTAAATTATTTTAAATTTGTTCTTAAGTTTGAATATTTATTCTTAAATTTTATTTAATTTCTTATTTGATTTTTATTTTAAATTTTTTAAATTCTATTTTGTGTTTATTGAAAACATGTTATGCTGTCAGATTTTTCCTAGATTTCTAGGGTTTAATTTTTATGTTAATTTATTATCTTTTATTCTATCATTCCACTTTAATCATGCGTCCATCTTTCCATCATTTTCCTAATCATTATTTCGAATTCATTTTGGACCTGAATTAGAGTTAGGTTTCAATGCTAGCGGAATCATCTTCACACCTAGGAAACTTAGGGTTCAGATTAAAATCAGTCTAACCCTAAAAGTGACACACTTCATGTCGCATACCCCCTAGACAGCTATCATCACGCAGGGGACTGCGTGGGACAACGCACCTCCCTGATTTATGTTGACATGTTTACGCCTTATGTGTATTGCCACTGAGCACGCAGACGTGTGTGAGGGGGTTCCTAGGGATAGGTAGAAAAGTTTTTCATAATTCGTGTCATGACCACATGGCAAATGTGGACATGACACATGTGTTGTGTGTCGTGACCGCATGGGAAATGTGGGCATGACACAAAGAACACACCAACACAACACTCTCTAAAAGCAAGACTCAATCCAATAAGATTTCTGCATATCTTGTTCACATAGACAACATTTAATCTCGTACAAAATTCAACTTATATCAAGTGATCCATAGTGACACAAAGTCCATTTTAGAACTTCCTCAACACTCCAAACAATGTTCATTGCATCT
Organism: Cunninghamia lanceolata; assembly: GCA_027924645.1. Classification (NCBI taxonomy): domain Eukaryota; kingdom Viridiplantae; phylum Streptophyta; class Pinopsida; order Cupressales; family Cupressaceae; genus Cunninghamia; species Cunninghamia lanceolata. The sequence goes on from BSBN01000320.1 coordinate 16,303,120, forward strand.
AACAACAATTAATGAATTCAATCTACCAAAGCTCTTAGTAACATGCACGCCACGAAATAATATATTCTCTGCATTATACTCCCTTATACAACCCATTAGATGCCCATCATGGACATGATAGAAAACATAACATGATACATGACCAATGGTTTAAAACATTCAAACATAGCCACCAATAGTAAATAAATAAATAAATTCTGGAGAAAAGAAAAAGTCAATTCCAACAATAAGGCATAAAATGTGCACAATTTCAATAGTAAATCCAACATGACCATCAAGGTCACAAGATAAGTAAATATCAAATTTTGATGGCTATACTTTTTCATAAATAAGAATAAAATTTCAATGTTGGTCCTTACAATGTTTAGAGAAATTACCAAGTCAAATGAATAAAATATGAAATTTCAAAAGTTCCACATTACATGAACTATGTGACTAATTCTAGCTACTAGAGAGGGAGTACGATGCTGCACTATGTCTGGATCCCAAAATTAAGGCGAGTAAGAGAACACATTCAATCACACCAACCAAAACGAGTCCTCTAAGACTCCAAACACATAAGATCATTTCTACTTAACCACAAAAACATCACTCAAGATGCCCAACAACAAAGATTGCACTTCGTTCAAGGGAATCACAATCATCATGCAAAGACACACACAATCCTACACTAGCAAACATCTAACAACCAATTTTAAGCTAGGACAAAATCAGGTTCACAAGCCAAGTTATCTATACACATCAATCTCACCAACAAATAGTCATTAACACTTCTCACCAATCAAGGATTCCTCAATCATATGGATAATGCATTAATGTAACATTCTTATGAGACCAAATTTCTTCACAACATGATGACAAACATACTAAATGCACACTAAACATGAGGAATCACAACTGAAAATCACAAGATACATGGTTTGCAAATTCTCTTAAGATTCTAACACCTCAACATCACAAGGACTATGCAAATGACCTTTTTCACAACCCTTTTTTTTAACTCTTTAGATAATGCAATGCAATAATTACACCCAGGTTCCCACATGAATCCTAGGGAAGAATGCAATCTAGGAACATAAGTCATTCCAAATGATCTATCTAGAAATGCAATGCAATTCTATCTTTCTTACAACCGCAAAATGAATCCATACTCAGGGACATGCTCTCAAGAAGACAATGCAATATGCATTCAAGCAAGCATTACCATTCACCAGGCAGAGGCAATTATTATATAATTATGACAAGCATTTCGAGGATATGCTACTCTTGTAACAACATACACACAATAGGGGGCACAATGCAAGGTGCATTTAAACTAGCATTGCCACAACAATTTTCTTCACATATGAAGCATATGATCAAACATCATCTTTCACATACTAACATGCATAACTCTTAGAAGTGTACTTAAAATAAGTTCAATCATACTTAAGAACATGGTATTTCCTTTCACACAAATGTTCTCATAACTTCACTGTCAAAAGTGGTCACACAAGCATGAACATGGCCCTACAAAGGTCACTCAAGTGCTCTTATACTCTGCAAAGGCTCATGCCAAGCCTTAAAGACATCAAGAAGGTAAACACACATAAGTAGCTTCTAGGCAACCACCAAGATCTATCTAACCCTAAAAATAATGTATTCCTCACCACACACCTACAAGGAAGACATAACAAAAGAAGGCACATGCTACTCACTGTACGCCCACACACAAGGACCCACACATGCTCGAACAAACTGAGCAACACACACCCCATAGCTCCTAATGTTGGTATCGTGCTCTGATACCAATTGTAAAGTACGCATTCCATAACAAAAGTTACTAAAGTAAATAATCCACTTATTTACATCATCTCAAGTAAAAAGATAGATCTCATAAACATTATCAATAATATCATTAAATCTTACAAATCACATGCTTAATCCAGGTGCTAGCACTATAAAGAATATACAATGTCCATTTGGCTTTCTTGCCATAAATCATCCAATGATAATTATAAGGTACAATAATCAAGTACAATATAAGGATAATAATCAAATCAAACTCTCCAGTCGCCATAGACCTACATGGCATTCTGCATGTCGAGAGACAGGAACATGGCCCAGGCACTTTTCTGCCCAACCATGAGGCAATTATACTTCCCCAGATTCCTTCATAACATGAAGGAAACCCAGCCCTGCACAAAACATCTAGATACCTAGAAACAATTGGCAGCAAGAAACACCCAATGCAACCTAAAGTCTAATGTGTAAATCTAAATAATGATATGCAAATTGTCTCACAATAGGATGTGGCAAAGATATATATATATAAAGTTTTGCTAGACAAATATTCATCTATTTCAATGAATCCCCAACTTGGCCCAAGCATTTAAATAGTACCGGTCAAATCTCAAAAAGAGGAAAAGCCATCTCTGTTGTTCCACATTCGGCATCCTAGCCTAGGAAGTAACCCCAATCACACACAAAGATATACTACTTTCTTTTAAAGCAAACTAATTCTTTTCTTTTGCACAATCAAAATGAATTCACTTTCAAGAAAACAATTCTAATGAAAAAGCTTACGCATATGTTTATTCAAGATACATAAATAAGAAATAAACTGAAGACAACTCATTCCATTCTTAATTACCTCAAAAGAATCTTGAGTCTAGATCATATAACACATACTTTGCCTAGATACAGTTACTACTTCATTTCTTCACTCAATCAATGAGAATACATTTTTGGCAATATTTATATCAAAGAAATATATTAATCATTCATGAGATACATAGATCACTATAAAACTAGTTATAATCTTTATCCCATAATTCATTCATAATTTCTCAAAATAAATAACTCTAGATTTGCCTAACCGCAAGTAGGCTTATAATCCCACTCAGTTAAGGTCATAACAGGGATGAAAAAGAACTACTACTTAACAATATCAAGATTACCAATAAAACATCATTTACAGTGAGGTAAAAGTAGAGAATTATTTAAATATGTCCTACGTCTATCACAAGAACCTTGTTGTCTGTCATAGGAATACTGTCAAGTTCGCGATAGGAACAGAGTTCAATTTGCTACAGGAAAGGCAGATAAATATGTGATAGGGAATAAAGATATACTGCTGTGAAAGGTATTAAAACTATTGTTTTAGGTATAAAATTAACCACTACAGAGAGTTTGGTATGCAACTACAGGAGTAAGGATAAATCTGCTCCATAAAGACAGAAAAATAACTGTGACAGGAACACAAAAATTATGTTCTACGATAGGAACCTAGAAATACTGTTCTACGACAGGAACCATCTAAACTGTGACATGAATGAAATAACATTAGAGATAGGGATTAAATAAACTGTGGAAGGAAATATTGTTCTACGCCAAGAATAACAATATGTGACAGGATATACTGTTATGCGACAGGAATGAATAACTGCTACAAGAACAAAAAGGACTGTGATATGAATACAATATTAAATCTGCTATAGAATTTAGGGGTGACTACTACAGGGAATACAATAATCTATGACAGGAAAAGCTAATTGCAACATAGAAATAACTACAACAGGAACTGTCTTCTATAGGAAAAAAACACAAGCTACTGTGATAGGAACACCATAAAGCTGTGACAGAAATAAACTAACCATGATAGAAAATACAGTAAATAATTGCTATGATAGTCCAACAAGATAAATATGTTTAATTATCTAAAATTATCACCCAATAGTAGTAAAAAATATGCATATCCATAAAAAAGCATTTGTTGCAAGGGTAGTTTGAGAATCCAAATTAATCCGGGATAGGAACTTATAAGTCTACTACAGCAATAAAATGGACAGAAAAATAGCTGTGACAGGAACTTTCTAAGTCTGTGATAGGATGTTTTTAGCTTGTTGTGATAGGAACTTCTAACAAATAAAGAACATAGGTAAAACTGGTAGAAATTTTGGCAATAATGTAAGGAGTAACTCAAGCTGATTATCAATGAGGCTAATGTCCATGAGTTGGTCGATCAAGACTATAATAGAGGTAGATATTTATACTCGTTAATCATCAACAATAGGAAGAAAAGATCAGACAACTATAAGAAGATTTCTTTTACGCAGGACAAAAACATTTAAATAGATTGCTTGGGGAAAGCAGAGGATATTATGGTAGGGGTAAGTGCACAAAGATGAGGGACCAAAATGGGGTCTTAAGATGCCACTTTTTTTTCTGAAATCAAGAAACATTGATGTTGGATGAGAAATTGAAGATAGTTACACTCAAAATTTGAAGATGGAACAAAAACAAGAATCGTAGTGCTCCAATATATAATGAAAATCACAAGATTTGTTTCTAATATCATATTATATTATAAGATTGTATGTTTATATATATATATAAAAAACATATATCATTATATACAATGTAAATCACAAGATTCGTTTCTAATATCATATTATATTATAGGATTGTATGTTTATATTAAATATATTATATGTCTAAAATTTATAAAAAGATTGTGAGAAACTAAATCAATCACATGGAGAAGCTCCTCTCCATGATTTATTGCATTAAAAAAATCACACCCTCACATGCCTCTCTAATTTTTGTTGTTAGTTTGGAATGCTCTTGTGTTATATTTTATTTACTTTATACATGAAATATGTAATATTTTTTTATGTTTAGTTATTATATACTATATATTATATAATATTACTAAATATATTTTTTATTATTGAATTATATTATATAATCTTATATTTATATTGTTATTTTATTTACTTAAGAATTTTTTTTTTATTTGAAGAGCTATTTTTTATTTATTTAAGAATTATTTTATTTAGTGAAGAATTATTTTATTTAATTTATGTAAGAGTTATTTTTATAGTTTTTTTTTTTAAAAAAAAGGGGTAAAAACTTTATTGAATTATAAAATCATTACAAAGCAGAAAGAAACACCCATAAGGGGCACAACCAAAAACAAGAATTAAGTAACACCCCAAAAAGCTCCTCATATCCTCCATAACCCAATCTTCAAGAACAGGGGCCAAATCACCAGGAAGATTGCCCCAATCATCCACATTCCAAGTCTCCATTTGCTCAGATGCCTACCTTGCCAAACCATCCGCCACCTTATTCCACTCACGTGGCACATGACAAAAAGCAATAGAATCTAAAGCATTGCTTAGAGAAACAATTTGTTTGGCCACCACTACAAGTTGCCAATTCACCTCCTCAAAATGTCCTCTTATTCAGCATATCAATGACCACCTGAGAATCTGATTCACAAATAATTTGCCTCCATCCAAGGGCACAAGCACGCTCTAATGCCAGAAGAATAGCAAGAGCCTCCATGAGATTATTTGTATGCTGACCTTTATATATAGAGAAGAAAAAAATTACCACCCCTGAACTATCCCTACCAATGCCACCAACCTCCAGCATGGCCAGGATTACCTCTGGAAGATCCATCAGTATTGATTTTCAGCTCCCCCATAGCAGGAGGACACCAACGACCAATACGATAGACCCTCGCTCTCCCATGCCCATGTTGAACCGTCCTCAAATGTTTCCGTCCACCCCCAGAGAGACCCAGGGCTTCAACAAAATCATAGTCACCAAAAACAACAGGGATAGATAGATCACACTTAGCAGCCAAAGTTTCCTGTAGACCCCCCAGAATCCTCAACCAAAGCTGACCAACAAGTAGCTTCTTGTCCAGAAAAATTCTACGGTTTGCACTCCAACCAAATATGCCAAATTATCAAACTAGGGCCAATGATCCAAGCAATGAGGAGAAAAGAAGTCTTTACAGGGGGAGGCCTCCAGACTCCTCCAAAAATCCTCTAAAGAAGAAGCATGTCTACATGGTATACACCAGAGATTCCACCAGAAATGCCAAATAACTTTCACAAAGGGAACACTGAAAGAAGAGATGGGGGATGCACTCCTCATGCCCACCACACAGAAACACACTTAGAGGGCCCTTGAAACCCACATTTCCAGAGGTTCTCCCAAGTAAGGCACCTCCCTTGAACAACTAACCATGAGAAGAAGTTACACTTAGGCCAAGCAAACTTATTCCAAACCTGTTTCCACCACGAGACCTCTGAGCTCCCAAACATTTGCTTATCAAGAACTTGATAACCTGAGGGCAATAGTAAACTTGCCTTTTGGATCAGGACCCCAAGCCAACACATCTCTCCTAGGAAGAGAAGTGCAGACATGCCTCGATAGGATCCCAGCAAGCTCCTGATAATCCCCAACTACCCCACCAGGAGGCCACTCCTGCGGAGCCTTCCATCTATACACACTAACTTGTCCCCAAATTATGAAGAGTTTTAAAATCAGCAACATGGCACCACCCAGCATCAATAAAATGCCTACTCAAATTCTGTAGGTGGGGGTGGGTAGACAAAATGGGAGGATAACCATTCCAAGAATCATGCTAGAAGAGAGCATCTTGCCCCCCATTGTAAATCCAAAACAACCCCTGCTTGACCAACTTGGCACCCCTTTTGAGGGTACTCCAAATCATAGAACCCTTCCCCTCCAAATTGAAGCGGGGCAACATCCACACTCTCAACTGTACCCAGATACTTTGAGGTAAGAATTTTTGCCCATGATTGATGTTGCTGTGAACACCACCGCCAATATAGCTTAGTGACTAAAGCTTGTCCCATTCAAATCAGTTCTACGCAGGACCTAGACCACCAGCCTGCTTCAACCTACAAATAGCTTCCCACTTAACCAAACTCCACTTCCTGTGAAGGAGGTTGCCAGACCAAAGGAACTGCCAAGACAAACTCTCAAAGTCCTTTGATAAAGCTAGAAGGTGCAGATAGAACAAAACATCTGTACAGAGGAAGAGCCTGCACCACTGACTTTAGAAGAGTCATCCTACTCGCAGAAGAGAGCCACCTATTAGTCCAATGACTAACCAAATTTTTGAACTTATCCATAATCTCCTGCCAGAACAATTTAGGAAGCAAATGAATAGCAAGTGGAATACCAAGATACACAAAAGGGAGAGTGCCAATCTAGAAATGAAGGATACCAGCAATTCTCCTCTGAATAGCCCACGGAGTATGAAAAGAAGTAAATAAAAATACTTCCCCTCATTAATTTTCTGACCTGACGCAGCCAAATAACAATCGAGAATCCTGCGCCAACCGGAAGCCTCCTCAACCTTGGCTCTACTCATCAGAGCCGTGTCATCAACAAACTACAAATGTGATTGAGGGGGAATATTGTTTCCAAAACTCTAGCCCTTAATCAAACCAGTCTCCACCTAGGATCTAATAAACCTCCCCAAACCCTCCGCCAATAAGATGAATAGATAGGGGGATAAAGGGTCCCCCTTGTCTGAGCCCCCCTAGAAGCACCAAACAACTCCGTCGGCTCACCATTAATCAGCACCAAAAAGGAAGGAGAAGTAACACAACTCTTGACCCCACTCAATCCATTCAACAGCAAAACCAAAACGCTCCCAGAATCTTAAATAAGAAGACCCATTTAACCCGATCATAAGCTTTAGCCATATCTAACTTAATAAACATAGCTTTCTCTTTAGAATGATCCATAGAATGAATCGTCTCGGCTGCAATGATGACACCACCATAATCTGCCTACCAGCCACAAAACCCCCTTGCTCTTCAAAAATTAACCTGCTTAGCCAAGGTTTCAGCCGCTCAGCAATCAACTTACTAATAATCTTATAAACCACATTACATAAGGCAATGGGCCTAAAAAGATCCAGAGAATTAGCCCCATCCTTCTTTGGGATGAGAGAAAAGAAGGTAGCATTCATTGATTTTAGTATTTGTTTATTCATGAAAGATTCTTGAATGACCTCCAACAAATCCAACTTAATCACTTCCCAGAACTCCTGGTAGAACTCAACTGGGAAACCATCAGGCCCTGGAGCTTTTCCCTTTTTCATCTGGAACACAATAGTTTCAAGCTCTGACAAAGAAATGGGATGAAGCAAAGAAGCATTCATTTCACTGGTGACTAAGGGCAGAATACTATTCAAAATATCAACTTCATCCTCCTCCGCAGGAAGGGAATCCTCAGATAGTAGAATAGAAAAGAAACAAATAGCCTCAGCAGAAATAGAAGCAGAGGAGGAGAGAATCTCCCCATTTGAAGACCTGAGAGAAGAAATGACATTACCTTGTCTCCTATCTTTTACTGAATTGTGGAGGAAAGAAGTATTCCTGTCTCCCGCCTGAAGCCAATCAATTCGGGGACTTTTGTTTCCAAAAAATTTCCTCACGTAATTCCCATTCCTCAACTTCCTTCACAGCAGCAGCTTCCAGCAAACCCAGATCCTTAGTGAGGCCTTGATCACAAATCTGCCTGATGATCGAGTCCAAATGAGCTTGAACAAACTATTTTGCATAGAAAAACATTACCAAAGTGTTTGCCTATTCCACCGTTTAAACCTATATTTCACATATTGGAGCCTCTTGGAGAAGGAGTACATAGCGGTCCCATCTAACGGCTTCCCCAAATTCCACCAACCAGGAAGAAGATCATGGAGGAAGTCATCTCTTAACCACATGAGCTTAAACTTAAAAGACTGCTTTACACAACGTTGGGGAAGCTCAGCAATAAGTTTGATTGGCCAATGATCAGAACCACACCCATCCAAAATCTTAGAGCTAGTCATCCACCTATCCCCCATCCAAAAACTGGATACCAAGAATCTATCCAGACATTCAGAAATAGCAACATCCCCACATCTCCTATTATTCCAAGTAAAGGACCCCATTAATAGGCTTGATGTCGACCAAATTCAAGAGAGCCACATTAACCTACAAGAGATCAGAAGAAGGTTCCAAGTGAGCAATGCCTCCCCTCTTCTCTTCTAGAGAAACAATGACATTAAAATCCCCGGCTAAAATCCATGGGAGATAAGGATCCAAAGTCCTCACATATCTAACAAAACCCCACAACTTTACCTTGCCATGAAGGTCAGCCAGAGCATAGATGTTAGAAAAGAGTATTCTCTCTCCAGACTCAAGATGAGAAGCAACACAAGAAATCAAACCTCTACAAGAGTACCACCAAATTGGCTTGACTCTACGTGGGTCCCCATAAGCATGCAACCCCACCATAGCTACCAGGAGCACCAACACATTGACACTAACCACGGACTCCAAATCTTTGAAGCCACACTCATCATACTATCAAATGATAACTTAGTTTCCTGAAGGAAAAACCACATCAGGAGAATGAATATGAACCAAATCCTAAATAGCCTTTTGTCTAGGGATGCTATCCATACCCCTCACATTCCAAGAGAGCACAATCATCATTGGGGTTGGGAGAAGTGAGCATCAATAGTCCCTCACCGAAACCCAACTCAACCAATGTCTCACTAGCTAGCTTTACCTTTTCTAGGTCCTTTTTTCTACCAACCTTAAGAGGTTTCTTAGGAGCCCCTTTTTTGAGGGTTTTTGGTTACAAACCTAAGGCTGGGGAAGGAGCCTTACTTTTTCCTAAGTCTAGAGTACCCCGCACTTCAGATAGAACACCACCAGCACTAGGGGAGCCACCACAAGCCTCTAGCACCAAATCTAACGTACCTTGAATAGGAACTGGAGGAGCCAATTCAGTGTCCATCTGAGTACCCTACTCACCAAGTTGATCTGAACTAGGAATCACATTAGGTTGATCCCCCAGGAACAACCTCAGTAAAAGATCCAACTGTTGCCTACAAGTCCACCTGAAAAACCTTCCTCCTGGACCAAATCCTCCAACGTCTCAAATCGGTTGAAGGTTTTCCTCCTCCTGCCTATCCTTAAAGGATCTCTTCAGGCCTCGACCACGATTATGAGACTTAACCTGAATAAAACCTTCTTTATCAGCCCCACCTCCCTACATGGGGGCTTTACCCTTATATGCTTTCAAATCAAGCTGAGTAGGAGCATTACTTGAACCAGCTGCACCAGAAGCTTGAGGACACCTCCGCTGAAGATGACCATATTCATGACATAGCCGACACCTAAAAGGTAACGTCTCATAATCTAATGGTTGAGTCCAGGAGCAAGACCCAATAGTCATATCAATAGAATCTGGAAGCAGATGGCTCAAATCAATTTCAAAACAAACCCTAGCATAAGAAAAAATTCTCTTATTCAAAGTTTACTGAGAAGGACCAATAGGTTTTTCCCAACAACAGTGCAATCAACTACAATATATCACTTCTCTAGCATTCAAGCGGCAGCTAAGGAAGACGAACCCAAACTAGGATTCTAGAAGGTAATTCCTCCGCTGAGTTAAAGCTAGCATACCATGGTTTGATGAAGAGACCCATTTGATTATAAAAAATATGGGCCCCCTTCGAAGGCCCTATTTCGATCCGAGACACACGAAAAATCCACCATAAAGAAGTTATTTGCAGCCATCAAAATATCAAAATCTCTTTCCGGGTTCCATGTCTTGCGAATCCATGTGTCAAGAAATGGGGGAGAAACCCTCATCCCCTTGAACTTACAAATCAAAACATGATTGCAGTAGTAATTAATATCCTCAGCTACCGACTTTGATTGTATTACTAAAACCGGCCACTCTTGGGCCCTCTCCAAGCATCCATTCACATTTTGGCAATTTAAGGGAATCATTTCAGACCACATCCGATCTAGAAGAAGACTGAACGGGTATTCTGGCATCCTCCCCAGCCATGGAAGAAGCATGACCCGCCATATCCAATGGCACATTCGAAGCCATTTATACCAAACAAGTGAGGGCTCAAAGTTCTCCCCCACACCACACTGAATCCAAAGCAATGTCTCCAAATAGGCACACCACCACAAGAGACAACACCTCGACAGAAGAAAACCCCCCCCAACGTGCAGCAAACACGAACTAGAGGGGCACACAATAAAAGAAAACCTAGAGTTGGAAACGCTTGAACCTTGTACACCACCACCCGCACCAAAGAATGCCTCATAGCCAGCTAAAACTAGAAAAAAAGAAAAACAAAGAAGTAGACCCGGTCCCCCTTGACCCCCCTACTGGACATGCAAATCCCCTGCGCACAGAGAAAGCTCAAACCTGCAAGCTAGGGCTTGGGTGCCCTAGCTTGCTCTCCCACACACGCTATAGCCATCTATAGGTTTTTATGTTTATATCATTTTATAGTTATTTTATTTTTTATTAAAAATTTAATTTTTCTTTACAACTATTTAAGAATCATTAATTTTTTATTTATTTGCTTAACAGTTATTTTTTTATTTTATTGTATTTACTTCAGAGTTATTTTATAGTTTTTTTTTTTCAAATACACGTTATGTTTTAGTTTTTATTTACTTAATAGTTATTTTATTTTACTTTAAAATTATTTTATTTACTTAAGAGCTATTACCACATATAACTTGTAAATTTTCTAATGACAAATTTCAATTTTGATATATTTAGATTAATATATGTTTTTAATAATCTTAATATAAATTAAATATTTATATAATTTTAAAAACAATTAAATCATTTAAATTATAATTCATAATACATTAATATTAGATTAATACATTTGCATGATAAATTTTAAGATAAATATTATATATCCCAAATAATGGGCTCCAACATGAACAATGCGTTGTGTTTGAATGTCATTGGTCCTACCCCATTAGAGTGTAGGAAAGACTGAGTTAGTCACTAAAATACGGACATATAAACATGAATATGATGATACATTGTAACACAACAAACCAATAGTGCAATTACATGTATGGTTGGAGAGAGTGGAGTCCTGAGGCATATAAACATCGGGGGCCCATCTGTCGACTCAAAAACCAGAGTACATGAAACCGGCGAACAAAAGGGAAAAAAAGTGAAAAAAATGGGCGAACGAAAAGAAAAAATCGCTGGAAAAATAGACGGTGAGATTTGTTTTGATCGTCCTTACATATTTCTTAGAAACCTTGTGTCGTCCGATCTCCACGAGAGGCCGGTTAGCCTCATAGAGGGAACGCCCTTCGGCATAAATATTTACCATGAACAATATTGTTAGTATAATGACAATTAAAGGTCCTCATATCACCTTAAATTTGAGGTCAAATTTTAAAAAAAAAATCACAACCCTTATATTTCCATCTAGCCTTACTAGATTCAATCCATAATGTTGAACATTTCATCACATCAGCCTGCCCATGTGTTTAATGTTGACTGCCAAAAGGAATGCCCTTCATATTTTCTACGTGGTTCAAATTAAAATCTCATTGACTAAATGCATGTTGGCCCACAACAAGATCACTTTTTCTTCTACATTATTGAGTTACTTATCTTTTGCTTTCATGTTGCCCTGTTTCCTCCTTAAATACTTTCATATGTCCCTAAAGAGGGATAATCTGTATGGGTGGAAAGGAAACATAGTGGGTTAAATCATGCACGGAGGATTCTGCATCTCAGCACTCGATTTTCAATTGGTCTTGTTAGTAATAATTTATGTATGGGGTTTTTGAGTCAGATCTCTTCCCTGAAAATCCAAAAAGTTTTAATATTTTTGGCCCCTGCAATTATCAAAAATGCAAGAAATCAGTTGTGTGCAGGGTCGAAATGGCAGTGGGTGGGTTGAGAGATCCTATCGGCCCCTGAAAATGTTAAAAATTGAGTTATATGCATAAAAAAATGCATATCGGGTCACTATTTTGGGTCACAGTTTTCTGTGTCTGAATGTTTCTAAGTGTGGCTAGAGGGGTCTAATTGTGCCAGTGCCGCGGGTCTGCCAAGTGTCGAGCCCCTGTTCATGCCACGCTTTTTGTTTCTAATAGGTAACTTCAACACGGAAGGCACCACGTGTCAGCTTCCGCTGAAGTTTCGATAAAGTTTCTTTTTAAGTTTCGGAAGCTGAAGTTTCAATAGAGTTTCCTTTAAGTTTCTGAGAGTGGCGTGGAGGCACCACATGGAGGCACCTGAGGGACACAAAAGAAAGTAACTAAAGGCCCGCAGACTGTGCCAAGTGGCGGCTTCTTGCCAGTGTTTCTAAAAGACCCTTAATGTTTCTCAAAGCCTCGCGGACGATGCCAAGTGTCACTGTCTGCTGAAGTTTCTACATGTTTTCAATGTTTGGCGCAGACAGGGTGGGTCCCAGTTAAGTGTCTCAAGTGCTGCAGACGATGACATGTGTCAACTTCCACATATGTTTCAAACCAGAGCCTTAAAGTTTCTCTGCTTCGTGGATCCCTACCAAGTGGCAGCCTCCGCTGAAGTTTCTAAAAAGTTTCTAAGCAGAGGCGGAAGATGCCCACGTACCCCCTTGAGGTTGCTGCAGAAGCCGACAAGTGTCAGCTTCCGAGATTGTTTTCTATTTTGTTTCTGAGTGTAGTGAAGTGGTGGTGGGTCCCCAGTGAAGTGACTAATGCCCCGCGGACAGTGCTAAGTGTCAATCTCCGCCAAGCTTCCGAAGGACCCTTTATGTTTCTCAAGATTTTCGTGGAAGCCACCACGTGGCTGCTTCCGCTGAGTTTCTTTAAAGTTTCTTTGTGTGTTTCAAGAGGGCGCGGAGCCTGCCATGTGTCTGCCTCCACCAAGCTTCTGAGGGAGTTTCTATGGGTTTCAAGGGTGCCGCAGGGCTTGCCACGTGGTGGCTTCCGCGTGAGGTTCCGGCAATAAGCTCTCGGCGGGGAAGGTAAGTGAAACGAATCAGCGATACAAACTGCAAGTGCCTATGTGGCATGATTTGGTTGGTGGGTGACTTTTCAACATTTTTTGGGGCTGTGGATCTCAGTGACTAGGAAATCATCGACGACCAGGTTTTAAAGTTGCATCGTGGGTTTTTTCTCGAGTATCTGCGACCATTTTTGGCGGGAGAAAACTTGCTGCGGCTACATTTCCAGGGGCTGCGGGGTTGGTGAAGCAGTAATGGCAATTTTGCAGGGGCGCGATGGGACGATGATGGACAGGTCAACTACCAGATTTAAGAGAAAATGTCCCTGAGCGGTGGCTCGGATCCCGATCTCACCTGCTCTATCCTCTGTTTTCTGGCTATTGCATTCAATTCTGAGCGCCATTTTTCTGATGCTGTGTATCTGGCGGGATTTTTGGCCTCCCATGTAATTAATGCTGAGTGCACCTTCCTCACTGTATATAAGGGACTGTGTGACTCATTTTTGAGGTTGTTGAAAACTGGACATTTTGGCTCTATAATAAGATACAACTAGTTTTGGTTGCTCTGTATAGGAGGTCTTGTGAGTTTATGTATCACTTGTTGTATGTCTCATGCATGAATCTATTGATTTCATGATTGATTTTATATGAGGGATTGTGTGACTCATTTTTGAGGTTGTTGAAAACTGGACATTTTGGCTCTGTAATAAGATACAACTGGTTTTGGTTGCTCTATATAGGAGGGTCTTGTGAGTTTATATATCACTTGTTGTATGTCTCATGCATGAATCTACTAATTTCATGATTGATTTTATATGAGTAATGTTGTATTTGCATGTGTTTTTGTTAATTCTGTCTCCAGTATTGCATGCGTCCTTCTGAATCTAGATATCTAAGGGGTGTCTGGTATTCTAGAATATAGAATTCCTGTATTGAATGCTTGATCTTTCAACATCTGCTCAAGGGGTAGATTAAATTATTTTCAGATTAAGTATTGGGAAGGGTATACTGCAATAGGGATGCCATAAGTAGACATAACTTAACACTCTGTATTGGGAGGTATCTGTAAGGCAGATACCACACAAATCCCCTTGAAAATCCAGTTTTATTGTGTTCATGCTGATCATTCACAGGTGTATGTCTACCGACTCCAAGCCCTGGATAGGCACCAATCTAGCTCTGTGTTGAGGTTATACACTAGGTCCAGGTTTGCATCCAAACACCGAATCAAATCATTTCATATCTTCCACCTGTTAGTTGTAGGAGTAGGATTAGGAAACCCCCTGCATACTCTCATACCCCACCAGACAAATATATCCAAGAATGTTTGCCAACCTTGTGATCTATCATGCAGATCTTGGTCCACACATGAGAGTATTCTGCCTGTTGCTGTCAAGCTAAATATTTCTGTCATTGAGCTAGTCAATGTTACATCTTTTGTCATAAGGATACCCCCTTGGTGCGGCAGAACCAAAAGTGAAGGGGAGGCAACTCACGCAACCTCCCGTAATCTGTTGGCCAAATCCGCCCGTGCATTGGAACTGGCAAACCCTCTGCAGATTTGGAAACCAACATATTTTTGGCGACTCTACTGGGGAGTTGATTTAAAACAATAATATCTTTGTGGGCCCATCTGAGTCACCAACAGCTTTTGGCGACTCTGCTGGGAAAGGATTGATAAAAAAAATATATATTTTGTGGCCCATCCGAGTCACCAACCAAATATTGGCGACTCTGTTGGGGAAAGAGAGAGTCAAGTGATTTGAAGGCTGGAAAACCTAGTTTCCAGTGAGGTTGTTGCAGCAAGATCCAAAGAAAAAACCATATGGTGCTCTGCTGGCGTGGTGAATCTAGAAAATACGTGTGCCTTGTTAAATTTCTGTCCTCTCTGTGAGAGGTGGCGACTCTGTTGAAAGAACCTATCAGTGCTGCAACATATATCTAGGTATTCATCTTTGATTCAAAATAATGAGTTTAGAACAGCAAACCTGGTTGTGTTCTCAGAGAAGACCATTTTTTATTGAAAGATATAAAGCCCTAAATTTCACAGGAATAGGCGGTTACCCAAATGTTATTCCCAATAAAATTAGAAAATGTTTGCCAAAATATAGTGGATTAGATTCTGAATCGGCAAACAAACATCTGTAAAGATTTTGTAATTTAATAGAAGATTATGAGGTAGAGGATGAAGATGTAGTAATGAGGACTCTTTGTTTAGTCATTAGAAGATGATGCTAGGATATGGTTTTTCAGACTTGCCTATTTGTTCTGTTTCTTCATGGATAGATTTAGAAGTTGCATTCCTAGGGCAATTTGGTGAAAGATTTGATGTTGCCTCATTGATCACATTTTATGAATATCCAAAGGGAGGATGAGGAGCTGGTTCCAGCCTTTAATCTTAGATTTATTAAGTTGCTCAGGCAAATTCCTGAATATATGAGACCTAATAATGCATTATGCTTGACAATTTATTTGGTTGCATTTGATGAAGAAATGAGTTATCTATTGAGAGATAAAGAACCAGTCACACTTCACTAGGCTTTCCAATTTGCTATGGACATAGAAAACAATGAGAAATATGGAATGCCTGTAGGTTTCATGGCTGCAAGTTGTTAAAAGCAGTTATCAAAGTGAATATATTTCAGCTCTCCCAGTATGTGCATTGAAAGATGATTATGTAGAGGGAAATGTATTTCAGAATAATGTGTGCAGCCATGATGTGATACATGAAGGGAATGTTATAGAAAATGTGGGGCACCTTCTATAATGATGCGAACAAAGATTTTTGTATGCCTCTAGAGGAAAAGCCTGCAGATGCAAGATGCTCTCCAAATGATGAAATGAAAGATATACATGAAGTTGTATCCTACAGTGATAGGCATATCCCAGTTATTCCTAATTATTTATATGAGGTGGATATGCAGAGCTTCACTCTAAATATAGAAAACATTGATTCAAGGGATGGCAGTGAATATGCTAGTGATTGCCAGCATTCAGATGCATATGTGAGCCTTTCAGATGATGAAATATATTTGGATGCTGAATATGAGTGTTTCCTTGAAGATTCTGACCACCTTCACAGTGCAGAGGTTAAAAAATTTGCTCTTGATTATCAGTGCAGTGGTGAAAAAAAATTAGGGTCCCTATTCAAAGGTGAATTGAAGAGGGTTGTAGATGTATGTGCTCATACAGTTGGGGACAGTGTTGGTTGTGGGGGTGGCTATGAAGTTTTTTGACATAGGGCTACATTCTGAGTTATCTCTGCCTTCCTTTGAGACATTCCAGGTGGACATAAATGATAAAATTGCTGAGCATGATGATGATGAATATTTGCTTGTCTATAACGATAAAATTTGATTATGAGATGTTGCTTGTGCCTGAATATTGCATGTTTGATACAGAGAAGCTCTTATTTTTTGAAGATGGGCAAAATTCTGATGTGGATTCATTTGTTTCATGTGAGTCCGTCATTTTTCCAAGCAACATCAGTGGACTCATATGATGATGACATTCTACAACTTATGATAATGTATGCTGATCAAGCTAGTTGTAGAACTGTTAAAGAAAGAAAAATGAGCAGCAGCACTAATAATTGCAATACTGGGTGCTGCAGACAGTTAAAGGTTTTTCAGGTTTCATTTGAAGAATTCAAATGAAAAATCAGGTGTTTGACAAAGGAAAATTATGGTTTTTCCTTTTTGGTGGCCCTGGGCCACCATGTTTATTTTGAAATAATGTGTTTGGTGATGTAGATTGGTGCAAGTTTGACTCTGTGCCCAATGGATAGGGGACTGGTCTGCATCCCAGAGATCTGAGGTTCTCGCCATGCCTGCAAGAGGCATGCGTCCCCAATCGGAGCCACTGTTAGAAATAATTTATGTATGGGGTTTTGAGTCAGATCTCTTCCCTGAAAATCCAAAAAGTTTTAATATTTTTGGGCCCCTGCAATTATCAAAAATGCAAGAAATTAGTTGTGTGCAGGATCAAAATGGCACTGGCGGGTCAAGAGATCCTATCGGCCCCTGAAAATGTTAAAAATTGAGTTATATGCATAAAAAAATGCATACGGGTCATTGTTTTGGGTCCACAGTTTTCTGTGTCTAAATGTTTCTAAGTGTGGCTAGAGGGGTCTAATTGTGCCAGTGCCACAGGTTTGCCAAGTGTCAAGCCCCTGTTCATGCCGCGCTTTTGTTTCTAACAGGTAACTTCAACGCGGAAGGCGCCACGTGTCGGCTTCCCACTGAAGTTTTGATAAAGTTTTCTTTTATGTTTCGAAAGCTAAAGTTTCAATAGAGTTTCCTTTAAGTTTCTGAGAGTGGCGTGGAGGCACCCGAGGGACACAAAAGAAAGTAACTAAAGGCCCATGGACTGTGCCAAGTGGCGGCTTCTGCCAGTGTTTCTAAAAGACCCTTAATGTTTCTCAAAGCCTCGCGGACGATGCCAAGTGTCACTGTCCGCTGAAGTTTCTACATGTTTCAATGTTTGGCACAGACAGGGTGGGTCCCAGTTAAGTGTCTCAAGTGCTGCGAATGATGACATGTGTCAGCTTCCACATATGTTTCAAACCAGAGCCTTAAAGTTTCTCTGCTTCGCGGATCCTGCCAAGTGGCAGGCCTCCGCTGAAGTTTCTAAAAAGTTTCTAAGCTGGGGCGGAAGATGCCACCTACCCCCTTGAGGTTGATGCGGAAGCCGACAAGTGTCAGCTTCCGAGATTGTTTCTATTTTGTTTTCTGAGTGTAGCGAAGTGGTGGTGGGTCCCAGTGAAGCGACTAATGCCCCGCGGACAGTGCCAAGTGTCAATCTCTGCCAAGCTTCTGAAGGGACCCTTTATGTTTCTCAAGATTTTTTGTAAAAGCCACCACGTGGCTGCTTCCGCTGAGTTTCTTTAAAGTTTCTTTGTGTGTTTCAAGAGGGTGCGGAGCCCGCCATGTGTTTGCCTCCGCCAAGCTTCCAAGGGAGTTTTCTATGGGTTTCAAGGGTGCCGCGGGGCTTGCCACGTGGTGGCTTCCGCGTGAGGTTCTGGCAATAAGCTCTCAACGGGGAAGGTAAGTGAAATGAATCAACAATAGAAACTGCAAGTGCCTACGTGACACGATTTGGTTGGTGGGTGACTTTTCAACATTTTTTGGGGCCATGGATCTCAGTGACTAGGAAATCATCGACGGCCAGGTTTTAAAGTTGCATCGTGGGTTTTTTCTCGAGTATCTGCAACCATTTTTGGTGGGAGAAACTTGTTGCGGCTGCATTTTCAAGGGGCTGCGGGGTTGGTGAAGCAGTAATGGCGATTTTGTAGGGGTGCGATGGGATGATGATGGATAGGTCAACTACCAGATTTAAGAGAAAATGTCCCTGAGCGGCAGCTCGGATCCCGATCTCACCTGCTCTGTCCTCTGTTTCTGGCTATTGCATTCAATTATGAGCACCATTTTTCTGATGCTGTGTATCTGGTGGGATTTTTGGCCTCCCATGTAATTAATGCTGAGTGCACCTTCCTCACTGTATATAAGGGACTATGTGACTCATTTTTGAGGTTGTTGAAAACTGGACATTTTGGCTCTATAATAAGATACGACTGGTTTTAGTTGCTCTGTACAGGAGGTCTTGTGAGTTTATGTATCACTTGTTGTATGTCTCATGCATGAATCTACTGATTTCATGATTGATTTTATATGAGTAATGTTGTATTTGCATGTGTTTTGTTAATTCTGTCTCCAATATTCCATGTGTCCTTCTGAATCTAGATATCTAAGGGGTGTATGGTATTCTAGAATATAGAATTCCCTGTATTGAATGCTTAATCTTTCAACTTCTGCTCAAGGGGTAGATTAAATAATTTTCAGATTAAGTATTGGGAAGGGGTATACTGCAATAGGGATGCCATAAGTAGAGATAACTTAAAACTCTGTATTGGGAGGTATCTGTAAGGTAGATATCACACAAATCTCCTTGAAATCTAGTTTTATTGTGTTCATGCTGATCATTCACAGGTGTATGTCTACTGACTCCAAGCCCTGGATAGGCACCAATCTAGCTCTGTGTTGAGGTTATACACCAGGTCCAAGTTTGCATCCAAACATCGAATCAAATCATTTTCATATCTTCCACCTATTAGTTGTAGGAGTAGGATTAGGAACCC